>OX453307.1:22883760-23483760 GCA_949710035.1 Crambus lathoniellus | reverse complement strand
CCCCAAATTGCAATTCGGTGCACCTTGCATCTTGTGTTTTTTTCATAATTCATAATTTGTTTAGTTGTACCAAAATATATATTACCTAAAAGAAAAGTTACACACTAGTTAGCTTGTAACACCGTATTTTTTGTATGGGATATACCACGGACACGACGGGTCTCATTTACCTGTGGGAGTGCCTAGCTGGAGGTGACCGTTCCAGACTGGTTCATCTGCAGCTGGTCACTTTGCCGTTGAGTGGGTCCGTCGGGGCCTTGGGCTGTCCCCTTAATTGAGGTGCCATCCCACTTGAAAGGGGATGTTACCCGTATAACATTTTAAGTAAAACGACAATTATGTGTCGTATCCTGATTAAGTAATTTCAATTTATTTTATTACTATTAATACCATTATACTGGTTTTGTACTAATTGTATCAGTACCGATTAAATGTTTATTAATGCATCAAATATGAGTTTTCATTGAATTCACTTTGTTTCGATCTGGGGTTTTTTAAATAAATTCATAGATATTTTAGCACTTCTGCTTACAAGTTTAATAGAATAGAATAGAATAGAATATACTTTATTTGCTTCAAACACGGTATTTAAGGTCATTACAAAGTTTAGTAGGTACAACGTGTTTCGCTACAAAATAGCATGCAAATACATATGAAACATTACATTATTATAAAGAAAATCTAGTAAGTCTTGATAAATTAGTCTACATAAATTTCACATATTATTATTATTGCATAGTCATTAGGTCATTACATTGTTATTTCATTGCATTACCATTAAATTTGAATTTCATTATTATTCCCTTTATTACATTTTAAATACTTACAAAATTATATTTCTAAACATTAAATTTTTACAATGTATAACACTACAAAATATAACATTTAAAAATACAAAAATGCAGTTCCCCAACGGCAGCAAGATCAGGGTCCCGGCTACCGATGGTTAAGGATCCAGAGACAGGAACCTTCTCACTATACGGGCCGTGTCCAGAAGTACTGCCTTCTGCATCTGACTCCCGATCCATCCACCTAACGCAAGCCTCTTAAGGTGTTTATCGAGGCTCTTGGCTATTAGACCATGGGCAGATATGACTATCGGAACAATAATTGCTGAATCAATGTCCCACATGTCAACAATCTCGTGGGCTAAATCAAGATATTTGTTTTCTTTATCTTTTTCAGCTTTCACAAGGTTGTCGTCATGGGGAACAGTGACATCAACAATTATTGCGCGGCGTTCGTGTCGATCTATCAATACAATATCAGGCTTATTAGCTACAATAGTCCTGTCTGTAATGATAGATCGATCCCAATACAATGTGGCATGGCTATTTTCAAGGACCTGTTCTGGTGCATACCTGTAGTACGGCACCTCGGATGCCACAAGACTATGTTTCAAAGCAAGTTGTTGGTGTATTATCCTGGCCACTTGGTTATGTCTATGCAAATACTCGCCGTTTGCGAGACGAGAACAACCGGAGATTATATGCCTAAGGGATTCACCCGGACGATGGCACGCTCGACAAATATCCACTGTGCCATCCCTTAGGATATACTTTCGGTAGTTATTCGTCATCACAACCTCATCCATAATTGCACAGACAAAACCTTCGGTTTCACCAAAAAGATCACCAAAACGGAGCCAGGATACTGAGGCTAATAAATCTACGTCGGGCCCATGGAGAGCCCGGTAGAATCTGCCATGTAACTCCTTGCTTTGCCACACAATGCTGCGGTCGGAAGTACTAAGTACTACAGGTTTGCGCCAGTTTTCTTTTGCTAAAAATAGAGGAGTCAGTCCATTGTCAACAGCAACTACATCTCTATGAGACCCAATATCGACTTGGAGAAAATACTCCCTTAGATTGCATATCTCGCGGTTATGCAATGTCTTAGCATTTAAGAAGCCACGACCACCGCACTTCCGCGGGATATACAATCTCATGGTCGATGAACGTGGGTGATGCATGCGGTGTGCTGTTAGCAATGTACGAACTTTTCTATCCAGGGCATCCAGTTCAGTTTGAGTCCATTTAAGTATGCCAAAGGAATACATCAGTACCGGCATGACCCATCCATTGTATGCGCGAACCTTGTTTCCGCCAGACAAAAGACTTTTAAGGACTTTTGAGAGGCGCCCCAAGAAACGCTCACGCAACGACTGTTTCATGTCAGCATCGTTGATGCCTAATGCCTGTGACATACCTAAATATTTATAGGTTTCGTTAACGGAGAGAGATCTAAGATTAATAGAATCCGAGAGTTGTATACCCGTGGATTCCATTATCTGACCACGCTTTACATGCATGACTGCACATTTGTCCACACCAAATTCCATTTTAATGGCATTACTGAAAGCTTCAGTAACCTTCAGTAACGCTGTCAAATGACAACTGCTATGGGCAAATAGTTTCAGGTCATCCATGTATAGCAGGTGTGATATTACTTGACCATTTCTCCGTAAACGGTAGCCTAATCCTGAACTCTCGAGAAGTGTACTCAGAGGGTTCAAGGCCAGACAGAACCACAATGGACTCAGACCGTCACCCTGGAAGATACCTCGCTCTATTTTTATAGGCTCGCCCTGACCTAGAACCCGTCGAGATCCTGGATAGAAAAGGACGGTTCTCCATTTTCGCATGCACGACATCAAGAAAGTGCGTAGAGTTGTATTAATTTTATACAACTCCAGCACCCTCATGAGCCACGAATGCGGCACGGAATCATAGGCCTTCTTATAATCTATCCAGGAAGTCGACAGGTTCTTTCGGTTTCGACGAACCTGTTGGTTAATAGCCATGTCAATGAGGAGTAGCTCCTTAGTACCACGGGCCCCATTCCTACATCCATTTTGAGAGGCGAACATAATAGAATTTTGATCAATGTGTTTATTAATCTTCGACCTCAAAATGGACGTAAGAATTTTATAAATTGTTGGCAGACAGGTGATAGGTCTATAGTTTTTAGGGTCCGCAGTACTACCAGATTTATGGAGCAGATGGGTTATGCCTGTTGTCATAAATTCTGGAAGCGATCGAGATAATAAAGCACTTTGAAATTGAGATGCTAAGCAAACGTGCGAGCTAGGTAACCATTTATACCAGAAATTGTGCAGTCCGTCCGGGCCTGGAGATTTCCAGTTGGGTAAGGAACGAACTGCACAAACTACGTCTTGGTAGTCAATGGTTACTTCATTCATCTCAGGTATAAGCTCACACGATCGCTCAACATCCCTTATCCCTCTGATTCGATCGCTCCCAGGATGCATAAACACATCGTTGATCTCTCTCGAACATGCGGTTCTGAGTAAAGCAATCGACTCGCACCCTATACCTTCGAATACGATTAGCCCATGCACAAATTTTCTGCTTCAGGAAGTCGATGCGCTCTGTGACACATGAAATGTAATTTTGAGGACTAATACCAGTCCCCAGGAATGCACGCTTCACAAAGCGCATGACCCTAGGGCGCATGTTGCCCTCCCTAAAGCAGCTGAGCTTACCGATGAGTACCCTAGCCTCACTGATACGACGTTCAATCCTACACTGCCAGGCTGGTACAGCCAGACGAGGGCGTGTTGCTGTGTCAGTATTTGGAAATTTGACATGAGCAACACGACAAGCCGTAATAGCCGCACAATACAAGATCGAATGAGTATCAGCCAGGTCTTCACTACTATCAAAGTAATTTGATAGTAGTGAATCTAAAGCACACATCAGCGCCCTATTTTTTTTGTGCATGGGAAAACGCGGAAGCCGAGGTCTAAGGTGAATCGAAGTCGATCGAAATTCCAGAACTACATCTTCAAGAGTACTCCTCAATATATCATTGTATTGGGGACTTACAGTAGTAACCATATCATCTCCACCACCACCATCAGCAACGTCAGCTTGCAATGTGGTCGCGGCAGAAGCTTGAGTTGCCGCCTGCGATGCAGTAGTACTGATATGGTTACGTTGCACCTCTGTACGGAGCCGATCAAGTACGGAGTCATCCAACAAGTGACCCCGTTGAATGGCTCGCACCTGATCCGACAGTCGTTGAGCCGAAACGTTGATAGATGGTTCGAGAGCCTGAAACAGAGAAAGCATCCGAACACGATACGCAGTAAGATTAGTTCCTGCCTCTGTTGCCTCAAAATATGCGCGCATGACATTTTCATTAATGGATAATGTCCATCGCATGCGCTGCACTCCACCGGGAGCGGGGGCCCTGACCGGAGCCGATTGCCCCAGAAGCCCCAAACCCTTCGGTGGCCGGCCCCTCCTCCGGCGTACAGGTGGTGGCGACGACGGCGGAGAGAAGTACTCGTCACTATCGCTCGACGCAACTGCAGATGTCAGCTGGACACACGGCACTGAGATAGTTGCCGACAACTGCGAGGCGGAGCGAGGTGACGAGCCCGGAGGTCTTGAGCGTGCTGCTCTGCTTCTCGTCAACATATTTTATGTTGCATTCTTTTCAATTTGTTTGGTTTGGTACTATGGTAATGACATTTTCAAATGTCATTGGAGTATTCATTGTGAATTTGTCAGTATTTCTATTTCAGTGTAGGTAGGTTTTCTCTTTGGTATTGTAAAAGGTAATATTGAGTAATTAATAATTATGGTCTTGCAGTCTGAATGAATATTATAAACTCTGAATAAAATATTAAATAGTAAAATGGGAAAAGAATGTCCTGTCACGTTGACGACTTTACATTACTTTACATTTTTTATTATTACATTACATGTCCAAAAACTCCTTCACGCTATAAAAATTGTATTCATTTAACCATATATATAATTTTGTCTTAAACAATTTTAAATTTAACAATTTAAGTTCGTTTGGCAATTTATTATACAATTTCACGCACATACAGAGACAACTCCTGTTATACTTTTCTGATTTGGGTATTTCATCTAAAACAAGTCTGTCGACATTTCGATGAGTGCGTGTATATAATTCGGATGCTTTAGTAAACATGTGTGGATTTTGTTTCACAAAAACACAGACTTCGTACACATATAGACATGGCAACGGTAACAAACCAAGCTCTTTAAATAATGGTTTGCAAGAGTCACGTGGGAATTTGCCTGTTATTGCTCTTATGCACTTTTTCTGTGCAATAAAAGCTCTTTTAACCGTTGAACTATTACCCCACACAATGAGACCATATCGAAGGACAGATACTACGTAGGCATGATATGTGGACAACACTGTACCCCGATCAGTTATATTTCTAAGACGCTTAAGGGCATATACAAATTTATTAATTCTTTGGCAAACATTTTCGATATGTGTGTTCCAATTTAAATCTTTGTCAATTGTTAAACCAAGGAATTTTGTTTTAGAGATTTCGTCAATACTTCTATTCTTATATTTAATATTTAATGTCATTGATGCATTATAATTAAAATTAATAAAATTAGTCTTAGTCAGATTTATTTGGAGGTTATTGTTTTCTAGCCATTTTCCTATAGCTTGTATAGTTTTGTTAATATCCGATTCGTGAGCTTTAAAATCGACATTCTTTATTTTATTTTCCGAGCTAATTACTACAGAGATATCATCAGCGAATAAGATACAATTGTGCCTTGTTACCTCGGGGATAGTGTTGACGTAAATTAAAAACAGAAAGGGTCCTAATACGCTTCCCTGAGGTACACCGCATTCATTATGTCTGTATTCTGAAGCAAATGTGGCGACTTCGTTTCTACTATTAATCTTTGAGATTATGACACTCTGCTGTCTGTTGCTGAGGTAAGAGCGAATCCAATCTAACGGAGGACCCCTAATTCCTACAGATTCCAGTTTAATCAAAAGATTCTCATGATTTACAAAATCAAATGCTTTGCTAAGATCAAAGAATAACGTAGTTGTTGCATATTTTTTATTCAAACTTTTAAGTACTAATTTTATGAGTGAGAAAATGCCATTTGTAGTTGATTTCTTTTTTTGAAAACCGTATTGTTCCGGTATAATTATATTGAATTTCTCACAAAACTCTAATAATCGCTTTAGCATACACTTTTCAAAAATTTTTGACAAAATTGAAACCAATGTTATTTTTTATGCAGAGGCTTGACAATAGAGAGTTTCAAGATATCTGGATATTTGCCTGATGAAAATGACAAATTAATCAAGAAAGTGAGTACTTTAACAATATTATCTATGCTAGCCTTTACTATTTTTGTACATAATTCGTCATGACCTACAGCATTACTATTATTGAGTGACATTACTTGTTTTTTCACTTCATCTTCTGATATTGGCATCAGAAACATAGAATGTGAACTTATTTTAGCTAGTTTGTTCACATGATTACTTACGTTTTTGGTGGTCATGTCAATAAAAAAATTATTAAATGTCGTGGCAATTTCCAAGGGGTCTGTAATTACCTTGTCGTCATCGTGTATGCATTCTACGCTATCAATATTATTTTTAGTAATGCCAATTTCACTATTAATAACTGCCCAAGATGCTTTGCACTTATTTTTACTTCTGTTTATAAAATTCATATTACAATTCTTCTTCATGTTATTTACACATTTTTTTAACATATTTGAATATTTTATATATTTATGTTTATTGTCAATATTTTTATGTTTGTAATAATTGTATCTTAGAGACCTTTTAGTTTTACAACTTACTTTTAAACCTTTAGTAGCCCATTGTTGCTTTTTATTGTTGTTAGTAATTTTTACTTTTTTCATAGGGAAACAAAGTTTATAAAAAAGGCATAATGTGTTATGAAAATTACAAAATGCTTTGTTTAGATCACATTCTGTAAAAACATCAGTGAACGAAAGACTTGCTAAGCACTCATTAAATTTCTTTATGTTTTCATTACAATAGTCTCTTCTAAATATAAAGTAGGGTTTAATTTCCTTATTTGATTTACTTGGCAATTTTAATATTTGAGCTGTTTCGTGATCTGAGAGATGTAATGGTAGAACCAAACCTACGGCATTTTTCACATTGCTAAGAATGTGATCCAAGCATGAATTTTTTCGAGTGGGTTCATTAATATGAAATGTCAAATTAAAGTTCAGCGCAAGATCTTTAAAGTGACTAGTAACTGTACCTGGCTTTAGTGTGTTTATGTTCATGTCACCCACTAGAACTATCTTTCTGGTTTTATTATATTTCCTATGAATTGTATCAAGCACACATTCTAACTTATCCAGAAACAATAGAGGGTCACTTTTAGGAGTTCTATAGACGCAAAGTACTGTTACATTTTGTGACGGTATATCAACACCACAGCACTCAAATATTTTTGGCAGGGTAAAACTTTTTATAAAAGGTAAATCCTTGAAATCTAAATTATTTTTTACCAAAACGCAAGTGCCACCTCGTTTCTTATCATCTCTACAATAATATGAAGCAGCAACATAATTATGAACTTTCAAATAATGTTCATACCCCGTCTTAACAAAAGTTTCAGAGAGACAGATGATATCCGGTTCGTTACCTTTTTCTTTTAGTTCTAAAAGTGTTAGCTCTAAGATTTCAATTTTAGATAATATACTAGCGATGTTTTGATGGAAAATAGTTAAATAATTTTTGCTTTTTTTAATTATCGGGTTTTCGAAAAAAATAAAAGGGGATAGTTCCTTTTTTGGGCGGGGTACACATGTTCAGTGGTGTAGAGCAATATTTCTCGGCTTTCAATTTTGATTGTAGATCAAAATAGTACGGTATTGTACCTTTTTTATATATTTTTTCATAGCCGTTAGAAATAGAACTTGGTTTGCCACGTGTTATAAACTTTTTAATCTCTTTACAATCTAAATATTTCGTTTCATAATCCAGACAATCAATGATATGATTTACCTTATTACTTATTTCAGATAGAGAACTTTTATATGACAAATTTATGAAGAAGGTGTTTGAGTACTTTTTACAAACACTTTTAATTCTAGAATTTAAATTTGAAACATTAATGTTATCGCTCTTTATTACTTGTAAAACTAAAACACTAACGTTGTTTAATGTTTTTAAAACTCGTTCAAATTCCATCAGCACATTATTCACGTTGTGATCGTGTTCTCCTAGGCACACTATAATCTTGTCATTAGTTTGCAACTGATGTTTTTGTATGTCACATAGAATATCTCTTGTCATAGCATTTGGCCTTACCTGAGCGAATATTTGATAATTCTCATATTTTGTATTAACCCTTGCGTTTGTTAAAACTGAAGCAAGACCAATGCATTGATGGGACCCATAAATAAGAACTCTTTGTCTAGGCACAGTATTGAGTGAGCAGTTTGGTAAATTCTGAGCCGAGCAATTGATGGATGGTTTTTCTGTCGTTTTACATTTCGTAATGTTCTCATGCTGATTTTTATTAAGAAGGACATATATTTTATCATTCAATTCTGTTATTTCCTGTCTACTCTTTTCTAACTCTTCTTGAAGGTGTACTATTTTCAGCTTTAAACATGTTGCTGCAGGTTGCCTCATTGGTCGTCTCATCGGTGTACCGTAGATTGCTGTAGCTTCTTTCTGTATCTCGTCTTCTCGTGATGTTGACTTAAGAGTAGGTAAGCTGACGTCTTTTTCAACGTAAAAAGAACGCCTTGAGGTCTTGCATAAGGTTCTGGTTTGTTCTCCAGGGGAAAGGCAAATATTTTTCAAGATGTGCATTTCTTTGGTCAGCTTAGTCATTTGTTTTTTCAATTCATTATTTTCTATGATTACATTTTCAAGCTCGTTTTGAGTGCTAGCTAGTTCCGAATTTAATTTTATTATTTTTGTATTTAATTCTTCTGCTATGTCATTTGAGTGTGAAGGAATTTCAAAGCTTCTTGACAATTTCGTATTCAAAAAGCAGGACTCGCCATATGAATCGTCGTCGTCGGTAAGAATATGAGAGTCTTCATCGTTATCAAGTGATTTCTGCCTATGGGAAGTGGTAGTAAGCGTTCCTCGTTCACTGGTGTCGCTTTTTGTGTCACTTGACTTCATCAATTTTGGTAGCTTGTTTCGTAAGGTAACAAAAGAGTTTGAATGTTCATTGTTAGCCATCACAGTACAATTATTACACTTAACGTTCTTTTTCTTGTCGGCATTCATAAGATTGTATAACTTTTCCGACATTCCCGCACATTCAATGTCGTATATCTTTTTACACTTACAACATCTTAAAGAGTCTCTTGACATAATTTTAGTTTTACATTTCGCACACGTTACTAGTTGCATTTTGTTACTCATTTTAAGTTCTGAATTATGTAACAAGTTTATCACAGAAAAACAGTCACAAATAGAAAATAAAAAAATAGATGTTTGTCCTTCCACTTCAGAATATAAATTATGTTTTTGCTTTAATATAATTATTAATGTGCAATTAAACATATACTAATTTAATGCATAACAAAAAAATACATTATAATTGAAAAAAAAATAAAAAGCAAAAAAAGTTCCTTTTGGTATCGATCTCCGGACCGCAGTTACTCAAACCAAAACATAATCCGATCGACCAAGCGCGCTTTTACGAAACGAAACGAAATAAAGCTTCGTACTGCACTTGAAATAGCGGATTGAATCGTCAGTTTTTTTTGTTCATTGACCTTGCTATTGTTCTACAAGGACACTTCACTGGCACATAACACAATTTTTGATCGTTTTTTAAAAGTATTTTTAAAATAGCAGTTAAAATCACGAAGGAAATTAGATGATTTTTGTCACAAATTAAATATTGGTATCGCAACCAAACGAACTGTGTGCGATGGGAGAACACACTATCGGAGCCATATGGATTGGAATGCGGAGTGAGGCAGGGAGGGCTGTCCTCGCCAAAGCTCTTCAATCTTTATATTAATGATTTGATTGAGGAACTTAGCAGCATGCACGCGGGTTGTTATATTGATGGCGTAAGCGTTAATAATATAAGTTATGCAGACGATATGGTGCTGCTGAGCCCCTCAATCAACGGACTCAGAAAGCTTCTAGCAGTCTGTGAAAGGTATGCGATGCAGCATGGACTACGGTATAATACCAGGAAGAGTGAGTTCATGATCTTCCGCTGCGGTAATAAGATACCCGATAACGTCCCTCCCGTAAGACTTAACGATAATACTCTAAACAGAGTATCACATTTTAAATATCTAGGGCATATTTTAGCGGAGGATCTAAAGGATGATCTCGACCTGGACAGGGAGCGCAGGGCATTGGCGGTGAGATGTAATATGCTGGCTCGTAGGTTTGCTCGTTGTTCTAATGAAGTTAAAATAACACTATTTAAGTCGTACTGTCAATCTTTTTACACGAGCAGCCTATGGCTTGACTATACTCAAAAAGCGTACAATGCCCTGCGAATCCAATATAATAACGCATTCAGGATACTGTTGCGGCTGCCCAGGTTTTGTAGTGCATCAGGTATGTTTGCAGAGGCGCACACCGATGATTTTTATGCAATCATACGGAAGAGAGTTGCTTCCCTGATGGGCCGCGTGAATAACAGCGCAAACAGTATCTTGGAGGCAATCTCCCAAAAGTTTGACTGCCCCATCCTGAAGCACTGGGCGGGTCTGGTAAGGGGGGTCCGGTCCTATTCAGTGTTTTAGGTGCGTCGGTCTCTTTCTTTTTTCATTGACATTTTAATTAGGTATTTGATTTGTTACTTTTACTAACATAGTTTATAAGTACATTTGTTACTAACAATAAATGGATCATGTAATCTGATTAATAATAAATGAATATGAATAATATATTAACAAGCACTTCTTGACGCACGAAACTATATGCGGCTCAACTCTGGGCGCACAATTATACCACTGATTATGAATAAAAAAACTTGGAGAGATTAGTTAGCGACTGACTCGAAGGTGAGCGGACGGCGAATACTTTTAGTAACTTGCATTTGTGATTAATATCAACTGCGCCCAAGGTTAATTATAACCCCAGATGTCTGAGCTACGCCTACCTACGACACTAAGTGCAATTTGAGCTAGCCGAGTCGAAAACAACTTACTAGGGTTGATTCCAGTGAAATTCCAACGGGTCCCCCAAATTCTCTAACGGGTACCCCAATTTCTCTATACCACCACCACCAATTCTTATTACAAGCTAGTTAAACACTATGTTACTGCTTCGCCGAGTGATTTGCATGCTGGTACGAACAGGTGTTAACCTATTCTAAGCAATTTACATACGAAATAAGATCAGTTTTATCCTCGAGACAGGTGTGACGTAAATTGAAATTTAGTAAATTCAATATTAAATTTTGTGAACAGTTCACTTTCTTTATTTTCAGGCGATTTTTTTACTTCTTATCGGAGAGAAAACGTCGCTATAAGTGTTTATTTATTGTCAAATTGGAAAAGAATTGCTTTGTAAGTAGCTCGATATAAAAATTTGATCATTCGAAATCGAACTCTGAAAAAGGACTTAAGTAGCTGCGCAACTGAAAATCAACCAGCTTGATACTGCAGTATTTTTAAGTGCATTGTCAGACCCCACATCACAAATAGCTTTATGGATCTTCAAATTCGCAGCACATAGTATTAAGCTTCGGCGAGATACATAACCATAATTTTTTATTTATAGTTACAATGGGGCTAACTTGTACTGTAAGTAAGTTATAAAAGGCCCTTATAAAAAGAAAGGTAAAAAAAAGAAATACGAAGCCAAATTAACGATCAAAAGCAGTAACCGTACCACGAAACCTGTTGTCAAAAGCTGTCAAAGTACTCGGCGCCTACCATCAACTTTAAGACAGCGATTCAAAAATAGCGCGATGCAGAATAGGTTCCTAAAATGAATTGCTTTCTTTCGTATTATGACCTTCTAAAAACTGGATCGCAAATGAATTGCTAAATATGAATGACTGAACGATTTGTGTCTTTATTTCTTCTACCCGTCTCTTTCACTCTATTCTGTCATGCCCGGAGAGTGAGAGGGACGGGTATAAGTATAACCTGCAGGTGTCATGTTAGCTTGGCCGAGTTATAAGTCAAATAGTAGTAGTAGTAGTCAAATGTCATTGAATGATCACTGAATCGCTGCTGTCGTGGTACGAATAAGCGAAGCAGATCAGTTTAGGTCCTAAACAAAACCGCAATAAGAGTTGATGGTAGGCACCCTGTTCTCAAGTACCTATCTATTGAATTTTAGTTCCTTTTAAGAGCAAAAGAGGCGCTGCTCTGGTTTTCAAACAGTATAATACGTTCCCGAATACGAGTGCTTTTCGTGATAGAGGTAGGTTCTGAATGATGTCATTACATTCTAAGGCCTAGGTATTGGAAGTAGGTACTGTGCAACTTGCTTACTTTATTATTCTAGAAATTGTTCTTTTTTGTGTAAATAATTAAAAGTTACGCAAATTTTAAGTAAGACTAGTATTTGTACGCCAAAAAAGTAGCTACCGAACAAACAAAACGAAATCGGGGCAAAACTCATTAGACTTTTTGTGTAAGCTTTAAAAAAATGTAGCTGAAATATTTTTGCTATTGCAATCGCGTGAGTACCTTCGTATGATATTCAATTTTTCAATTACTCTACCAATCTGAATTAAAAAACTGTATAAAAAAGTAGGTTAGTTAGTACAAATAGGTACTCGGTATTGTATGGTAGATTAGTAAACAAAAACATCCACCGAAAACAAAACAAAATAGTAGGTACTAAAAACTCATTTGACTTTATGTCCAAACTTTGAAAATGTGCCTGAAAATTATGAGCTAGTTTACCCAAAGATAAGTGTATATATTCTTTGCCCGAAGGCAACTCAATCCATCGTTGACTGCCCCTACTGCCAATTCATGTGCTAAGTATGATGCTGGTGTTAGTAATTCAAAAATTCTACGAATTGTTCATCTATATATATAAAAATGAATCCCTATTTCCCTTGGTCACGACATCACGCGTGAACGGCTGGACCGATTTGGCTAATTTTGGTCTTGAAATGTTCGTGGAAGTCCAAGGAAGGTTCTAACGGTGAGAAAATAGGGGAAGAGGGGTTAAGTGGGGGTAGAGTAGAAGTAGGGTAGGGTAAAGGTAGGGTAAAGGTATGGTAGGGTAGGGTAGGGATAGGGGTAGGGTAGGGTAGGGGTAGGGGTAGGGTAGGGTAGGGTAGGGTAGGGTAGGGGTAGGGTAGGGGTAGGGTAGGGGAAGGGTAGGGTAGGGGTAGGGGTAGGGTAGGGGTAGGGTAGGGGTAGGGGTAGAGTACGGGTAGGGTAGGGTGGAGTAGGGGGTAGGGCCACGGGAACGAAGTCGCGCTGGGTCAGCTAGTTTGCATATAAAATTGAAACACAAAAGTAGGTAACTAAAATAAATACACTGTGGCTCGGAATGAAGCAAAAAGCTACCGAATAAATAAAACAAATCATACCAAAACCTTATTTGACTTTTTACCCAAGCTTTGAAAATGTAGTTGAAAATATGTTTTTTTGACAGTTTACCCGAATGCAACTCAATCAATCGTTGACTGTGCGTGCGTATTGGTGTTAGTATTTAAATAATTCTACAAATTGTTATTTTGCATATAAAATCGAAAAACAAAAAATAACTATCTACTGCACTGTGGCCAAAGAATATATACACTAATGCTGTGGCTCAGTAGGTATGTAACAAAAAGCTATAGCACAAAACAAAACAAAATCGCGATTAAACTTATTTGACTTTTGCCTAAGGGTTCGTTCAAGGAGAGGCGGCGTTTCTGCCGCCTGAAGCGCCGCGCGTTCGTACGCGGCCTTAGCTTTGTTGTAGCTGAAAATGTAGCTGAATTAATATGTTGTGCCAGTTTGCCCAAAGGCACCGCAATCAATCTTTGACTGTCGCTACTTCAGTTCGCGTGCGTGCGTCTTCTAATCCAGTCATACTGTAACATGCAGTGGAACATTCGTCGTAATGGTACCGGTCATAAATTCTGATATGTATTCATCATTTTTAATGTTTATGAATGTGGGTGGTCGGTGCGGATTAAAAATATATATAAATCTGTAGTACTTCATAACATGACATATTTGTATGGTGGTAATTCTGTACTTATGTATTACTATTACCTATATAGTATAGTATAGAAATTAAAACGAGATGCAGAATTTTTAGGGTAACACGTTAGTTACCCTAAAAAAAAAAAAAAAAAACCACCACGGTCCCCCCACAGCCGGTGTGCTTAAAACTGACGGCGGAGAGCAAGTAGTGAGGGGTTTAGTTGGTAGTGGTGCCTGCTCTCGACCGCCCCATCTGGTCAGCCCACCCGGAGTGGGTAACCTTATGGGGAGATTGAGAGGAGGCTCTCTCCTCCTGCCCCGCCTCCTGTCGAGCTTTCGAGCCTGTCAGGGGGCGGGGCAGGGGTTAGAACCACCCAGCCCTGACGCGAAGCCTATTTAGGCTTGGGCGCGGCAAGAGACAGGCCTTGTCTGACTGAGTCCAACATGCCGTTAGCGGTATACGAAAAGACTGTATTTGCCCTCACTAAAAAAAAAAAAAAAAAAAGGGTAACTCGTTAGTGATAATGTTAAAACATGTTTGTTGATTTAAACTTTCAAATGGAAAGTTATTTTTTAAAGAATATGTAATAAAGAAATACAACTATTTATTTACGGATTTAATTACACACATAATTGGTTATTTTAAATTGAATTAATTTCAATGAACAGTTCGCGCAGAAGTTTAAGATGTGCTTAAATATAATAATGGTTTTATATATTACTAGCGCTCCGCCCGCGATGTTGTCCACGTGGAATCAAGATAGTCACACAAGTTTCATACAAACTCTGACCTCCTTTTTACCTCCTTAGGGGGAGAAATTCCAAAAATCCTCTCTTAGTGCTCCCCTACACTTCCCAAAAAACATATCAAATTTCAGCTTCTCACGTCCAGTAGTTTCGGCTGTGCGTTGTCTGTCAGTGAGTCAGTAACGCAAGAGTTTTATATAATTAGATAATTTAATTGATGGAATATAAAATTAAGTCAAAATACCAACTAAGCTGTCCAGTAAAGCTTGCATTAAAATGCTTAACAAACACAGGACTTTGCCATTGCACTTATAAAACACACATTTCTGAATTCAGAAAATACCCGCCTGAAGATAACAGCAGAAATGACGCTGTAAGTTCTAACTCTTGTAAATTAAATTTATATTGCTACCTCGGGGCGTCTGAGACTCAGAAATAATATTTGTTTTCAGTTACTACAAACTAGGCTATACCAAAATACGAGTGACTGGAAAATCTTTTAAATAAATTGCACTGCAACTCTTCTGAGTCCACTTGCATTGAAATAGTGTCTTCGCATAAATGCCTGGGAAGCCATCCACAGTGAAATACAAGCCAAGATTTTAGGGCAAAATATAGTGCAGTCCCGTCACGTGTTTGGTATCCGTTTCCTGGCTTATTCCCTTAACGTTTTGCTGTGCAACACTGGTGAAACAGTAAATTGCTGTACGTTTACCAAAGATTATTTATTGCCTATGGTCTGTTTGTGTTTGAATAGCCGAGATGCAACAATGAATCTACCAATAACAAGAATTACAGTACCTCTGCCAATATTTGTTAGTGAAGGGTACAGCTTAGGACGTGATTTTAAGGGGACTTGGAATTAGGAATAGCTCATAGAACAATAGCCTTGTTATGTATGGTTATGTATCTATATCTTGCTGAGTGTTTTGGAAATAGCTCAGTAATTTTGTAGGTATGACAATGCATTAAAAAATATCCTTACGCTATATAAGCTTAACAAATCCCTGTGCCTCAATTTTACGAAAAATAAGTAGTAAAATTTCTTACCGACTCCAATATAAAGTTTCGTGTCGATTTTCGCGTAAGGCTCTAATTGCTTGTAATTCTGGTATCAAGTTTCGTACTACACGTTTCGTATCGATGTCCGAGTGACTCCCAGTTACTGGCACACCACTAGCAACGTACACCGCGGTAAAAGTGCTGTAATATCTGAAAGATATCAAAAATATTTCTTTTCTTGCCTCAGAAAGAAAATACTCGTTCCTAATTTCGTATTGATGCTCTCACTTACAGCGCGTACACCGTATAGTCCATTCGCTTAGATAGTGTCGCTCTGCCACAATGCCGTGCGGGTGTACCGACACTATCTAACCGAACGGACTATACATGCCCTTACGAGCTTTCTCCAGAAACCAATTCTTACAGTTCTCAAACAAAATTTCTCGAATCAAGTTTTGTATCGTATCGACTCGTACTCGGAAGTAGGCCTCTCTTCTATAACAACGTATACCGCGGTAAAAGCGCCTTAATTATCAGATCTTTTCAAAAAAATACCTTTTACTTGCCAAAGAAACTTATAGGTAAGTAAATTAAGTTTTGGATTATTATGTTTCTTATCGATGTCCAATAATCGATAGGCTCTCTGTAACCAGACATTTCTAGCAACGGACACCGCGGTAAAAACTCTGTAACCACCAGATTTCATCAAAAAGTTTAAAACTCTTGTCGTATTGAGTTTCGTACACGTTTCGTATGGATGTCCGAGTAGGCTATGTTACCAGTACATCACTAGCAACGTACACCGCAGTAATCCCAGTGGTGGCTGGCGGAGCGCCAAAGAAAACGCTACGAGGAAAAATTATGAATTTAGGATGTTTTACGTGATTGCCCGTTTTTAGGATTCTCTCGTGAGTGTGGGAATGGTATCGCTATTTGAGTGTGAAGATGTGGAATTTAAGTTTATTGTTTCTCCGTATGAAGGTTTTATTTTGATAGCAACACTATAGTTTTGCCGACCGGGCGTATAAACTACTTTGTACTACTTGAAGCATAAAACAACTTTTACGAATTAAAAAGCGCACTGTTTTGATTTCTAACAAACTCTGATTAATTTCGATTAATATACCTAGAGTTACATGCAATCCTCATCTTAACTAATGTATAATACATATTACCGATTTTAAATACGTAATATTTACAATATTTCAATGACAAGTACGCGAAAAAAATTTATGGATACTTTATTTAAGAAAACTCAAGTTAAAACGAAATTTTTTCACAGCAATGATTTTTCATAATACGGTATTTTACTGATTTTTTTTTATTTCTTTAAAATGTTTTTCGAAATATTAGCTACACAAAACAAGTTTTCATTTTGAATTATCTTGAATATTTTCAAAGATATAGGACTTTAAACTTTATAATTAGACAAGGACAGGACGCTATCTTAGTGACGTCAGTGGGTTAGTAGCGTCATAGTCACGCCATAGAAGATTTCGTTTTAGAAAGAGACAGCTATAGTCAAAATCAAACAGACTATAATTCTTTTATTATAAAACAGATTCAAATTATTTTTTCACATTTGGTATTCTTAATTGCAATATTTTTTAACGTCATCATTAAATATCTACATTTCAACAACAGTAAAATACCCTATTGATAAGAAAAACTTTAAATGCAGCAAGTTAAAGCTTTTTCAACGGAGTAACTGCTCTATAATGACTGCAATTACTCTGCTACCTCTAGAGATTTAGTGTTAAACATTAAACAAATACCGGTGGATTATGAATGAGGTAAGTAACCTTAAATGTTACATAAGTTTTAGATTTTGAAAATCTCCATGACGTACAAACAGGGACAAATTCGGTGAACCACCTATTACTTCTTTTCGTGTCTCTGTTCACTTGCATTGCAATCCCTTTCCTTGCTTATGTATTGTACTACTCTAGTTTAATACGTAACCAAACGGTAAAAGGATCTGCGCGTGAATGGTGAGGCACCAGCTACATAAAAAGACACAAGAAGTGGTTCACCGAATTTGCCCCCGACTGTACCTACCTACGGACCGATTTGCAATGTGCCGTTATCACTGAGGGCCAAGATTCGATTCCCGATCGGGTAAATGTAGAAACGAACATTTTTGTCTGGGTCTTGGTAGATATGGTACCTAATACCTGTCGTGGTTTCCACTTGCCATCATATTTCTATATGTAGATATTTATTTGTCTATTAAGTAAAAATATGTTTCCAACTTCTACTTATTATTCGGATCCATGTTATGTTTGAACCACTTACCCTTGACGTTCTGGTTTCTGTATTGAGGACGAAAAAATCTAGTCACTCTAGGGGACAGTGAATTTTTTGTTTCGTTATGATATTACTCCGACTAGGTATATTGCCTGTCAGGAATGTTTGCTGTGAAATAGGCGTCTTTTTTTGCATAATTAAGCTAATGCAAAAAACTAAAAATTAAAATAACTAATGAAAACAGTTGAGAAGTAGGATAAATGTCCCAAATGTTAGATGCAGAAATTGTTACCAAAGTCACTTTGAACAGTAACCAAATTCGATTCACCATTTGATTCAAGATTCTGTTTTTTTTTAATTGTAGAAATCTAACAATATCTAATATTGGCACGAGATTTCCGGAAAATTCCTTGAATAGTTGAGAACAGTTTTTAATGTTTTTTACTTTCTACGTACTTATTTATTTAAGATAGGTGGTATATATGTCGCAGCCAACTTTTTGAATCCGCCATTCAATTAAACGCCTAGGCCGATAATTTTTTCGTAAGCTATTTTATCTTCCCATAAGTTGACGGAGTCACAAAAAAAATAACCACGAAATTTAAGACGATCGCTTCGCTGCGCTTCGCGATCGCCTTAATATTCTGACCTATCACGTGTTCTACAGGACTTCCGAGGGTTACATGCTTTTTTTTTTTTTTTTTATTATAGTGAGGGGAATGCTTTTACGCATACCCCATCCACGTGCGGTTTGTGGACGGTGGTTATGTGGGACTCGCCTAAGGCCGCCTCCCGATCCCCCATCAAGCTACTAGTACTCGATGGGGGACCAGGAAGGGGGAATACCTACTAAACCCCTCACTATTTGCTCTCTCGCCGCCGATCCGTCATGGGGGATTGGGGTGGCAGTCTCCCCTAAGACCTGACGACCCGGCTATCTAAGCCACCTCGCGACTGGGAAATGGCCGAGCAAATGTGGCCACCTCCCCAGACGGTGCAAACCGTGCAATGCCGGCAGTGGAACGGTCCGCTACCAGCTGGTCTCACTAAGGGGGAATAAGGCGATCGAACTGTCGCCTCCTTCTCCCCAGCCGTCTGCGGCGGATGAGAGCCGCGTGCGCATCCGCTTCCCGAGCTCTCTCCGCTATCTCCTTTTGGAGGATCACGTCCTCACAAAAGGAGACCGCCGCTTGCCAGCATCTCTCACTGTCCAGCATCCGGCTGACAACGCTGATCAACGAGAGATCCGGCCCTACTGCTGCCACGAGATCCCGACGCCGAGCTGACCACGCAGGACACACTTCCAGTGTGTGCTGCGCAGTGTCCAGCTCGGCGTCGCACTCGTGGCACTTCGGAGTCTCCTCCCTCTGAATCCGGTGCAGGAACCTACCGAAGCAACCATGTCCGGTAAGGACCTGCGCCAGGCGGTACGTAATCGTACCCCACCTCCTTTCCCTCCACTCACGAAACAGGGGACGAACAGCCTCAACCGTTCTCACCCCGGCATCCGGGGCTTCCAAGGTCCGCTGCCACTGTTCCATCACCTCATCCTCCGCCCTTTGCCTTATGGCGGCCATACTTAACCATCCAGCGGATTTAACCATCCGCCTGCGACATAAACATAATTATCTATCTATATATATAAAATTCAAAGTCCTGACTGACTGACTGACTGATTGACTGACTGACTGACTGACTGACTGACTGAGATATCAACGCACAGCCCAAACCGCTGAACCTAGAGACTTCAAATTTTGCACATAGATACGTTATACAGTGTAGGCATCCACTAAGAAAGGATTTTTGGAAATTCCACCCCTAAGGGGGTGAAATAGGGGATGAATGTTTGTATGAAAGTCCGTCAGTTTTGAAGTTAGGATCTTCAAATTTTGTATTTAGGCAGGCAATTGAAAATTAATATTTACCTGTGTCAGTGTTTGTGACAATTCCACCCCCGAAGGGGTGAAAAGGGGGATGAAATGTTGTATCTGGAAAGTCCTTCATTTAATTTATTATTTAGGCTTATGGTCGGAAAGTAAAACAAATAAGCAAACACATCATCATGTCAGCCGAACGACGCCCACTGCTGGGCATAGGCCTTTAATTTCATAAATCCGTTCGTCATCCGTTTTTACGTGATTAGGCGGGTCCTCACTCACCAAGTGAGCAGCCTCGTGCGAGGCCCGCTGCACGTGGCAAACGTTCTGCCTCGCGCGAGACTGCTCGCTTGGTGAGGGAGGACCCGCCTAATCACGTAAAAACGGATGACGAACGGATTTATGAAATTAAAACATAGAATACTTTTTATCCTGGTTATTGGTCCCCTAAGTATTTTCTCGAATGTCCACGCGGACAAAGTCGCGGGCGGAAGCTAGTATTATATAAGAATTTGATTGAATCAGGCGTCATTTGGCGGAAATCCCTAACCATTGTGAAAAACGAAATATATGTAGCTTACTTCCTTCCTTCCTTAAGTAAGCTACATATATTTCGTTTTTCACAATATATTATATAAGTATATCCATATTATAGAAAATATTATCTTTTAGTTCAGTTCTAGATTTATTAACTTTGTATAAAAAAAAAATTTTTTGCGTTAATTTTAATACGAAATTTTATATTTTTATTTCGCAAATGAAGCAGTCTGTTTTAGTTAAGACTCAATACTTCAAAATACTCGCAAGTGATAACCTATCATTGCTTAACTAAGGAACTAAAAGTTCGGTCAATGAAGTTCTGTGTGAGTTGTGAAGTTCTGTGTTTTCTTAATGACTTCACGCTGCTATCCGATCAATCTTACTGGATTTCTAAGGAGTTTGCTCTTGTTGAGAATTACTCTCAGCGGCATTTAGTTCGACGAGGACAATGTCGATTCATAATTGAATGAAACTGATATATTGATCAGGTCAGGTGTTGTTTTGTTATATTAGGAACTAAATATAGTACTTAAGTATTTATAAAGTACCTACTTATAGGATACTAGCGGATCCTCGCGGTTTTACCCGCGTGGCACCCGTTCCCTTGGAAATATCGGGATAAAATATAGCCTATGTTAATCGGGAAGAATGTAGCTTTCTAATGGTCAAAGAATTTTCTAAATAGGTCCAATAGTTTTGGAGCCTATTCAATGCAAACAAACAAACAATCACATCTTTTCTCTTTATTATATTAAGTATATAGTTAAGAAGTAATTGTATGTAATGTAGGTGAATTATAAATGTCGTTACTTCAGTTGATGCTGACGAATGATGTTAGTTGCGCCCCTTTCTTTTTAATTGAGTAACCAGTTGACAATGCTTAATTTAGCTAGAAAAAATAGCCAGAATAACTATAAATATTTCAATAACCTTATTTATTTAACTTATGTTTGTAACCAAGCGTGTTGTGAGGCTAAATGATATGATGAGATGAATGAGCTAAAAAAATCTGTTAATTACGTAGCTATCGCGTTTTCGGCAAGAGTTTTAACTCTAGATCTTTTTTAACCCCTGACTGCAAAAATAAGGGTACCTATTATAAGTTTGACGTGTCTGAGTATCTGTCTGTCTGTGTGGCATCGTAGCTCTTGAACGAATGGACCGATTTTGATGCGGTTTAATTTGTTCGAAAGCTGACGTGATCGAAATGGTTCTTAGCTATAATTTGTGAACATGTGTTCAGACGTTTCAAGGTCATTAGCTCTTACGTCTTAGCTCATAAGTTAGCTGCACTAGGGATCTGACACGCATATAATACGGTATTTAACTTACAGACTTTTGTGTGTAAGTTAAAATGATTGAAATAAAAATTAAATAAAAAATTTAAACAACAAAAAGAGAAGTGCTAAAATGCTATTTTATATGTTAGGGGTCCCCCGACCTAGAGAGAAATTGTATTTTTTACTTTGAGTTATGTCCTGGGTGCCTACCATCAACTTTATGACAGCGATTCAAAAATAGCGCGATTCAGAATAGGTTCCTAAAATGAATCGCTTTCTTTCGTACTCTGACCTTCTAAAAACTGGATCGCAAATGAATTGCTAAATGTTAATGACCGAACGATTTGTGTCCTTTTTCTTCTACCCGTCTCTTTCACTCGATTCTGTCATGCCCGGAGAGTGAGAGGGACGGGTATAACCTGCAGGTGACATGTTAAATCGACCGGGTTATAAGTCAAATAAGAGTTTCTGACAGCTTAGCGGCTGTGAAATGTCATTGATCGATCACTGAATCGCTGTCATTGATATTAAGCTGTCGTGGTACGAATAAGCGAAGCAGATCAGTTTAGGTTCCTAAACAAAACCGTAATAAGAGTTGATGGTAAGCACCCTGTACATTATGAGTATTAAGACATACGAGTATCTGTCGAAAATTCTCAATGACGAAAGTCTTAGCACTTCTAATAACATACTTAAGCCTCCTGAGGTATATCTTAACTAGGCATTATTGTATGCCTGGATCAAGCATAAATGAGATTATGAAAGTAATTGTAAAAAAATCTTATAGTGAAAACACAAACTTGATTGTTTTAATCGGGAATAGAGATAGTATAAACAAAAACCATTTAATATCATACTGTAACTCATTATGCTCTCTAAATGTTAGAAAAGTTGTTATGTTTACATTTCCCTATAGTCAAGGGTTTTCACAATTAGAGAATAAATTAAGATATAATCTTAATTTAACATTAAGCACAATAGCATCTCATAATAGTCAGATACAAATAATTGACATAAATACCCTGTTATGTAATCTTAACTTGACGAAAGATAAATACTATCTGCATAATTATCATAAGCGACAAATAGCATTATCGCTATCTTTTTATTTTAATCAACTAGCCAACAATCTGGCTACTCTAACTTCTGCTTCTTTTGAGCAGCTAAAATGTGACATTTCTAATTCAACTTTGGAATCTGTTCCAAATAATTCGATTCTTTTGAATCCAAATACTGACATGGTTAATTTAAATTACCATTAGAGACAACGGAGGCATACTCTAGCCCAGTATTGACAAGAGGAAGGCCTAAATGTTTAAAAATAGTACACCAGAATATCCAAGGCTTTTCTGCTGGCAAAGACCTAGAAATAAGTTTATTTTTAAATTGTGAAAATATTGATGTGTTATGTGTTACTGAACATTGGTTAAAAGAATATGAATTATTGTTAAATTTGGATAATTATAGTGTTGTAAGTTCATTCAATAGAAAAACTGCAGTAAGGGGGGGTTCTTTAATAATTTTACCTAATAACACACAATATAAAGAGCGAAAGGATATAGTATCCCTCTCTGTTGAACGAATTTGTGAGATATCATGCGTGGAACTTGAACAAATGATTATAATCTGTGTATATAGCCCCCCTGGAGCAAATTACACAGTCTTTGAGTCCACTATGGAGGATGTTTTGAAAATATGCTGTCGTAAGAATAAAAAAAATGTAGTTTGTGGAGATTTTAATATAGACATCTTAGATATTAAATTAGCACAACTCTCCAGTAAATTCCTTAATCTTTTTAAATCATTTAATTTGCTTCACACTTTTAATGAACCAACGCGAATTACGCCAACATCGGCTACTTGCTTAGATAACATCTTTTCCAACTGTAACTTAATTGAGAATTCGGTAATTAATATTATTAAATCCGACCACAGTGGACAACTAGCTTCTTTTGAGCACTATAATGTTACTCCTAAACGCGAAGTAATTTGCAGGCCAATACCGAAACGTGGTATTACTAAATTTAGAAATAATGTACAAGATAAAATTCAATGTTTGCCAGCTTCTGCTGACGCTAATAACTCTTATCAATCATTATTTGATATTGTTGAAAAAGAATTTAGTAACAATTTTAAACAAAAAGTTATAAAGTGTAATGATCGTAAGAAGTTCAGTGACTGGGCCACACCTGGTATTTATAATAGCAGAAGAAAGTTATTTGAACTCTATGCCCAAAAAACGACTTCCTGTGATCCTAGCTTCATTGAATATGTCAAGAAATATTCAAAAACATTTAGGAAAGTATGTGCTCTGGCAAAATCTAGGTATATTTCAAATAAAATTAAATCATCTGAAAATAAAATAAAAGCTACCTGGAGTATTATAAACCAAGAAACTGGCAAAATAAAAAGCAAAATTAATTCATTTAACTTAAAAATTAGTGATCAGACTTTTGAATCAGATATTGAGGTGGCTAGTGCTTTTGAAGGTTACTTTGCTCGAATTCCGTTAGAAACTACTAGCAGACTTAACTCTTGCCCCAACACCGCTGTCTCTCTTATGGAATCTAGTGTGAACAAGTGCCAGGAAACATTTAGTTTTAGCTATGTCACTACCGAAGATATAATTAAATCATTCAAAGCAATAAATATTAAGAAAACAGAAGATCTCTGGGGCATATCTACAAGTATCATCAAATCAATAATTGATGTGATAGCTCCATCATTAGCAATAATTTTTAACCAATGTATAAGTGAAGGGGTCTTTCCTAATTTAATGAAAAATAGTAAAATAATTCCTCTGTTTAAAGCTGGTGACAAAAGTGACCCAGCAAATTTTAGACCTATATCCATACTACCAGCAATAAGTAAAATATTTGAGAAATTAATTTATGCTCAACTTTTAGAATATTTTAAATTAAATAGTATACTGCATGAGAAACAGTTTGGTTTTTCAAAAGGTAAAAGTACAACTGATGCTGGGGTTGCATTTCTAAAACATGTACTTGATGCCTGGGAGGACAAGCAGGATGTAATCGCTATTTTTTGTGACCTTTCCAAGGCATTCGATTGTGTTGATCACCAAACACTATTAAGGAAGTTAAAACATTATGGTGTTTCTGAAATGTCAGTAAGCCTTATGCATTCATATCTGTATGAAAGAACTCAGAAGGTAGTTATTAATAAAACTGAGTCTACCGGAGCTCCCATTACTATGGGCGTACCCCAAGGATCAATATTGGGCCCGCTGTTGTTTTTAATATACATAAATGACCTTCCTTACTACGCGAAGAATTTATGTGAGACAGTGCTATTTGCAGATGATACATCTCTAGTCTTTAAAGTAGATAGAGGTGATGACTGTTCTGACGAAGTAAATAGTGCTCTTTCAAAAGTGTCACATTGGTTTAATAGTAATAATTTATCATTAAACTCAAAGAAAACGAAGTGTTTAAAATTTTCGTTACCTAATGTAAGACAAGTTGATTTTCATATAAGACTAGACGGCGATATGGTCGAATTCATTAACAATACAAAGTTTCTAGGTATTATATTAGACTCGCGACTACAATGGGATCCTCATATCGAAGCCTTGGCGAGTAGACTCAGTTCGGCCGCATTCGCAGTAAAGAAAATAAGGCTCTTAACCGATATTGAAACGGCTAGAATAGTCTATTTTAGTTATTTTCATAGTGTTATGTCCTACGGCCTTTTGTTGTGGGGCTCAGCCGCTAACATCCAAAGTATATTCGTGCTCCAAAAAAGGGCTATTCGCGCCATGTACAACCTCCGATCGAGAGATTCTTTAAGAGATCTATTTAAAGAAATAAACATTTTAACTGTTGCAGGACAATACATCTATGAAAATATTATTTATGTGAAAAAATATTATAATACATTTGTAAAGCAGAGCGATATTCATCGCTTTAACACAAGAAATAAAGATAAACTTGTCGTTCCCAAGTTTAGGCTAGAAAAATCCAGAGCCTCATTTCTGGGGAAAAGCATATCCTTTTTTAATAAAGTTCCACAGCATATTATTGAACTACCATTGCATAAATTTAAATGTTACATTAAAGAGTCGCTGATGAGCAAAGGATACTATAAAGTAGACGATTATTTGAATGACCGCAATGCATGGTCATGATGTAACACATAACATAATCACTGTTTAAATTGATGTATTTTTATACTAAGCAATTGTTGTATTAGTAACGATATGTTTTTTTTTGTAAATGTCGTTACCTAACTAAGAAACGCTGGCAAGTTTCTTGCGCCCATTCTTCTTGTCAGTTAAAAAAGTCTTGAATGGGTGGTAGGAAAATATTGACGATTCATAAGTACATATTTATTATGTCTAAGTGAATAAAGAATATTTTTATCTTATCTATCTAGTCGTTTAATCGAGACTACACTCTCAAGTTAGGTAATTGCCTCAGGTGTAGACTTTAGACACACATGGCAACTTTGGTAACCTAAACAAGTTACTTGTTGTTCTCAAGTACTCGGCCATATTGAATATTATTACCATGGAGTATCGACTCGGGATAAATCAAGGCTTGCTTGCGAATAAATTGCGAATAGGTTCGTAAAAAACTCTATAGATTTTCTAAACAGCATTGCAAACCTGCACGAAATACCGGTTTATTTCGCTTGTGATTTTGGATGCACACACACACTCATGAAAAACTGCCGTGTGAGCGGTGTGAGTCATGGTCTCATGGTGTCCCAAGCAACGCCCCTCCCCCTTTTTTCGGAATTAAACTTAAAAATTCGGAGCGTTATAATAAACCACTAGCGAATCGATTCTGCACCGACCGAACGTTTTTGAAAAACCTGGTTCAAGTTTTTCACTTTCCCATACTTAGCCCTGCCGGCCTAGCATGAGCGGTTTTTATCACGCGATATGATATGGTACGGCATGCCGTGTTGCTTACACCTTGGTTGGGTATGCAAGACAACTTGCCCTACCATATTTATCATGTCGCGCGATAAAAGTCACTCATGCTAGGCCGGCTGGTATAATCCCTCCTACCATCATGCTTGCATTCAGCATTAACCTTAGCTACACAGCGAAATCTTCTTTAAATAGTTTAATTAATCAAAGAAACAAAAAATAACGTAAAATTTTAAATTGATTAGATAAGATTAACTCTTTATTGCGCACGCAGAAAAAACATAATTTTGATACCTACCTTTCAGGTCCCTGTTAAATTTAGGCATTTGTTTTTCATTCGTTAATGCAAACAATAAGAACTCCTCAAAACTTTGTTGAAACTTGGTACATAGTCTTCATTTCTAATGCTAGTACTCTCAATCTCGCTTGAGTACCTAATTAGAATAAATCTGAATGTGTACCTACATACAATTAGAAGCAGATGCACATTATCCTCGATTCGCTAATTGCCTACACGAGGGCTGCATATTCAGCAGTATAGATTTGATCTGAGCTAGCGTGCGTGTAATTCATGTGAGTGGGTGTCTTATAGAGATGGTTGAGTGTAGATAGCGCGCAGATTGTGATATTTACATCACTAGTGGCTGGATGCGACTTTGTCTGCATCGCAAAACACAAAAAAAATAATGGGAAGTAGCTTAATCTTACTTTTTAGTCAAAAGTTCTAAACCATTCATTCACGGCCTCACTGCACACACTTCTATAGTGCAATTGCGGTGCACGTTGAATCTCGTACAGTGAACTGTTATTTACTGTCCTTGTCATTCCCGCGTAAATATAGTGCATCACGCTCGCACAGATCCCATTGTCCCGCGGGATTGTGATGTTTTTCCGGGATAAAGAGTTTAGCCTATATGTCACTCTCCAGCTCCAAACTAATCCCCATACCAAAAATCTCGTTGATCCGTTGCTCCGTTTTGACGTGAAAGACGGACAAACAAACAAGCAGACTTTCATATTTATAATATTTTAGTACCTACCTATATGGATATTGGATACCTCTGGTATAAATAAAGTTCCAATGACATTTGACGCCTCTCTCCATTGACCGGTCTGTGACTTCACTGCAATTGATACACTCCTTATTATCAAGGCGAGGCGCCAGCCGTCATTTAAGCTCTCTGATTGTGACGGTCATTTGAAACCAATCGACGACAGTAGATCGATTCTTAAAATTTCGATCACCAACTCGCATATCACTGCGCTGTTTACTTTCACTTATTTGTTTGAATTTGACATGAAGGTTCTTGGTTTATGGCGAAGTGAATGGGATACCTTTACAGAATAGAATGTCTCTTCTGACCTTAGGATATCGAATTCTAAGAAATATTCGATCGTGTTTTGTTTTCTTGGCGAGTGTTTGTGACATCGCATGTTGTACGGTAATAATTATTAATCCACTAGTATCTGCTTGTGACTTCGTCGACGTGGAACTCGGTTATAACGCGCTCCTTGGGATCATCTTCATACAAAGCCAAGGGACAGTCATCATTTGAGTCTCTGATTGTGTCGGTCACTTGTAACCAAATAGACGATTGACCTTAGAATATCGAATTCTGAGAAATATTCGATCGTGTTTTGTTTTCTTGGCGAGTGTTCGTGACATCGCTTGTTGTACGGTATAGTGCGAATTTCTGTTCCGGCGATAATCTTTGGAACTAAAACCGTTTTCATACGACAATCAAACATAAAAACCAATAATCGTAGCTTTTCTCTTTATAATATAAGTATCTAGACTAATTCTTTGTACGTCCGTTTGTTGTTAATAAATATTAACATGCAACCAAGATTCTCGATGAGAAATGTTGTGCCCGTTCAACGTTGCGTGTTGCGCCCGCATCCGCGTGACAGCGCATGTCAAATTGCCCACGACGTTATGACAAATTGGAGGACTTGGAGCGATGCCTCTTGATTCCTCTACGGCATTTCGTAAGGTCGTACCAATCAATATTATATTGAGACACGGACTGGCGAAAAAAAATTCAGATATTGCATAGAAAAGTACAACATCTACTCGATTCAAATGTATGGAACAGTTTTTTTTCGCGACTTTGTGGCTGCCCGATAGTAAAAAAATATCGCATTGATAGAGAATTTCATCTCCTAAAATCTTTGTACTTACTAATTAAATAATTATTTTTAGAGATCGAAAACCTTTGGCATATTAACTTCACTCTCGCATCGAAATGCTCCTCATAAGCCAATCGTATTATTATTAGTTTTTACTAAAAATTTCATTTTCATGACAAGCTTTTTTGCTGACTGTACCCACTTAAATATTGTATTGTCATCTAAACCAAACATGTATATACAAAATTTCAGCTCCATCGGACACTAGGAAGTGGGTCAAATTAAGCTTATAAGATATGTCCCCCACTAACTAACTAACATGGCAAGTTAAATAAAAGCTTGTAAAATTCTTTGACCATTAGAAAGCTACATTCTTCCCGAGTGACATAGGCCATTTTATCCCAATATTTCCACGGCTACGAGTACCACGCGGGTAAAACCGCGAGGATCCGCTATATTATATTAAAATAGAACGAAGACCGTAACTCTAAAAAAATATTGCAAACACACGGATAACGAAATTCGTAATAAACCTGAACACAAAAAAATTCGTACAAAAAACCTAGTACAAATTCTTTCAGTCTGATAACAACCATAGTTTTGAGAGTCTGTTATTAAATTACATATATTGTAGGGAAAGTTCATTATTTATGAATTTACCTTCGGAGCTCCATTAGTTAATTTTCAACATAAGCTTCTGTGTTGGAAATATTGGCTAGACAGAGAGATTAATTTAGACTAACAGCAGAGCATTGACCGGTGAAGTGGCCAATAAACATTGAAAAAATTCAATACAATATTCCACGACTAGATGAACTAAAATATATCACAGTAAGTATCCCTTTTTTATAATAAACGGTTTATGTGAGGCAATTTCTAACTTAATAGTATTTTTCGAAACACGCAAATGTAATTTGTTGTGAGATTTGGTAAATAAATTTGGAGTGGTAATCTCAAAAGTCTAGTTTTAAATTACTATACGAAAATCACTCTTATATTATAGTCAACTTTCCATTGAAAGTCTTACCATTTTCAAGATATATTCCACGACTAGATGAACTAAAATTTATCACAGTATCCTTTTTTTACAAGAAAACGGTTTATTTGAGGCAATTTCTAACTTAATAGTATTTTTCGAAACACGCAAATTTGTAATTGGTTGTGAGATATTGCTATAAGAAAATCACTCTTATATTATAGTCAACTGTCCATTGAAAGTCATGCCATTTTCAAGTTATTTATCTTGAAAATGTATTAAGTTTACCACTCTCTTGAGAGTAACCTTCATTCACAAGTCTTCCTTGAACATAACTAAATCTTCCATTTTGTTTCCTTGACCTTTAGAATGTAATTCAGAGCAAATAGAATTTTGGGAAACTTTGGTTCGTCCTTAGTAAACTGTTTATCTTATTTTACACACATATTTCATTTCGATTTGGAGCAAATTTTAGTTTAGGTATATGTCCATCATTTACTTACTTAATTATAGCGAAACTAAAGAGATGAGGACACTGAAGTTAGTTAACCATTATTCCAACGTACGTACCCCTCTACCTCACTCCTTCCACCTACTGAACTGTGTTGCACACCTACTTGCTTCTAACTTTACTGCAACCACATACATTATATCAGACAATACATTTTATTAACTGACTTAAAAAGGGGGGTTTTTAGTTTAAAGCAAGAAAAGGCCAGAAAAAGGCGCCGATTTCAAAAACTTTGACGACATTATTTTTTGCTTTTTTAGATTACTCCTTTTATTAGGACGCGTCAAGCACTTAAATAAATACCTAAATCTCGTGCACAGATACTCCTCTCTAAGAAACTCAAAAAAATCTATGTCTTTGGTAGTTACACACACAAAGAATTCTTTAAACTAGATAAGGGTATTTTCGAACGTTTTATTAGAGAAAATAATAAAGATAATTTTCTCATAGCATTTTCCTCACTATTCACCACAGTCTTTGAATACATCAAACTAAAGCCACATAATACGCACAGTGTATGGGAGTCTTAAGTGGATGACTGCCAGTAGATAAGAAAAGTGATTTACCGAGGAAACAAAGCTTTAGAACTTTTATTCCTTTTTCCTTTGTAGGAACAGTTTCTAAGAACAGTTTGTTGTTGCTAAATTGCATGTTAAACGAATTGCACTTAATTTATCAACAGGAAAACTATACTCGTAGATAGCAAGGAATGCTTCTTGATTATTATTTCTTTCTTGGACTAGTGTGTCACTTAAAATCTAAACATTTAATGCACATACATTTACCAATAATAAATACTACGGAATGTCGTAAATTTACTTTGACAATATTATTCGACATTATTTGATACTTTAGTTAGTTATTATATTAGCTAATCTGATTCCTTCTTTTTAAGTACCTACCGGATTCAACTTTTATTATTTTATGGAAAATGATTTTTGTTTACTATGGTGGTTGGTGAGCGTAACTATATTATTATGCCATGAATTTATATTGTAATTTAAGTCTCTTATACGTAAAAGGTCTAGTAAAACATCATCACTCATCAGTCTAATCACATGAGTCTGTCAAAACAACATCGTAAGTGTAAAGAGTAACATTTCTTGACTCCATCAAAATTGCGTGATCAGACAAATCCTATCTTACTTCTGATGAAATAGGTCCAGTAAACAAAACGATGTATGTGGTAATTTCGTACAGATCCTTATCAAATCGTGTCAGTCGCAGCTCTGGATCGTAAAAATTCTGGAGCGCCGAGTCATCTCGGGAGATATGACGACGAATGAGGCGGGTTCATGTTGAAATGTTTGTAGTTTGCCCAACGTGTGCAGAAGCTTAGTTCAAACGTGTGTGAAGTAGGTACTTACTTGTTAAATAAGCACGGTTAGAGTAGAGTAGACAGTTTAAAGTAAAGTTATTTTAATTTTTAGATTTTTGCAATCACTATGAAATTTTTATTATTGAAAAATGGGAAATGGAGTATTTAGAATCGACCCGTCTCACAACCAGCTTCGACGGGACTCGAACACACGACCTTTCGTAGCTCAGTGGTTAGAGCAGTCGCCCGGAAAGCGAAAAGTCGTGGGTTCGCGACCCATCGGAGCTGGTTGTAATGTAAGACGGGTCGATTTTTTCTAAATACTTTATTTTCCATTTTTAGAGTAAACTTAGGCTGACGATATTATTAAAGTTAATTTTTTAATTCAGTGGTTAGTGCGGTCGGCCTGCGATCGTAGAAGTAATGTTTGCAATGGTCAGTCACGGGATGGGTGACCAAATATTTATTATATCGAGCTCCTTCGCGCTTCGGAAGGCACATTAAGACGTTGGTCCAGGCTGAAGTAGTTAGTGAACGAGTTTTCATTCTCTTATCTGTATACCAAATACTTACCAATTATTTTGAACGCTGATGCTGATCTCTTGGAAATAGATAGTTTCAGACAATTTTGTAACAATCTTTATTAATATTAGGTACCTAAACATTAACAATGTAATTATTAGACATCGGATTATTTGCATCTGCATGTTTGATTAATAATAATTCTAGACCAATTTCGACTACTGCGACTGCCAGGTAGGCTCACGTAGGTGTTGTATCACACGGAAACGGTGGCGGGTCGCAAACTTTGATCACTAACGAAATTCTTTTTTTTGAAGTGTAAACTCCTTAAGCGGCATTGTGCACTTTTTGTGATGGGTAAAACATATTAAACTTGCGTCAGGACACGTGACCTGATCGAAAAACTATTACAATGTCATTAGAATACGAAGGCAAATTTCACCACCGTTTCCAAAGTCGTAATAGCTCAGGTAGAAAACGGGCGGCATCTGAGCCAATAGACCCCGGTTCAAGTCCAGTCCGTATTTTTTTCTTTTTTTCTGTCAAACTTGTTTTTTTATGAAAAAGTCTAGGGAGCCCTTTTCACTTCTGCCGGCACTCCCAGAGTGCAATCCGTTGTTTTTTTTGTGTTGAAATAAAGAAATAAAGCTCTCATGCCGCGAAATGAATAAACAAATAAAAAAATACTGTTTCTCTTAGCTTTATTATAATACTTATCATTTATTCATGCAAATTGCAATTGCACTTTATTTGCCTACGTTAAAATTATTTGCGTGTCCTGAAAGACTCGCACCCAGTTGCAGAAAGCTCAATTAAAGTTAATGCTCCATTAAATCTATTGCTGTCACTTTTTATTTCTTGACAACGAAAAGTGACAGCAATAGATTTAATGAAGCTTCAACTTTAATGGAGCTTTCTGCAACTGGGTGAATTACATTTAAAATGGCTGCTGTAGTTTCGTCGTACCGTTGCGGTAATAATAGTGAAGGTACTAATGAAGTGACGGAGAAATTCAAGAGCATTGCTCTTAATTAAAGTACCCATGCTAATTACTTTAGTTGCTGTATTTGCGTTAAGTAGGAACGTGAGATATTATGTTATAAGACAAAGACCTCGGTTTTAATGCCAGGTTGACAACTTTGTTATTTACCTACTTAAAAGTTAAAAGTCTATTTATCATCACCACCCACTGAATGTCCCCACTGCTGGGCAACGGCCTTCCTTGGATGCATTAAGAGGAAAAAACCCCTGGTATGAAAATAAAATAACGAATTAAAAGTGGTGAAGGTAACTTTGAAACCAGCTTCGAAAGGGTAAAAACTGTTTTTACCCTTAAAACTCATAAGTTTGATTATATGTACATATGTAATTTCTATTCACTCCAGTTTCGATACTTAGGCCCAATTTCACCACTGATATTTAAACGCGATTAACGCTAAACGTGTTTAAAACATAGTGCTGTCTCTGTCACATTCAAACAGATGACAGAGACAGAACTATGTTTTAAACACGTTTAGCGTTAATCGCGTTTTAATACCAGTGGTGAAATTGGGCCTTAGTCATTATAATTTCAAACCATAATAATTACAACGTTTAAATATTATTTCAGAAATATTTGACTTTTGAACCTGAGTATAAATTAGGTACTAGACAGGATAATTGAAAATGGAAGTATTAGAAAAAGTCGACCCGTCTCAAAACTAGCTCCGATGGGACTCGAACTCACGGCCTTTCACTGTCCGGACGAATGCTCTGGGTCCGGGTTAATGGACAGTGAATAGTCGTGGGTTCAAGTCCCATCGGAGCTAGTTGTGAAACGGTTAGACTTTTGCTAATACTACATTTTTCAATATTTTCAATTATAATACAGGCCGTACCATCCAATTCATCTATTCGTAAAACAAACCGAAACTTTTCGTTCTTTCAATATAATCCGTTAAAATGCGTAACGGTATTGGGTTTTTCTACTCAAAGCAAAATTAAACTTTCCTTCTGGCCTCAAAGAAAATTCTTTTGTACCAAAATCTTCTGACAAAGTTTAATTTACTTTTCCTCTTTGTATAATTATAAATCTATTTTTTTGTTAAGAATTGCCATTCTGAATCGAATTTGAAATCGGAAAGCGTAAAAATTTACTTTGCACAAAAACCCTCTTGTATTAATTACTGTGGATACTGGCTGGATTGAAATGGTTTGATAAAGGCCACTTCGATAATAAAAGGTCCAGATATACATCCAATTAAAAGACTTTGTTAATTTAATTTAGAAAAAGGGTAAAAACTGGAGTTTCGAGCGTAATCATATCTGATTACTTTTGTTTTCACAAAACAATACACAATAGGATTTGTGTTATGAAAGCTTTAATTATATGAGTAGAGCTACTCCAATGTGTTGAATAATAAAATATATATAATTACATCATAATAAATAAAGTTTTACACGACATTTTAGAGAATATGTCCAATGATACATAAGAATTATTTAAAATCATTTTTTTTCCATATATCCTCCAAATAAACGAAATTAATCTGATAACCTATTCGACGAATGTGGTTAAATATGCTGTTTTAATTAATAAGAGGAACTTATCATTACAGGTATGTTAGTTTTTTTTATTGATAAATTGTGTAAATAATTAAATGTAGGAAGTTAGTGTTTAAAAATATAATTATTTAATAATTTATTAACTAAACAATATTTAAACAAATAATTAAATTTAAAAGTATTTTTGCATAAATACACTTTCAAATGATTAAAAATTCATATTGATTGAAGTTGTTAGAAGAGGTTATTATCATCATTATTTTATCGCAATAAAAGTTTTCTATAACACACAATTAAAAAAATTAAAGTGTTCCCTTTATTATACCTATTTTAATCTCAAAAAATGCGATAATAAATAATAAAACAAAATCGATTTGACGTGACAACAAAAGCAAGTAAGATAAAGGGGAATTAAAGGATTGTTATATTTTCCTTGAATCGGATCTGACGGATGAAATCGACGGGTATAATTGAGATCCTTATCCCTTGTTGATAAAGTAGAAGAGTATTTGATTGCGCCCTTTCATTTGATTGACACTTGAGAATATCCGATGTCAATGGGCATAGCCATAAAGCTAAAGCTGCACTAGTGTGACGATGGCGACGCGACGACGAAGGACAAATTGCCAGTTGCTTTGCCAGCTATCAATAAATATAGAATAAGGTGGGCCATATCCATAATGACTAGGTATAAATAGACCATAAAGGAACTTTTTTAAACAAACGAAAAATTTGCTATAACACTGCCTGGATAGAAAGAAATAAAAATTATCAGACTGTAAATAAGTGAAAATACTGACAATTTGCTATAGCACTGCCTGGATAGAAAGAAAATTAAATAAAAATGAACAGACGGTAAATAAAATACAGACAGTGACTTACTTATCCGTAGTGAGCAACGGTATGTAAGTCATTACACGTGTTTCGCCCACGCATGGATCATCCTCAGGGATTCTAAGCACATGAATAATTCTAAGACCGTAATAACTAACACCAATGTTTGATACTGCACGAATTTATATCTATTATTTGTGGATACTCGATTTTTGCCCGGCCTGTGGGTGGGAGTAGAAATGTGGTTCTGTTTTCATTTGAAAGATCTGTGACCATAGAAACACGGATTTTTTTTTTCATTAGTCAATCGTTACTTACTCCTAGCATTAAAATTTTTCCGTTATGCAAATGGTATAGTCATCGTATTATTTTGTATGAAAACCAGAGCACTACAATCCAATAGATATTTGACAGCATCACTTTGACAGCTTTTGACGGATTTTATAGTTTACTATACGATTACCATAACGACAGTTTTTCCGGCTTGGGTTACATACCAGTTTAACGGAACTACGCGGCACAGCTAATTCTTGTTTCATATCTTTAGTAAGAAAACGGTTTTCTAATAGAATCTGTCACTGTCGCCATCACAGTGAGGTCTCAGCCTTAGATTTAATCGAAGATTTCTTTTTACTATTCATCGAATCCAGAGTGCCCTTACAGTTAACATTGAGCAGGAGCTTGAAGAATTCTTTCTACTGGCTTATTTTACTTTACTTGTTAGTTAGTGACCTCTATTTGGTGAATAAGCTTAAATCTTATGATATTAAACAAGTAGGGGAAACTTGGTACGGTTGACACAGTTTCAAGACAAACGCCTACATGTATTACAAAAAAAAACACTAAAATGAGAAATTAACGACCTATTTCCTGAAGTTTTCATACACTTTATACTACAAAAAAATAGGACCACTGGGCGTTTGGTCTCTCCATTGTCGTAAAAGTCATTGCAGACATGCAAAAAGTTACTCTTCTATGAGACGCTAAAGTGAGCACGTTTGTATTAAAAAAGCCCAGTAGCCCCTACAAGCTTTTACAAGCTTTTAGTTAGTTTGTTAGTTAGAGGGGGACAAATCTTGCAATCTAAATTTGACCCACTTCCCTGTGTCCGATGGAGCTGAAGCTTTGCATACAGGTTTGGTTTGGATGACAATACAATATTAAAGTAAAGTCAACAAAAAAAGCTTGTCATGAAAATATTTTTTTTACAAAAACTTATTTACAAGCTTTTTATTAACTTGCCATGTTAGTTAGTTTGATAAATTAGTGGGGGACAAATCTTGCAAGCTTAATTTGACTCACTTCCCAGTGTCTGATGAAGCTGAAATTTTGAAAACCGGTTTGGTTTAGATGACAATACAATATTAAAGTACAGACAGCAACAAAGCTTGTCATAAAAATATTTTTTTTTACCAAAAACTTCTTTTACATGCTTTTTAGCCATGTTAGTTAGTTAGTTAGTGGGGGACAAATCTTGCGAGCTTAATTTGACCCACTTCCCAGTGTCCGATGGAGCTGAAATTTTGTATACAGGTTTGGTTTAGATGATAATACAATATTTGAGTACAGTTAGCAAAAAAGCTTGTCATGAAAACGAAGTTTTACTAAAACCTTATTTTTGAGTACCTAGTTATAATATATTAACTCGCCGCACACAGTTGCCGCCCGCCGCCGCCGCCGGCCGGCCGTTCCGCCGCTCGTTGTCACTTGTTTCTTCTTCTAGCTTTCAAGTGGCGGCGTCTGTTGTGCGATTCTCTAAAACTCAATCAACAAACTCGACGTTCTTTTTCGCTTGACTTTCACTTGTTTGTTATGAATTTGACATAAAGAATCGAAGCTGAACGACGAAGTGACGGTGAAACTTCGTTAGAGAATCGCACCCCTGGTGGCTGTCGCATGTGGCTCGCATGCAGCGAAGACGCGCGACGGTGACGGTGAAGCCTTCTTTCAACAGTTTTTAGATTGGAGGCGCTTATAAGAGAAAAGGCCATCTAGTTCGTTAGTACCTATACGGATTGTTGTAGGTATATTCCGTTGAACACTACCAAGCTAGATGAAACCATAATAAAAAATAACATGTTTCCCTTAAGGACGTAGAGAACTCCCATCATTAACACATTAAATGCTGACGGAACGTGTTTCCAACACATTACGCTGAAATTAAGCACTAAAGAAAATTTAACCTTGACACATTCACATAAGGTTCTATATTGAACACATTCTCGTTAGTGGATACATTTAATTATTTCATCCATACTCTTTTTTAATGTGGAAATATCGTGTAAAGTGCTCGTCAGATAAGTCTGCGCGCGGTAAAAATCGAATACTAATCTTTTCTATAACATTAGAACAAAAAAATGCACTGTAACTAGCGCCAAAAACGCGCCAGGCACGTGCAGAGTTATCTGACACCCACTCTAAGATAATTTAGTCCGTGCTGACATTTTAGTTTAATTAATATTAATAAATCGTTTATTGTTTATTGATTTTTCTCCACAAACTTTAACATGGTGAGTTATAAACTAATTACAATTAGTTAGCACGTAACGTTTGTACTTGTGGAGACTGGTGCCTGAAATAAGCAAAAGCCTGAGTTTCAGGAATTAATGGATATGTTACTGCTATATTATCATTATTACGTTCCCGAAACATTTGATGGATTATAAATTACAACGTGAATAGAAATATTTTTTACATATATGGCAAAAGCACAGGTTAATAAATAATTATCATAGTATCAATCAATATACGAGTTTTTTCTAACACATTTTTAACACTTTATTAAACTTTTTTTTGAATAATAATATTGAATTTATAATTTAATATCCCAAAGACTTATTTATTTTCTATTGTAGTAGGTATTATACCAGTGAACTTCACTGCATTCACTTTTGCTATTGAACTGAGAATTTGCATAAAATATTCTAACAGTATCCATGTTTGTTTCAGATAAGTGAGTGCAACATCGATGAGTGAAACACGAGGTATCGAATTAATTTAAATGGCACGTAAAAGGTTTATCTACAAGTTATAAATGCATAATAGAGGAATACACAATTTTTCATATTGTCAAAACTTTTTTAAAACGATTATTAGATTAGAAGGTAAAACGCAATTTATTTTTTATGTTTTTTTGTTATGTATATAATCCAAAGGTACATAAATTTCTCATTCTAGTTTACGATTGGCTGTTTAAATCCAATTTGAAGAGAACATAAATAGCTTTATAACCAATCGGATGTTAAAGTTATTGGTAGAAATCGATTAACGGGCCCTGCTTTATTAAGCCATCCAGTTAACGATCAATCAAGTATTTTAAAATAAGGGCGACCATCAAATGGTTTTGTAACATTTTAAGTGGTTTCTATATTGGTGGCCGAAAGTGTTCCGATATTCAATAAACTGATAATAACGAAACTACAATATTTATTTAGGTTAATGTATCGACGCGTGCGGCGAAACCACGGATAGCTGTTTTCTAAATGTGGCAGCGCAGGAAGTCTGTCGTAAATATTTTTTTTGTTAGTTAATTTAACATTCCTAACATTCCTGTGGGCCCTCCACATACTATCAGTCCGCCTGCAAGCAACGGCCTGTTTGCCAATTTGCCACACACAGTTACATACAAATATACAGTGTACATAAAGGGTTTTTCAATAGGGACGCTCGAACTTTGTAAGTTGATAGCGGCCATCTTGGAAAAGCGATAGCTGTCAAATTTGGCGAGAATACATATTTATTCGTGACATTTCACCATGGATTGAGCCCCATTTATTCGAAAATGTCGTCCAAAATGGTCCATCAGGATACACCACCTTCAGCGGAATCGCGGTGACCATTTGGCTGAAATTATATTCAATAAATAATGTCATCAAATGCTCTTTAAAATAAAATAAAAATTGTGGGAATATCACTTAAACTGATTGTTTTATTCCATTTCAAAGTTCGAGCGCTCTTAATGAAAAACCCTTTACATGTGGCGAAAAGTGGCGGATGTTTTTTTTATACTGTAAAGAGATGTAGCGTAATGACGAACACTGATGTAATTTTAAATCGGTATCAGAAAAAGTAAAATGAAAAAGGCGGGAAACTAACGATAGGTACGTTGTTTTGCTCCGCTTAGGGCTGATAAATAGTCATGAATCTCAAGAGGGAAGTTTGTATTGTAATTGGATTTCTATTCTATTAAATTTCAATATAAATGTATTGAAGAGTCCATACCTATGTAAAAATCTTTTATGAGAACCTTATTTCTATTAAAAAACTTTTATCGATATATTTATCTTTTATAGTTAAGTAGGTAATCTAATCTTTTACAGTTTTTAAATAGGTCATCGTAGTAATCAATGGGTGATAGATATAATAAATTATTGACAAATGACTCAATAATGTTTTGAAATTATATGAATTAGTATTTTGGCTTCCCTGAGTTAAAATATATGTAGGGCAGGCCTACCGGTTTTGGCCACTTTAAGGATTTTTTCACTTTTAACCGCTTAGTGCTTAATGATCTTAAGTATCTTAGAGAAAATTTATAATGTAGAGTTATAGATAATTTATCGACCTTTAAGGATACAATCTACAAAGTAAAAAAAAACAATAGTTTTTTTTATTTAGAACTAATTCTGCGGAGGGGGCCATATACACCGTTTGCATTGGTTTTGGCCACTTTCATAAAATTACTATATTTATAAGTTGAGTTTATGCTTAATTGATGTCTTATTAGAGTTCTGAACTAAAACACTACATGAAATAGTATTTTAATCACAGCTAGCTCCGTACTACAATTTATAAGTATACTTTTATCACTTGATTAAAAGAAAATTAGCGGATTGAGTCTAGTGTAGGCTAGTGCCTACACTAGCCTCAATCCGCTAATTTTCTAGTACGTTAGCTAACAAAAGTGAGTTGTGAGTCTTTTAAAATAAATGAACTTTATGATAGGTTGGAAACTTTCTACTAATGCCAAAGAGGCCAAAGGTGGCACAATGCTGAAATTTCTAGCCCCACTTTGGCCACTTATTGTTTCCCAACTTATTGTAAGAACAGTGAAAAAACAACACTTAATCCATCTAGAAGAAACATATTCCAATATGATATAAAATATTAAATAACCATAAAATAATTTTATTTTAGAAAAAAAAATATTTTACAAAACCTTTACCCTTAACATTTTGCTTAAGAATTTTACAAAATGTTAACTTTGAAACATAACACGTGTTTATTTCTAAAATATCGTACTACATAAAAAAAGCTAAGTGCTGTAATTATTAACTAAAAGTCCAATCTTTTATTCGCCATTAATAAATATAAGCAATAATTATTTAAATCCTATTTATATAACTTTTAAGTGAAAAGTGACCAAAACCGGTACAGTGGCCAAAACCGGTACAGTGGCCAAAACCGGTACGCCAGCCCTATAAATATTTAAATTTGATTTCACAATTCAAAAATCAAAGTAATTATATTTTATAGCTGTCATATCTAGAAACTTATTGAGTGATCTTGGTGAACAATATTGTTACTTGGCCTTTTGACATTTCTTAATTAAGTAAGTAGGGCTTATGCACGATATTAATAAAGGTCTTTGAAGTACGCATTAATAAATTATATTATTTGGAACTGAACCAAAATATATAGTAGTGTGCCATATATAATTTCAGTTATAAGTGATTAATAGAATATTCTTAATTGAATCAGAGAGAGCTAATAAAGCGTGAATTTTATTTTTAAATTGTCATGCGTTTTTCTTTGTATTAATATCGGCCAGTATTTTATCACACTACCTACTTCATATAATTATTTTTCACTATATTTGTTTGTAATCAATTGCAAATTCAGCACTGTATTTTATCCATGTTTTTTCAGTACTTTTTTTTGTTATATTGTTTGACACTAGTTCTGTTGTTATTACGAGCGAAATACCTTCAAAATATGCTTAAAAATAGAATTTAACCATTTTTGGCACAGTGAAAAGGGTTATAACTATTAAAATAAATATGTTTATGCAATAGCGCATTATTTATGTTAATACTTACAGAGGTCGACCTCGTTCCCTCGAATCCCAGTTGTCTTTATTTGTACAAAAGGAATCTTGTTTGTTCACCTTTTTAGCAAATCTGTTGTTTTGGATTCAGAGCCCGTACTTTCATGTTTTTCCCTGCGGTTGTTCTGATGAGTTTTCGTAATTTGCGCGACTCGCTTGTTAGTTTTAATGGGAAATCTCTTTATGGTGAAAACCTGGAACGCTAAGGGTGCAATACAAATTAAGCTGAACGCAGAATCTTCGCTGGTAGAAAATGAGCGCTGGCAATACGCTTAGCAGACCAGAGTCAAAAAACAATAAAAGTGATTTAAGTATTAAAATTTTACCGGCCAAACCAGATTTTAGGACAAACTAGTTTTTCTAGGCCAAATCAGTTCATCGCGTTGACATTTCAGAGAGCGAGTTTGCCTCGAAAGTCCTGTAAAACACGTGATAGGTTAGTTTTTTTGTGTAGTCACGGATTTTGTGAAACAATCGCGTCAATAAAGGATCATGAACTGATTTGGCCTAGGATAAACTAGTTTGTTCTCAAACCGGGTTTGGCCGGTAACATGAGAGGGTGAGTCAAATGAGAGGGCTACACATCACATTGTGACATATTTCTGTAGATCGAATTCATCAGTCGATTATCAGTCGAGTCACTTCTAATCAGAAAAATAATTATAAAGGTATAATATAATGTGTTGCTAGAAGGTTTCTGCAAGTTTTGTTAAGAAATGGAACGATGCCAGAGGTAAAAAGTATTGTTGCAAAGAGATATAACAAGCAGGAAAAGCGTAGCTATCAAATTAAGTAGTTCAAAGAACCTGCAAACCAAAAGGTATAAAATCTTTGAATACTTATAAACGACATAGGTTTGTTCCTCCTTTCCTTCAGTTGTCTTTATTATATAGACCAACTGCCAACATAATAATAGGACGTCGCGTATTTCCATATTATTCAGATAATTCAATTCTCTCAGACCATTTCGATTGCATTTCCAATAACATATCTGCCATTGGGATTCCGATAGGAGTAGTGTCGTCGCTGGCATCTCTATATCGGGTGACGTTATTCATTATTCTAGATTTCTTTGCATTGGTATGTGCATAATGTGGAAAGTCACGACTGTTGTGTGTGAAATCTTGATTTTCAATAAAAAGGAGTTTAACTGTTCCGGCAGTTAGAGATAAAATGGCCAGTACCAGTGGTTGCGGATTCCGGGAGTAGAGCGCTTCGAGTCATTTCATGAAAAAGTAGAATTTTCATGATATGGTCAAACGTTGTTAAAAATAGCATTAAACGTTGAACTTTCAACGATTTTGTCAAATTTAACTAGTCATTGCATGAAATACGACTATTTCATGAAATGACCAACAATATCATGAAATAACGTAATGACTTCAAATTCATTAAGCGAGCATTGAGGAATATAAAAATTTCACAAAACTGTGAATATTAATAATTATACTTAATTAATTAATTTTTTCAACATTCACATAAATTATTTTACCAAAGTAAGTTCTTGGACTTCGTGTTTAGAATAAGTACCTACTAGACAATGTATAAACTGTTTTTTTTTTTTTGGAAACAAATACTAGAAAACACACAGATCTACAAGGCAACGAGACATATTAATGCACACAAATGTTTGTTTTTTGCGGGGATGGAATGGAACCCGTGATCTCTGCGCACAAAGCAGGTGCATCCCCTGCGCCATTCATGTAGTCAATGGAGTATTGAAATTAAATTATTGATTAGTCGGCCAAGTTGGGCTAATACTACAGCGGGCGTTCGCGGATTAACAGGGTTATTTCGAGCATATTACAAAACTTCTAACTGTGGCCCATAACTTCCGAAGCAAACACCCATTATCCGATGCAATAAACGTAAAATTATACGGAAGAGTACCGATAAAATTATAACTTTTACTATGTTCAGCTAATGAAATGGTGGGTTGTCGCGTTCAAGTGGTTAAGTACTTATTACAGGAAAATTTTGTAATGTGTAAAATATTAAATTGTTTCATGGGTAGAACGTTTTTAACCACAAATTAGAAAAACATACTCGCATGATAAATAACTTTTTACTAGTAGGTATACATATTAGGTGCAAGCAAAATAAGCGACAATATTTTAGGGAATTATTCTACCTATGAAACTGCAAAACCTTCCAGTCAACATAGGTCTAAATATAAAACTTTTCGTCGTCCGTGGGATGTCGATTTTTTATATTTTGGCCTATGTTACTACGGAAAAGTTTTGTAATTTTATGGGTAGAATTACTCTCTACAATATTGTCGCTTATTTTACTTACACCATAAACAAGGTAATTTTCTTTATCAGGATATTTTTAGGGATTATTCTACTCATGAAAACAAACTACTTTTATTATGGGACCAACACTGATATCGTGAAAAAAAATCTGCTGTATCATACAAAAGTACAAAAATATTTAATCAAAATGTATGGAACAGCTGATAATTTTTCGCGATTTCAGTGTTGGTCTCATAAAAAACAGCTGTTTGTTTTCGTGAGTAGAATAGTCCCTAAAACGATCCGGGGTGATAAAAAAATTACAGTAAGTATATAAATGCGAAAGTTCGGACATTGCTTAGTCAATTACGGCGAAACTGCTCTACGAATCTGTATCACATTTGGTAGAGAAATAAAATAAGATCTGGAAAGAGTTTTTAGTTAAGGGCACGTACCTCCAAATTATCGAAATCAACCTATTTTTCATTCAAAAGTAAACAATCAAATATTCTTTATTATGAGCAGATAAAAATATAATGTTGAAGTTTGATAAACGATCTTGATTATTTTGTGGCTAGAAACACAATATTCGTATCGTAACTCGACAATAAAAATTTTCAAAAACAAAGAAAATTTTCATTTTTTTTATATTTTTTTGGTTTTATACTTAAATTATTAATCTCTAATTCACGAATAATATATAGAAAAATAGGTAATGACATATTGTAGACTATTCTCAGGCTACTTTTTCAATAAAAAGTGAATTTATGCTCGAAATAACAACAAAAACATTGAAAAAATTAAAAAGTGAGGTTATTTTCATTACTCTTCACACGTAAGAAAAAAGACAAAGACAGAGTTTTTGGAAGATCATGCCCTTAATAGTATTTTTATTATTATTATTTACACTTTACAATAATCATAAAGTCAAAATTTTTTGATGGCACGTTAATGACCTCATTCAACATTCCTTTAGGAAAAGGGCTAGTTTTTGCATAAAGATTCGCCTACACTGGTATATGGCTACTTTTTACAACGGAAAAAATATTTCATTCCCACTGAAAAGCATCGTGTTGTTCACACGAGCAAAGCCGCGGGCGGAAGCCAGTTTTTCATATTTTTTTAAACATTTCATGTTATACAATGATTATTTCATACCATGATCATGGTTCAAGAATTGATAGTGCGAACTTTACGAAAAGCACCGTATCTTTAAAAAAAAATTAAACTTAAAACCTCTCTTCGTACAATTTTCTCTGATTCGTTGGTAATAATACAACAATTCTCTTAAAGATTTCCCTCAAAGCAAACGGGTTCTATTCATAAAATCCACCACACAATACATTAAGTAAATGAATTTAAAATTTCCCCGTACAGTATTTGCTTCGGCAGGTGGCCCTTATGAAATTTCCTGAGCAGGCTTACCGAATATACATAATGATAATCGCTTTGCCTGCAAACTGTGACGAGATGAATATTGCGAAATTATGCGGAGTTACCATAATATAATAGCAACCCCGGAAACAACTGAAAAAAAGAGTGCTGGATTTTTGAATAACGAATACTGGTGTACCCTTTTTTGCCTCGTTACATGAAACCTGCATGTTAAAAGGTAATGTCTCGCGCCTAAAATAGAATTCGGTTTTTTGAAGTTGGATTTATTTATTTCTTTCTGCTGAAAATGAGTTTGATAATTGAGTTGGAATCACACATACACACATACTTTAAAATTCTAAAGTCGGTTTTTCATTATCATTACGCTGTTTATTATTATTTTAATTATTTGAAGTACATACCTTTATTAACGAAGAGGGCAGTATCCTCTGTCACTCTGGTGATAAACCTAATATTAGGGGTCAGAGTTATTTATCACAAATATGTATAAATTATGTTATAAATATTTCTTATTTTTTCTTATAGGAAAATGAACGCAAATACTTTATGAGCACTAGAATGTCTACGAATACTATAAATCATGACTGTGATGATAAAAATAGTGTTTTTTCATATATCTCGTACACATTAATTTATTACTTTGACCAGATTTCCGCCCGTTGCTTTTCCCGCGTGAACTCCACCATATTTTCCCGTGGGAATGAATAATTTTCTGGAGTAAAAAGTAGCCTCTATGCTATTCTAGACTACAATCTATTTCTGTACCAAATTTCACCCAGGTCGGTTCAGGCTTAATCTTACTAATGTGTAAAGGTCATTTTTCAATTTGACGAATCTTTATGAAATATAACAGGGAGAAAAAAATTGCCCTTGACCATCGGTACCCTTGACGAATATCTTGCCGGTTCTTGTCGCAAGGATTTGCAAACCGATGGCGTAGCTTTTTTGACATTCATAAGTATTAAAACACAATGTACCCTTGATTGAACAACCGCCTGTTGTGTCAAATGACAGCTCAACTCCGCGCAGCACAACTTATGTGGAAACTCATCCTTATGTGGACATGCAGTCGAACAAGATTTAAAAATATTAATCACTTTACAGGCAGTTTGAGCTTTACAATACAGAGGTAGTTACAAAGCTTTAGTTAAAGTTCACTATAAAGAGCCCCACAGACTATCAGTCTGCCTGCAGACAACGGCCTGTCAGTTGTCCGCAATCGGCCACAGTTTTGCATACATAAACCGAATGTCAGACGACCTATTCGATTGAGGCTTGCAGGCGGCCTGCCTGCGGGCTAGTGGTCTGTGGGCCTAATATTAATTTACAAGCTAGTGTAACAAACAGCTGTATTTACATACAAGCTCTAACTTTCCACACTAAAGTTTGTCCTTCTGCTACGTGGAGCGTGAATAATTATTCCTCTTATGATAACTGTGCTTTGTCATCGCTGAACGGCTTAACAAGCTTGTAGTACGCCGTAAAAGCTTTTTATATAAAGTTCATGCGTCTCAGTTTATGCGTCTTGTTACGCTGATGATTTTTTAATATGACGACAATTACCGCAAAATTTTATTAAATTATTAAATGGACATTATTTACAACAAATACCAAAGTTTGGCAAATTATCTCCATACATACTATACCTAGGTACCTACCATTTTTCTACTAAGGCTTGTGTGACATCGCCTATCCTGTGGTGGATGAGCCATACCAAAAAGTGATCAGCGTGGCAAGACGCATTAACTGAGATACGTTCGAAGTCTGTTTGTGGGTGGGGACACTCCGTTAGAGTGATTTGCGTGGTCCTTTAAAAAAAGTGTCTTGAAATGTGCCGAAACGTCGGGAAATCCTTAAGCTAAACTGAAACACCAAAATCTTTAATAAATCAATGCGTGTTATATTCCATAAAAGTTGTTTTTATTTCATAGTCTTATATTTGCTTAAAATTATTAACAATTTGTTCAACATTTTTGACAAATTATACATACTAATAAGTTTTTAGTAAAAAAAATCATTTTTATGACAATCCTTTTTGCTGACTGTAATTTAATATTGTTTTGTCATCTGAACCAAACCAGTATACAAAATTTCAGCTCCATCGGACACTGGGAAGTGGGTCAAATTAAGCTTGCAAGATTTGTCCCCCACTAACTAACAAACTAAGTAACTAACTAACATGGCAAGTTAATAAAAAGCTTGTAAAATACTTACCAAGAAATATCCAAGAAATGCTTGGATTACGGTGAGCTTTCAACTTAACTTCGTTGGAATTTTCAAGTCCTACCTTGACTTACAGTTAACATAAACACATAATTCTTTGAAGCTAAACATTTCAATCTTTGAAATTCAAACCTATGTATTTATCTTTCAGCTTTAATATTATGTCTTTGTAATAGTAGACATTTGTTTTAATGTCATTCTCAGATAACACAACACGTGTAATACCAAGTATTGTTAAGCTTCTGTTTTTTTTTTTTTTTTTATAAATACACTCGAACCAATTGAATCGTGGCCCACCATAAGTTAATTTCTTACAGATATTAAGGCGATGATTCTCTACCGAAATAGGCACGCTAACGCTTGCTCGGCCGCGCGCGATACACTTCACGCGGACGCAGCGGCAGCCGGCAGTGAACTGTGAACTCGCGAGCGCCCCGCGAATAGAAAATCACTTCAAATTCAATGAAAAAATTAAATAAACAATAATAACTTATGACGGCCGGAATCCCTCGGCTATTCAAAGAAAATTATTTTCGTATATTTTTTTATGAACTAAAACCAAGTATACTGCAAGTAATATAATATTTAGATTACGATTAGACGGATATTTGGGTTTTTTTTTGACACAGTTAAATATCACCAATCGAAAAAAGAAGCACTAGATAAATTATAGTTTTGACGCTTTTAAAAAACTTTTTAGCAAAATGGATCATGATTTAATTGGTTTGACTGTACAAAAATAATGTCAGGATTGTGTTTGTTCTAATAATCACCAAATATAATATTTACAAAAAATGAAAATAAAATTTCCAAAGTAGAAGCGATTGAGTCATTGACAAACTTTAAACTGACATTCATTGGATTCTAAAACGAATCTGGATACGCGGCAGCGTATCAGCCAAGTTCAAAAGAAAACAGAACTGGCGAGCAGCACCGTGTGTATCTTAACACGAACCATTTGGAGCCACTTTTGACTCCCTCATAACTCAAAGACTATTACACAGAAACATGTCAAATTTGGCTTATGTATTGAGACTAGCGAGATAAATATGTGCTCCAAATTTTATATACACACCTCAAACAGTTATTTAGATATTTACGTCCAAAAATCGTTATTTTTATCACTGACTCACCTATAATCAAAACTATAACCCACTTCCAGATGACCTAGAAAGCTGAAATTTGGCATGCAGACAGGTAATCTGGTGAATACAAAGGAAAAAATCCGAAACTAGTATTTTTTTAAAATAAAACGTTTACAAACTTATATTTGCGTTCCCTATGCACTTATCCTGTATAAGATCTTGTATTAGATGAAGTACAAATATAAGTTTGTAATAGTTTTTATTCTGTTATATACCAATAATTCGTCATACCTCTTGAAGTTCGGCTAGCGCCAATGGCGTAGTAGCCATTCAATATTGAGGACTCGAGAGAACCAAGTTCGAACCCCAGATTACCCAAATACTTTTTTGTCCTCGCGTTAAATTAATTACAAACTTGCGCCGTCTAGCACGATATCCATAATATTATTATTTATTAATTATTAATATTAATATAAATTATAAAGTTATTGAAATATTTACTTTTTTGCATTCACAATCCAATTTTTATTATTGAAAAATGGAAAATGAAGAATTTAGACAAAATCGATCCTCATCTCACAACCAGCTCCGATGGGACTCGAACCCACGACCTTTCACTTAAATTAATTATTAATATTAATATAAATTATAAAGTTATTTAAATTTTTACTTTTTTGCATTCACAGTCCAATTTTTATTATTGAAATATGGAAAATGAAGTATTTAGAAAAAATCGACCATCATCTCACAACCATCTCCGATGGGACTCGAACCCACGACCTTTCGCTTTCCGGGCGGCTGCTCTAACCACTGAGCTACGGATTCGTAATGATAAATGTGAAAGTGTGTTTGTTTGTTTGTTTGTCCTTCTTTCACGTCAAAACGGAGCATAGTACTTTAACCCGACCACCAGGGGGCGCAATCTTCATACATTCAAACGAGAAGCCAAAAAATGCGAAAGTTGCTATGTTCTCCCTGTAGGTGCACACTTTGCACATAAATAATTCACTAAACTCAACGATAGATGGCTCCAAGTTAATACACCCACCCACAGTATAGAAAAGAAGAGAAAAATCCTTTTTTTCTATACTATATTGTTGAAAGTTGATGGAAGGGTATTAACTTTAAAGAGATTAAAGTGTACTTATGGAAAATAATGTCAAATAATCTAAATTATACTTTTGTTTGTTAAATTTGTTATTTGCTATGTTCTGATTCGTAAAGATCCATAATTCCGTTAGCAATTATATAGTTTCGTTGCTCGGAGTACCTACCGTTTTTTGAGAAAATGACTCGTTTGTGTTGAGTGTTAAATAGAATTCTTTGGTGATGTGCTGTGTTTGAAAAAAGACTTCTTTGAACATTTTTAATGCCTTTAGTGATGCATATTTGTTGTTTTATTGTTAATAAAGGGTGCAGTGTTAACCTATGTTTCATTTACACTGAGTTTCCTTATAAATAAATAATATGTATACTATGCCTATGTGTGTGTCTGTGTTTATATGCCTTTGTAATTTGCATATGTGTGTGTTTATACACCAAATGGAGTGTGAACTGTGAGACTATAACTTCGATACAAAACTGCAAAACTGTCATCTCTTCCGTGGCCGCTTCCAAAGAGTATGTAATCACTGACGTTTGCGCGTGGTCAAAATCGAATACTAATCTTTTCCATAAGCTTAGCATAAATAATGTACTGTAACTAGCGCCAAAAATGCACCAGTCGCGCATGCGCGCAGAGTTATCTGACGCGCACTCTACTTTACAGAGTAATTTATATATGTAAGAAGTAGAGACCAATCTTGGCCCTTTTATTGGTAGTGTATACCTAACTAGCGCTATCTATCGTCTGGTGTAGGCAACTTTTGGTGTATAAACACACACACTAGACATAGTCTTCTTATTATTTATTCTACTTTAGTCCACTATAATTTATATGACAAAACAACGTTTGCCGGGTCAGCTTAAGCTAGTTAGCAAATAAAGAATCAATAAGCAAGATTAGATGTCCACAAAAACGGCTACATCCATAAATTGTCAAGACATGGCGCTAAATGATAAATGTAAAAGACAAACTACTGCTATATACACTGACCTCTATTATTTACACACTGGAGTGGCTGACATAAAATATTGTCGACTGCGGTAATGATTGTGTCAAAATTAGTTCTCGGGACACTCGTAATGGCGGCGCTTTAAATTGCCACATAAAATTAGCTGTAATTTGTATGGAGACAGATTGTCCAGTGTATAAATAAAAGAGGTCAGTGGCTACGTGGTAATAATTATATAGTATTATTTGATACTGCCAAGGATTCTATATTAGTGCATTGTGCGGCAAAAGATACGAGTTTGTCCGGAAAGCTTTATCGCTTAATGAAACCAGAATCAAAACGCAAATGGAAATGCAATATCTGCTCAGGAACATTAAATACCTACTGCAACTTCGTCGAGCAAAACACCATACACTATTACGACTAGGAGAAAGAAACTGTTGGAAATAAGAAAATCTGTTAAAAATGATATTTCTACGTCCACACCAAACACGAGCATAAAATTAGTTTCATTGTCAGTAGCTGATACACAAGGGCAAAGTAATATAACTGGCCAAATAAAATAAACTGAAACATTTGGTATTAATTTATTATGAATAAGTAGGTACCTACTAATAATTTCTCTACAAAAAGTAATGATATCTCATCAAAAACATAAAATATGTGAAGTGAGAGCCAACTTCAATATTAGGGAATATGCCTTGGTTGTTGACTTCAACGACAAAAGATGTGAGATCTAAATGGGTGCCAAGTTTAACGGTCAGTCCTGAAAATTTAGTACTTACATAAAATGTTTCATAACAACTTAAAATATAATTTCTTCTTATAACTTAGGATAATATATTGAAGCCTAAGGTCTGACTTGGCTTCATATACGAATTATATATATATTATAGCCTTCGCCAGCTCTAAAGCCGAAGTTCTTATTGTATTCTTCCGAAAATTTGGCTTGCTGGTAGACTAGAAACTAGAGATGAACATAGGGCTCTTCCATGACTGTTTCAGTAAGTACCTAATAATAATTCGTATACGAGAACTAGCCAAGTCAGACCTTAGGTATCAATATATTATCCTAAGTTATAAGAAGAAATTATATTTTAAGTTGTTATGAAACATTTTATGTAAGTACAAAATTTTCAGGACTGACCGTTAAACTTGGCACCCATTTAGATCTCACATCTTTTGTCGTTGAAGTCAACAACCAAGGCATATTCCCTAATATTGAAGTTGGCTCTCACTTCACATATTTTATGTTTTTGATGAGATTAGTGATAAATGAAAACTCCATCAAATATTTTATTGTATAAATATATACTTATAGTATCAGTGCTATGTTAAACAGAAAAGTCGTTTGAAAACACATATATGTTGATCATAAACGAGAAGGTCCGCTTGTAAACTAGAGCCATCATATAAAATTGGGTCAAACTTTCTATCCATTCTATTCCCAGGATTGAGTCCTTGGGCAACAATCTCATAAAATATAAAGGGCCCATCCCGAAAACTGAATCACGATAATGCGACGAGACGTAAGTCTGTTCAGTCGTGCTTTACCAGTAAGTACCCTACCTACATAATATATGAGAATAAGTTTTGTCACCATCGACAATTTATAAATAGATGCCATAGGTACGTAACGTGTCAAATACAATCAAGCACTTAAGTCTATCTTACATATTTAGTACCTACATCGTTTTCTATTAATTTAGACACTAGAGACGGGAATTAGAACCAATATAAAGATCGAACTTCGAATATTGTCCCATTATCGAGATTCTTCTTCGTAGTAGCCTCCAGAATCGGAACCCAGCAATACTTTGACTGATTTGATTATTGACATTGTCATCATTTGTGTTCAATAATTACGATTTCTTGATAATTAGTGTAGCAGAGGTTCACAACCGTGTGATGATGAGTACTTTTGCTGTGAAAATCAGTTGGAACATTTCGACTGTTTCTTTTTATCCTGGGAGTACTTACCTACCTGTTTCGTCAAAAAAATTTAGAAATATAAAAAATACCGTTGAAACTATGTTTGCTTTGTCATCTAAACAGTTGATCACTATGTATCTTTGATCAATGATAAAAAAATCCCTAGAAGTTTTTTAGTCCATTCGATGACATCAACAGTCACATGCCTGACTGTTGGTGTAATATTTATTTTCTCATCGCCTAATTTAGGCATTATAACAGCTTAACGGTAATCTTTTAAACTATTTTATCTACACTCATGTTATAATATTCGAATTATGAACTCATGCCTGAATGTATTGTATAATGATACAATTTATGATATAGTCACCTTTAAAATAAAACTGCTGTGTCCGGGTGTTTCATAATGACCATTATGCAACACCCGGATACAGCTGTCACTCATTATAAAACACTTATATTTCTTAATTTTACAGTCTCCATGGCAACCGTAGGATTTAACGGCCCTGACTTCCAACTCTTTCAATCCCTTCTTTAGCCGGCAACAATCAGAAACTTTTTTAAAATTAGAATTTTGAATTTAGAAGGAATAGACCGTATGAGTGGGGTTTGGCACTAATTCACATTTTATAATTAATATTGATTTGCTTTATTTTTTTAATATATAATAAATGTAATGAGTGTAGATAAAGAAGTGTATGAGACTGCACATAACTCGGTATTAAAGCACTCGTGGAATACTATTAAAAAACTCGCCAGGGCTCGTTTTTTAAACTCCCACTCGTGTTTTAATACCCCTCATTATGCGACAGTCACATAAACTACTATTAAACCGCAACGAATTTTTATAACTCCAATACTTTAATTTAAAAGTCATCTTCATTTTAAAGTTTATATCTCCAATAGTTAATTTTAAAAGTTATCATCATTTTAAAGTTTAGTTTCAAATGCTCGATTTCACAAGATATGCTCGTAATTTAATCTAAAGGTGCCTTTGGTGGATTCTCAGAATTCTGGAACATCCCTTCCACTAAGCCACGCCACTAATGGTATACGTTCAAGAATCTGTCGACCTTCTTATAGCACAAAACCTGACTTCACCATCCTCATTAAATGGTCGACATTCCGAATTTGAAGCATTGGCGGTTTATAATTAAATTTTTTAAGTTTAACTATGCTTAGAATTATTGAATTCGAAACTTGCTCATAAAAAAATAAATACACCTGTTAAATAAAGTTAAGTACAGTGTTTTTTTTTTATCCACAAAGGGGTAGTACTTAGCCTTCATCATGCCTGATGTTTAGTGGTGATAAGGCTGAAGGTGGAAGCGCACTACTACCGGAATCCTCAATTACTTAGGAACTGGCTATCTTATCTCTAACTGCCGGGACACAATAATGCTGAAAACATCATTTTTATAGTATCAGGCTTAAATAAGATGGTGAAAACTAGCCAAGCGTACTAAGAACAAGTCCTACCACCAACCAAACAGAATACAATATCACAGAAAAAAATTACCCCCACTGAGAATCGAAACCGAGACCTCTGGGTTTGTAATCGGTGGTGTGAACTACTAGATTGCCCACAGAGGCGTTTAAAACGGAACAGTTGCTACATACATTTAACTTTTACATGAAAAACGGTCTATTTTTACTGGAGATTAATATAGGACAAAACATAACAAAAGTCACAAGAACACCTGTAGGTATTAATGATGTGTCGTAATCGTAACTAACTAGGTACAGTGAGAGACTTTTTTAGGAGGCAGGTCTTGTGTATGAAGAAAAACGAAATCGGCTTTTACCAGCTAATGCAGAGAGACTGGTATTTATTTAGCACAATCTGCTTCTAACTAATTTCAAATATTAAAATTACTTAGTAATCAGGGACTAGTCTCTTCCATTAGATTATAAATATATATCTTAGTCCCATGTACTTTTTGTGAAGAGAGAAATAAATGATTTTTATTATATATATTATTATATCTTTCTAAATCAATATTTTTTATTGAAATACGTCTTTATTATAATAATTTTTGGTATTCGGTATTCGGCCGAATACCGCCACTATTCAGCCGAATACCGAATATCTAAAAAAAAATGCCGAATAGGCCGAATACCGAATAGGCCGAATACCGAATAGTTGCCGAATATTCGTTGCATCTCTAGTCGTAATACTACTTGGATTTTATTAGGTAATTGCTACTAAATAACTTTAATATCAAACTTTTATTATTGTTACAACTTCACGAGAATAAAACCCGTCACAGATGTTAACTTCAGAAATAGGTAGCTTTACTTTCTGCGCAACTTTGCGCAGAACTTATTTTTTTAGGACTGACCGATAAATCGAGAAGTCTCGGTTCCATTTCAATTTAGGTTTTACTTAAGTGTGTACTGACGTAACATGTTACGGTCATGACGGATCCGACGAAAATTTTATTTTTATTAGATTGATAGTCTTGTTACCTACATGCCGAAACACTTCGTGTAGATAAAACCTATAAGAGTGAGTTGTAATTCCTTGAATTCCTTAAACAGGTAAATGTTTGTCTCTAGATAATATTGCGATAAAGGACGGCTCTTACAAACTATTCCCAATCTTACGCATAACGTTCAAAGTTTAACTACCAGTCACTGAAGAATCTTTCTTAAAATGTACGAATAACCATAAGCAGAGTAAAGAACGAGTTATTTAACTGCCTACTAAAAATCTGAAAGCGAGTTATGACGTAACGTCTGGCCGTTCACTCGATTCTGTCATGCCCGGAGAGTGAGAGGGACGGGTATAAACTGCAGGTGTCATGTTAGCTCAACCGAGTTATAATTCAAATTAGAGTTCATGTCATGACAGCTAAGCGGCTGTGAAATGACGCTGAATCGCTTGTCATTGACGCAATAGAATCTCGGTCGCAATAAGCTGTCGTGGTACGAATAAGCGAAGCAGATCAGTTTAGTTCCTAAACAAAACCGCAATAAGAGTTGATGGTAGTCATCCTGTACTGACGGCCACACGTTATGTCATTCAGATCTCTAATAGGCAGTTAAAATACTCGTTCTTTACTCTGCTATAAGATAACAAAAAGATAAAAGCGATATCACAAATAATAACAATTGGTAATTGATGTCAAAAGAAACCAGTTCAGCTTGCTGCAATAAAATTATTTACAACTGTCTATACAATAATAAGTACTACATTCAAAGGGACTATTGCTTAAAACACTTGTGCTTCCAATCCCACACTTGTGCCCACGTTCCAACCACGAACCGATTGTAAAGTATCTTTGTAACAGAACAGTGCTGTTCTGTTTTCGCTTCATATTACGCTACTAAATTACAAAAGTGACACTCCATGTCACTCCGAAACACTAGAATCAATACGGATTGCATCAATTTGATCCTTTGGTTCATCAGTGTCATTATAACAATTGAATAATATATCCGATGACCACTCTTATATTATTCAAGGTTTTGTTCTATAACTATTAATATTGATGAGTATTTAGCAATCCATAATCGGTAGAGTTACTTCTAATGTTTTAAGCAGACAGTAATTTCTCTGTCTGATCCTTAGAGCAACGCGGGTCTACCGTCCCGGTCGGAAGGCCCGCGTTGCTCGAAGGTCTGATCTAATACATTCCTGTTTCTTAAATAAATTTAAATTTAATTAATTTTTGCGATTTTATATTTTATAATTTTAGTTTTGTTGTTTTTTTTGTTATTATTTACAGCCGCGTGACATTAAACAATGTATCTCCTCCCCAAAACATCGATTCCGAATCTGCCAATGATTTAAGGTTAAAAATGTTTAAAGACTATTGAATAAATATGTACGTTTTGAAAATACTTATGAGCTGTTGACCACACAATTACCGTAACATTATTTTGATACGCCACATTCCGTTGATATATTACCCTTTCATTAATCACATCACAAACACCGAATGAATATTACAAGGGATGGCCTTAAGCGTGATACGCACAAATTAGTGACCATTAATTCGACAAATAGCGTTAATGATACAAATTATCTTGGTATGTATGTTTAGTATGAACCCGGCTCAGTCGGCACTAAACGCCTTTTATTAACGCTCCTTACCAAACAAGTCGTAATGACTGTAACGAATTTCTAAAACGTATACTAATTAGTTGATACCCGGGTTGAGACAAAGAAAAACGGGCCTCAAGTTTGTATAGGACTGTTTGATATTAATTACGCCCTTTGAATTGACGCCAGTACCTAAGTAAACAGTATTTAAATAAAAGAATCTTAAGGTATAAGATAATGCGCGTGAGTGTGAATTTTATTAAATTTCCGTTTGTACTGGGTTTAATTCGCTTTGTTTTGGGCCATGCAAATTGACTTACGGTGATGGTGTTGCGGCTTTTAATTTTTTTTGTCTTTAATTTACTTATTTATCTGCCTCTGTAGTCTAATAGTTTATACCACCGATTTCAGACTCAGAGACCCAAGGTTAAATTCCCAGTACATATTATATTTGATTTGGTTGGTGGTAGGACTTGTTCTTAATCCGCCTGGCTAGCTACAATCATCTTATCTAAGTCTGACGCCATAACAATGATGTTTTCAGCATTATTGTATTCCGGCAGTTAGAGATAAGGTAATGCTTGGTATTTCTCTGCGCAATCAAATCAGAAATGATGAAAACAACTGATATCGCTCGAAGGATTGCTCAGCTGAAGTGGCAAAGGGCGGGAGCGTGGAGAACCGATTGCCCTTGGGGCGGAAAGGATCTCGAATGACGACCACGTACCAAACGACGGGGTTCCATAGGCAGTCCCCTTACAAGTTGGACCGGCGCGGGCGATCTGGACAAGGTCGCGGGAAGCCGCTGGATGCGAGCACCGCAGGACCGATCGTTGTGGAGATCCCTGGGAAGGCCTAGGTATGCCTAGCAGTGGGCTTGGTCTGGCTGACATGAGGGATATTTCCAACAAAGTAAATACGGATTTAGTACTTTTCAAAAATGTAATAATAGTAGTTTATGTGACTGTCGCATAATAAGGGATATTAAAAGACGAGTGTAAGGCTCGTTTTTAATAGTATTCCACGAGTGTTTTAATACCGAGTTATGCGCAGTTTCATACACTGCTTTATATCTACACTCATTACATTTATCATATATTTCAAAAATTAAGCAAAAAAATATTGGCGCCAAACCCCACTGATAGAAGTCTATACAGTCTAGTCTATATCTTTTAATTTCAAAATTCTAATTTAAAAAAAGTTTCTTATTGTTGCCGGCTAAAGAAGGGCTTGAAAGAGTTGGAAGTCAGGGCCGGTAAATCCTACGGTTGCCATGGAGATTGTAAAATTAAGAAAAATAACTGTTTTATAATTAGTGAAAGCTGTATCCAGTTGTATCATAATGACCATTATTAAACAGTTTTTTTTTAAGTTGACTATGGCATAAAGTGTATCATTATACGTTCAGGCATGAGTTCATAATTCGAATATTATAACATGAGTGTAGATAAAACCTTTCAAACCTTCTTACAAGATCTTAATTCCCGTTTCAAAAAAAAAAATACAATGGTTCACCAAACGCTCACTTCAAATAACAGACAGTTAGAAGCTTTTTATATCTTACTTACATAATCAGCCGACCCTTGGAAGCACAATGTCGACATTGTATGGGAGCCTCATCAATGAATGGAATGGGGTTATTGTGTGCCAGTACTTTCCAATTAGGTGCGATCTGATATAACTACACAAACCGCAATCTATACGCCGCTGTTGAAAGAAACAAGCGTTTGTATGAACTGGTATAGCCTCAAAGTGGTTACGGTATGATTTAGATCGACGTTTCTTTACTTTAAAGATGAGAAGGTACCTAAACGTAAGTTATAGTATAAGTTCAAATACGTTTTAGGTATATCCATACTTAATATTATAAATGTGAAAGTGTGTTTGTTTGTCCGTCCTTCACGTCAAAACGGAGCAACAGATCGACGTGACTTTTGGTATGGGATAGTTTGGTAGCTGGAGAGTGATACAGGCTACTTTTTATTTCGGAAAATTATAAAAAACTGTAATTTTGTATGGAAAATCGTTTAACTGTCATTTCTTCCATGGCCGCTTCCAAGGAGTATGTAATTAACTACTGACGTTTTAGCTGCTACGTTTGCACTCATGAAGTTTGACTTAATACTCTGAGGTAACTGGAGCTCTCACCCTGAATAAAAAAGTGTCGCCAGCAAATTTGACATTTATGTATGTAGTGGCTGCTAGTGGCTGTCAGCTGTCTCATATGACCATACGTATTTTTTTAAAGTGTAGGTGAGATGGAAGACAGCCACTGTGTTATTTGTGGTATTCAAAAAATTGTTCGTATTGCACTCTCCAGTTACCTCAGTATTAAGTCGAGCTTCATGTTTGCACTCGTGCAGGGTGCCTACCATCAACTCTTATTGCGGTTTTGTTTAGGACCTAAACTGATCTGCTTCGCTTATTCGTACCACGACAGCTTAATATCAATCCTGATGCTGGCAACACCGGCCGATACAGATGTCAAAGTGTATCAGCTGTTTTTAAATTTAATTTTATTATTTAAATTCATAGTATTTGTATAGTGTTTTATTGTAAAAGTGATTCTAACATTATAAATACCTAGTACAAGTGTTTTCCAAAAAATCTACTTAATATATTTTGAAAAACATCGACGACAAAATTGTAACGGCGAAACGTCAATGTAACGGACATCAAGATTTAGCAAGACGATAATTACCTATTGAAGAAGGACGATTAAATCGATAATAAGCGGCAAATAAAACCGGGGAAGTATTTGTTTCGTAACTTTATTGTTAATTAACAATACTTAGACACTTTGTTGTTCTCACTGAACTGTTAAGAGACAAGTACAATTTGTATGTCAAACTGGTTTCACACTTACTGTACACTAATTTAACATTACTGTAGGGCTAGCACAACTTGAGCGCGGCTCGAGTGAGATAGAGTCGCGGGCACTTTCAACCAATCAGATCGCTCGTAGATAGCGGGCGTGACTTAAGACGACTTGCTGATTGGTTGAAAGGAGCGCGACAAAGAGTCGCGCTAAGTTGTGCTAGACCTACTGGTACAGAGTTCACTTCCAGTGAACAACGTCACAAACAATTACGATTTGGCATTGATAATACCTCTCTTCACTTGACATACTGTGGAAGTGAAGCTGATGGTGACCGCTACCTGTCACAGACATTCACCTATTCTGCTACTCTTTCCATGCACTACATCTATACAAAGAAACCCAAATCATCTCGAACAAATATTGTGAAACTAGTTTGCAACAACAATTAGTAATAATAAGTCTGTTAATTTATTAGTGAATGGAGTTAAATTTCCTTAATAAGTATAGGTACCTACTGTTTGACTACCTACATTCAAGTCAACAAAAATCAATCTTATTTCAGATCCTTTATTTTCAATATATGTATGCAAAATTATTTAAGTAAACTACACAGTATTAATAATATATTAATTTAAACATATTGATTGATATTTATGTAATTTAACTAAGTACCTACCTACATACTTCTGAAAGGCTTACCTCACTTTACTTTAACAAAAGTCAATCTGATGGTGACACCTTCCAGCTACTTCTATAAATATTTATTTATTAAACATTGTTAACTAACACAAATATAAACCTCACTTTCCTTTGCTCAAAGTAAAGTTGATGGTGTTATTAAGATTAACATAGCATTCATTCATAATTTTATTTAAGTATTTGTTATTTTATTACACCTAATACACTTTATGATAATTTAACTTTTTAACTGTTTGTTCCTTAAAAAAAAATAGTAGTTACCTAGAAAAGTTAATTAAATAAAAAAAATACTTTTGTTAATTATTTCCTTAGATAAATCTGTCAATCCTAGCTTTACTTAAATCATATATTGATCACTTCTGTATATTTTCAGCGGTAGCAACTTTTAAGCTTAATTAGCAATTATGATGACCCGGAGGGCAACGGCTAAGGATGTGGAGGTACAACTCAAGAATGCCCTGCAAGATCTAAAGGCAGCTAAAGATCTAAGTGACTCCCTAATAAGGGAAAGAGAGGAAAGTGAGACGGAGATCTATAAGAACATTACCCGTAACACTGAGCTTAAAAATGAACTTGCTGCTCTTCATGTAAAATACTCGGAAGTTGTGCAGAAGTGTAACCAAATGCAAGACTTTATTGAGTCTTTTAGGGCTTGCTCTGATACTCATGAACAGGCATTGAGTCGCATAACAGACCTGGAAATTAGTCTCTCTCTTGCCCAGAAAACAGTATTAGATTTAGAAAAAGAAAATAGAAGTATTATAGAAGATAAGCACTCTCAAAGCCTGTTTAATGAGTTGATGCAATGTAATTCTGCAGCAAATGACAATTCAACTTTGGAAGGTCTTAACTATGTTGATAAACCATTGTTTAATAATAATAACGTCTGCCAGTTTAGTAGCGGGAAGAAATTAAAAAAATACATTAAAATTAATAGATACATAAGAAAAACTCAAAAGTTAATGAAAAAACAAAATTATTATAATAAGTATAGTCACATAAAGCAAGAACGTAAGCAACTTTTAGAACAATTAAATATGATAAACATGGAAACATGTAATAAGAACAAAGAAAGTGAATTATTAGGTAGTCAATTATGTTATAAGATTGACAATTTAGAACTTTCACTTAGGGAAATGTACTCCAACTTGTGTGAGTTTTCTAAAAAACAATTGAATAATCAAAAAATGGCTGCATATAATATGGTTGACTTTTGTAATTTTAATTCAGACCGGTTCGAATCATTAGGGAAAAAATGCAGATGCAGTTGTAACACAGTATGCAATGACTTCTGTCAAAAGGAGTCATTAGGCCAAGCGGCTCAGGAGGTCTATTTACCAACCAAACCTGAAGTCTCTAACATTTGTGATAGTTTATTATTAAATAATAAAAGTAAATCCCCCACTAAAACTACTGACACCAAAACAATTATGTTCAGTGATGAGATTGGGAAGAATTTAGGCCAATTTTTACAGAAAGATTCAAAGGAAAATGTTATTAATTATTGCATGCCTGGTTCCAGTATAAACAAGATCATGAAAATAGTTGTTAAAAAATCCTTAAGTGAAAACACAAACTTGATAATTTTAATTGGGAACAGGGATAATTTAAATAAAAACCAGTTAATAGCCTATTGCAACATATTATGTTCATTAAATGTAAGGAAGGTTGTTATGTTTACATTTCCCTACAGTAAAAGTTTTTCACCGTTAGAAAATAAAATAAGGTATAATCTAAACTTAACTATGAACACATTAGCCTGTCATAATAAAGAGTTGCATATTATTGATATCAATATGTTGTTGAATAATGTATACTTGACTAAAGATAAATATTATCTGCCTAATTATCTTAAGCGACAAATAGCGGTATCGCTATCATTTTATTTTAAACAATTAGCCAACAACTTGGCTAGTATAACCTCTGCTTCTATTGAGCAGTTTGACTTTGATACTTCTAATGTAACTTTGGAATCTGTTCCAAATAATTCGATTCTTTTGAATCCAAATACTGACATGGTTAATTTAAATTACCATTAGAGACAACGGAGGCATACTCTAGCCCAGTATTGACAAGAGGAAGGCCTAAATGTTTAAAAATAGTACACCAGAATATCCAAGGCTTTTTTGCTGGCAAAGACCTAGAAATAAGTTTATTTTTAAATTGTGAAAATGTTGATGTGTTATGTGTTACTGAACATTGGTTAAAAGAATATGAATTATTGTTTAATTTGGATAATTATAGTGTTGTAAGTTCATTTAATAGAAAAACTACAATAAGGGGGGGTTCTTTAATAATTTTACCCAAAAACACACAATATAAAGAGCGAAAGGATATAGTATCACTCTCTGTTGAACGAATTTGTGAGATATCATGCGTGGAACTTGAACAAATAATTATAATCTGTGTATATAGCCCCCCTGGAGCAAATTACACAGTCTTTGAGTCCACTATGGAGGATGTTTTGAAAATATGCTGTCGTAAGAATAAAAAAAATGTAGTTTGTGGAGATTTTAATATAGACATCTTAGATATTAAATTAGCACAACTCTCCAGTAAATTCCTTAATCTTTTTAAATCATTTAATTTGCTTCACACTTTTAATGAACCGACGCGAATTACGCCAACATCGGCTACTTGCTTAGATAACATCTTTTCCAACTGTAACTTAATTGAGAAATCGGTAATTAATATTATTAAATCCGACCACAGTGGACAACTAGCTTCTTTTGAGCACTATAATGTTATTCCTAAACGCGAAGTAATTTGCAGGCCAATACCGCAACGTGGTATTAATAAATTTAGAAATAATGTACAAGATAAAATTCAATGTTTGCCAGCTTCTGCTGACGCTAATAACTCTTATCAATCATTATTTGATATTGTTGAAAAAGAATTTAGTAACAATTTTAAACAAAAAGTTATAAAGTGTAATGATCGTAAGAAGTTTAGTGACTGGGCCACACCTGGTATTTATAATAGCAGAAGAAAGTTATTTGAACTCTATGCTCAAAAAACGACTTCCTGTGATCCTAGCTTTATTGAATATGTCAAGAAATATTCAATAACATTTAGGAAAGTATGTGCTTTGGCAAAATCTAGGTATATTTCAAATAAAATTAAATCATCTGAAAATAAAATAAAAGCTACCTGGAGTATTATAAACCAAGAAACTGGCAAAACAAAAAGCAAAATTAATTCATTTAATTTAAAAATTAGTGATCAGACTTTTGAATCAGATATTGAGGTGGCTAGTGCTTTTGAAGGTTTCTTTGCTCGAATACTGTTAGAAACTACTAGCAGACTTAATTCTTGCCCCAACACCGCTGTCTCTCTTATGGAATCTAGTGTGAACAAGTGCCAGGAAACATTTAGTTTTAGCTATGTCACTACCGAAGATATTATTAAAGCATTCAAAGCAATAAATATTAAGAAAACAGAAGATCTCTGGGGCATATCTACAAGTATCATCAAATCAATAATTGATGTGATAGCTCCATCATTAGCAATAATTTTTAACCAATGTATAAGTGAAGGGGTCTTTCCTAATTTAATGAAGAATAGTAAAATTATTCCTCTGTTTAAAGCTGGTGACAAAAGTGACCCAGCAAATTTTAGACCTATATCCATACTACCAGCAATAAGTAAAATATTTGAGAAATTAATTTATGCTCAACTTTTAGAATATTTTAAATTAAATAGTATACTGCATGACAAACAGTTTGGTTTTTCAAAAGGTAAAAGTACAACTGATGCTGGGGTTGCATTTCTAAAACATGTACTTGATGCCTGGGAGGACAAGCAGGATGTAATCGCTATTTTTTGTGACCTTTCCAAGGCATTCGATTGTGTTGATCACCAAACACTATTAAGGAAGTTAAAACATTATGGTGTTTCAGAAATGTCAGTAAGCCTTATGCATTCATATCTGTATGAAAGAACTCAGAAGGTAGTTATTAATAAAACTTAGTCTACCGGAGCTCCCATTACTATGGGCGTACCCCAAGGATCAATATTGGGCCCGCTGTTGTTTTTAATATACATAAATGACCTTCCTTACTACGCGAAGAATTTATGTGAGACGGTGCTATTTGCCGATGATACATCTCTAGTCTTTAAAGTAGATAGAGGTGATGACTGTTCTGACGAAGTAAATAGTGCTCTTTCAAAAGTGTCACATTGGTTTAATAGTAATAATTTATCATTAAACTCAAAGAAAACTAAGTGTTTAAAATTTTCGTTACCTAATGTAAGACAAGTTGATTTTCATATTAGACTAGACGGCGATACGGTCGAATTCATTAACAATACAAAATTTCTAGGTATTATATTAGACTCGCGACTACAATGGGATCCTCATATCGAAGCCTTGGCGAGTAGACTCAGTTCGGCTGCATTCGCAGTTAAGAAAATAAGGCTCTTAACCGATATTGAAACGGCTAGAATAGTCTATTTTAGTTATTTTCATAGTGTTATGTCCTACGGCCTTTTGTTGTGGGGCTCAGCCGCTAACATCCAAAGTATATTCGTGCTCCAAAAAAGGGCTATTCGCGCCATTTACAACCTCCGATCGAGAGATTCTTTAAGAGATCTATTTAAAGAAATAAACATTTTAACTGTTGCAGGACATTACATCTATGAAAATATAATTTATGTGAAAAAGTATTATAATACATTTGTAAAGCAGAGCGATATTCATCGCTTTAACACAAGAAATAAAGATAAACTTGTCGTTCCCAAGTTTAGGCTAGAAAAATCCAGAGCCTCATTTCTGGGGAAAAGCATAGCCTTTTTTAATAAAGTTCCACAGCATATAATTGAACTTCCATTGCATAAATTTAAATGTTACATTAAAGAGTCGCTGATGAGCAAAGGATACTATAAAGTAGACGATTATTTGAATGACCGCAATGCATGGTCATGATGTAACACATAACATAATCACTGTTTAATATGATGTATTTTTATACTAAGCAATTGTTGTATTAGTAACGATATGTTTTTTTTTTTGTAAATGTCGTTACCTAACTAAGAAACGCTGGCAAGTTTCTTGCGCCCATTCTTCTTGTCAGTTAAAAAAGTCTTGAATGGGTGGTAGGAAAATATTGACGATTCATAAGTACATATTTATTATGTCTAAGTGAATAAAGAATATTTTTATCTTATCTTATCTTATCAATGACAGCGATTCAGTGATCATTCAATGACATTTCACAGCCGCTAAGCTGTCATGTACTCTTATTTGACTTATAATTCAGCCAAGCTAACATGACACCTGCAGGTTATACCCGTCCCTCTCACACAGATAGTATCGAGTGAAAGAGACGGGTAGAAGAAATAAGGACACAAATCGTTCGGTCATTCACATTTAGCAATACAATTGCGATCCAGTTTTTAGAAGGTCATGTACGAAAGAAAGCAATTCATTTTAGGAACCTATTCTGCATCGCGCTATTTTTGAATCGCTGCTATCTTAAAGTTGATGGTAGGCACCCAGGTCGCTGGTTTTTGATTAAAGGCACTTGTCCCACCGCCGGATTTAGCAAGCGATTATCTATCAACTATTTTTTCGCCCAAGAAATGATCAATAAATAGATCCCGTGTCAATAAAAAGAGATACAATACATACATTATTAATTGATCGCTGTGAACAGCCAGCGCGCTGGCTGTAGGTAGGTACTACCCGTGGCGCGAACCCTCTCTCCACTAGCTTGTCGCAGCAACAAGAACTATCAAAGATAAAACTAGCTCAGCAATGCTCGCTTGGCGGTCAGAACTCGCGCCGAGATACCAACCCAGCGTTCATTTCTCTGCAGTGCGGATCTGAAAGCGAGCGAGGGGCGCGAGTAACAGTGTTGCCAGCGACATTATTTTTACGGCCGTGCTTGATGTGGAAAATTGCCGTGTTTTCAAGGAAAAGCTATCTTCGGCTGCCGTAGCAAATAAATTAAACTAAAAGTTTTTTATTCCAAAAATAAATCAATCGATTACCTTTGTTTCGATATATGAATTAAGCTGATAAGCAGTTTTTTTTTGCATTTTCTGGCTTTTAACCTAACCAAAATACGACCTTTAAAAATTGCCGTAGATTTTGCTACGGTAATAGATTTGATGCCGAAGGCCGTAGATTTACTTTTAATTATGTCAAATTACCGTAGAACACGGCGTCGTAGCAATGGCAACACTGGCGAGTAATCGCTCGTTGCTGGTTGCATTCGCACACTCGCATAATACCTAGCCTAGCCCAACGACAAAACTATCGGAACTACACACAGACACACTCGCGTCCCGCTGCTCGCCAACGCCAGCCAACTCGTTTCTAGTTCGTTGTCGGCGGTGGGACCAGTGCCTATTGTGTTGCTTAGAAAATCTACCAACTGAGTTTTGATAAACAAGTATTTTTTTTGTTCCTTTTCTATGCTTTTGCCACGTACCGTTTATGAGTTTTCTCGAACTAATCTCTTGGGTGCATTTTCCGGAACGTAGTATGTAGCGAAATGGCAACATTTGCATGAAAATCATATTTATTTAGAGAGGAAATTTCATCAGCGCCGCTTGTTAGCATAGTTTTAGTATCTCTCAATTTACAACTGAATTTTATAATAGAATTAAGGCGAGAAACTCATTTAAAACTTTTATAAAGCTACAATTTAACCACGAGTTTTACTTAAAATAGGTTAGTTACATATTTAACTATAAATATTTCCTTGTAATTATTTTATCTAGATAATTGCAATCGGTTTATGTTAATGAAAATCGTAAAAATGCTTTTAGGAAGTTATTATATTTGAAAGGATTGCATTTTTCATACTATTTCTTCTAAGAAAAACCTTTTAAGAAAAAGTTCTGTCTGAGAATTTGAATACAAATTTCTTATCTTTAGCAGTTTTATTTACAATGTCTTGTGTGTAAAGGTGAGCTTACACAATATCGTCTACTATGACGTCACGTCACGACCACATCGAGCAATTTTTCGAGTCGAGACAAAAAACTAGGCAATACAAATTATCCGGCATGTTTCTATCGCGTAAACGAGACGTATTTATTCGTATTAACGAGATAGAAAAAAATACTAAAGATTTCCAAACTGATTTAATATTCGGTAACTCATATTCGAGACATTGATAAATGTGGAATTTATGGAGCAATTTAGAAGCAATATTCGTAAATATGGTCATCGAATGACTAATTCAGAATCTAAGAAATACTTATGTCTTTGAGTAGCCTACGTAGTACTTTGCCTTAAGTTCAAACACCAACGATAAATCATTGTAGCTCGTTTAATTTAGCCACTGCCTACACTGTGCGAGTTTTGCTCGCTATGCTCGCTTGTGAGTGGGTTTTGTTCAATAGGGTCAATATGACGGCAACGCGGTACGTGATGAATGGAATCCTTTTAAACAATTTTTATTGAGACGCCTCTACGTTCGTTTGATGATGCCCTGTATGTGAACTTTATTCTCTGTTCGGTAATAGCAGTGTTAGACTGATGAACTTAAACACAGGTGTCTTAATTTTTGTACTTAGTGTTGTAGTGTAAGGTAGTACATAAATAGGAACATTTGTTATACAAAAAATGCAAAATATGCACGTGTGCATCACAAAATTACCAGTGCACAATACAGCTGCAGCTGCAGATAGCAAGACAGCGACTAACCTTGCTTGCACTTTAACGGATTAGACTACTTTACACGTGTTTCGCCCCAACCCGGGGCTTCCTCAGGAGATGTTAGACCGTGCGAAATACAACACCGAACCGAATGCGATATGTTTTCGGGAAAAAATATACAGCATATATGTTACTCTCCAGCTCCCTGACTATTAATTAGGCCAGTTAATTATTAATTCATATCCCTGCTGTTTACCTTATTTTCTGTCACACGCTAATTTTATATTAAATATAGTAAATATTGTTTTTTTTTTCAGGTAAGAGCTGTCATTTTTCTTCTAGTCGGTAAGCTTTACTTTTAGTGCTGGTTCAAAAGCAAACTGTAATACCTACTCGTCGGTTCATAATAATAAACTCTCGATATTTTTTATTGAATCAGGTATTTAATTGAATCAGGCGCCACCTGGCGGAAGTCCCTAACCATAGTGAAAAATAAATATATGTAGCTTTCTTCCGCAAAAAAGTCGTGAAAGTGCACGTTTTGTGATTATTTGCGGAAGAAAGCTACATGTATTTATTTTTTACAATATCGACATTTTTATAATAAATTATACTTAATAAGTAACTATAACATTGTTTGACAAGTCGCAGTAAGGCTCCCTGGTAGCATGATGAACTCGAGAAAGGTTTTGGGGAGGTAGACAAAACTCTTCTCGGGTTTTTCATGCTACGCGTGCAGGGTGCCTACCATCAACTCTTATTGCGGTTTTGTTTAGCACCTAAACTGATCTGCTTCGCTTATTTGTACCACGACAGCTCAATATCAATGACAGCGATTCAGTGATCATTCAATGACATTTCACAGCCGCTGAGCTGTCATCAACTCTTATTTGACTTATAACTCGGCCATGCTAACACGACACCTGCAGGTTATACCCGTCCCTTTCACTCTCCGGGCATGACAGAATCGAGCGAAAGAGACGGGTAGAAGAAATAAAGACACAATTCGTTCGGTCATTCACATTTAGCAATTCATTTGCGATTCAGTTTTTAGAAGGTCAGAGTACGAAAGAAAGCAATTCATTTTAGGAACCTATTCTGCATCGCGCTATTTTTGAATCGCTGTCTTAAAGTTGATGGTAGGCACCCAGGTGTCTTTATGACAAGTTATAATAAGAAAACCAACCAGTATTGCAAGTAGATATTTGGATAGATGGCTTTTTCTATTAAAATTTTTCCCATATACCTACTGACAATGGCATTGCGATTGCATAAAATTAATTTAAAATCATAAAATATTGGCCTTCACTTAACCTTTTTCCTTAATTCACGGGTCCAGTCGAGGTAGGTTTAATATTTTCAAATACGTCTTTTTTGAACGTGTCTCCTTTCAGTACAATCGAATGGTGCCCACTTAAATAAATTGGAACCCGTTGTGGAGTGTACTTTGACTGCTTCATTCTATTTCGTCGGTTTTATTTGGGCTCTGGTAGGTTTTTTAGTGCTTTTATTTTGTACTTTTATTTGGTAATTGATATTGTTATTGTTACATATATGTATCATATTGTGTATCTAACTTTTATAAGCACATTTATTTACTTCTTCGTCAGACGAGTAAGCTTGCTGCAGTGTCAATATTATTTTGACTTGACTATTATTATTAAAACCACAGAACAAGAAAAAAGGTTAAACCAATGTTTATATTGACTATAAGTAAGTAAGTAAGAGAGTAAGTAATTTATTTATTCCAGATAACAAAGATCCATTATTGTTAGTAGCCACTTAAAAATATGTTAGTTTAGTACTATGTCTTATAAGTAATTTTTTAAGTAAGTATAAGTAAGTAAATAAAATAACATGTTACTGTCACCCTACCCTTTGGAAAAAGGGTAGGTAAAGTGTGTGTCACATAACTCTAGTTACTGGTTACTGGCACTAGTTTCAGTATTTTTTTTGTTATAAGGTTAAGGAAAAGATAAGTATTCGATTTTGACCGCACGCAGACTTATCTGGCGCGCGCTCTAGCTATATGAAGTTTACTTCCGCAAAAAAACATGTAAGATGCACTGCCCGCACGCCCGCAAATAATCAGTGCTGGATTATGCACGGTCGGTCTAACAACTCGGACAACCGCCGTCAAAAACCGCCTTCAAAAAAAACCACATCAAAAAAGTAAGAAATAATCCCTCACCAAATAAATAACGTAAGTACTTTGAAGTCGGGCGTGAAACATGTGCAATTTTTTGTTGTTTTTGTTAAAACCCGCCCGACTTCAAAGTACTTACGTTACTAATTTGGTGAGGGATTATTTCTTACTTTTTTGATGTGGTTTTTTTGAAGGCGGTTTTATTTTTTTATAAAAATAATTTTTATTTCACTCTTTTTAGTGCATCGTGCAGGCAATTTACGTGTATTCTGGTAAATAGGTATGTGATCAAACTGAAAACCTCCTTTTTTGGAGTCGGTTAAAATACCTTGAGGTATCCTCTTTTTAACAAAACAAGAATCATCGAATTCGGTTTATAAACAAAGGAGTTATGCCTAAAGATACGTATTAAATTCACATAAAGTGGTAACGAAAACGACAGTAGTTTCAAGATTTCCTGAAAAGTAATGAATCGATTTCAAAATTTCAAAAAATGGGACCAACTTGGAAACCAACCTGATGTAATAACGTTTTAATAATTTCAATCGGTCCATCCGTCTTCGAGTAATCGGTGGACATACACAAAAAAAACATACATACAGACGAATAGAGAACCTCCTCCTTTTTGTTGATTTAGAAGTCGGTTAAAAAAGACAAACGTGCAACAAGATGATACGTCAAATGTCGTCGTAAACAAGTACGAGACGTTACAATATTTATGATATTTACTATTAACTTTTTTTTTTGACTGGGAGAAATGCGTTTATGCATCCCTAGCCCCTCGGTGCAGGGATGATTTGATACCCGATACCTACCAGCCGCGGCCGGGCTATCCAGGCCCCTTCGCAGCTGAAAGCCTCCCCAGATGGTGCAAGCCGTGCGATATGTCGTGCCGTGGTACACCTACTGATCACCACTGCACAAGCATTTACGCAGAGTTTTGTTATGTTTCATGTTGTTAAATTTTCCCCATTCGTTCTGATATCCGTAATCCAAGTATTTATATGTTCCTTATCTAAAAATAAAGTCACAGTACTTACTTATATTATTTACTTATTATTACTCAATTTCCCAGATTTCACTTGAAATTTCCGCCATCAGCTGCAGAAAGCTGCACAAACATGACTCTGGTAAACGCGGCTGCTACTTAAGGGACTGGCCACGACAATGCGCGACAGCGGTGGCGACGAGCGAATTGTGCATCAGTTGGTAAAGTCCGTTCGGTTAGATAGTGTCGGTACACCCATACGGCATTGTGGCTCTTGTTATAAAATGCAGATATAAAATAATACACTCAAGTTGGGTACCAAAGTCAATTTTAATGAAAATTTGGATATTTTTATATAAAAGAAAGTTAATTAAGTGATTTACAAATAATAATAATAATTGTTAATTTTTTAAATGATTATTATGATTACTCATCATCACTCGAATTGTTACAAGTCACTACCTTCGTTATCACCTGTATTTATAATAAACATAGATTATTTAAGAAAATATTAATTTAATAAATGTCGAATCCCAAAATCCAATTCCATTTGCGGATGTACGCCGCACGCGGCTTCTTTTGCTTATGCGGCGGCATCCTTTGAAGAGAAGCGGCACGTGCCAAGGCGGCGCGATAAAAGGGCGACACTATCTAAGCGAATCATTGACTTATTTGATTAGACGTCTCTCGCGAGCGCGCAATGATTGTGCAATTCGCTCTTCGCCGCCGCGCATTTTCGTGGCCAGGGCTACCATCAACTTTTATTGCGGATTTGTTTAGGACCTAAACTGATCTGCTTCGCTTATTCGTACCACGACAGCTTAATTGCGATCGAGATTCTATTGTGTCAATGACAAGCGATTCAGCGACATTTCGCAACCGCTTAGCTGTCATGAACTCTTATTTGACTTATAACTCGGTCGAACTAGCATGACACCTGCAGGTTATACCCGTCCCTCTCACTCTCCGGGCATGACCGAATCGAGTGAAAGAAACGGGTAGTAGAAATAAGGACACAAATCTTTCGTTCATTTACATTCAGCAATTCATTAGCGATTCAGTTTTTAGAAGGTCATGGTACGAAATAAAGCAATTCATTTTAGGAACTTATTTAGGAACGCACCAGTTTTGAATCGCTTTCTTATAGTTTATGGTAGGTACTCAGGCGGTTACACTTTTAGTTCTAAGGTTTCAGGAAAAGCGGTTTCAGTTTCTTTGTCTTGCCCTATTTCACGAGGTAAGGTTTCTAAGCAATAATCTGGGTTTACTTAACTTTCACGTTACTTAAGAATGTTTGTGTTGGCTTAATAAAATGTGGGTGCCTTCAGTTAATTGAGTAACGTTCTTGAGATATTATATTCTTGAAAAACAGCTTGTATTTTTGTACTAATAAATTATGTTGTACACAAATATAATGAAATGTGTATATGTACCGTCTATATGTCTATTTGCACCAGAAAAACCATAAACAGAAAATACGTAAATTAAAAAGAAGAAAAATTAAATTTTAGAAAATTATATTAATCATATAAATATGATTTGTGTGCCATAGAGATGCAAAAAGGCGAAAAGCTCAGTGGTATACTGAACTGAATTTCAGTTTTCCCCCAAAAACTAAGAAACCGCGCTAAAGTAGTAGTTGTTGTTATTGTTATAATTTAGTACTTTATAAATATAGGGATACCATCACATACCTACCTACATTGTTCCAATCCCAAATTAAGTAGTTTACCCACTTGTTGCGTTTTGGAAACTGGAAACAACGACGGGTATTAGGAACTACTATGATGTCGCAGCGAAACAACGACGGGTATTAATTAGGTACTTACCTACTATGATGTCGTATCGTAGCATAACAACTTTGAAAAAAAAAGCTATTCTCTTCTTATCAACAGCCATTATAAGTCTCCACTGCTGGGGCACAGGCCTTCCTTATGAATGGATAAGGAGAATGGGTCATGACCCCGCGGATCCAATGCGGATTGGTAGGTATTAACGACTGCAAACGCAGCCAGGACCAACTGCTTAACGTGCCTCCCAAAGCATGGAGGAACTCAAGATAATAAACTTTTGGTCACCCATCCCGTGATCGACCATTACGAAAGTTTCTTAACTTCAACGATTGCAACACACATATCAACGCCAACGTGCTTATGTTTTTTCTTTAGATACATCACGGTTTTACATCGTCTTGCCCATAAACTCTGATTCACAATGTCAATGGAATGTGTCCAACAAAAAGTTCTTGCCTCTGTCCTAAATCTGACTATTCGATTGCAACACGCTAACATATAACATGTAACATTACGACCAAAATGGACTATCAAAGACCGTTCCTTTCCCCAATATCCTTGCAAACACGTAGATTTTACGAGCCAAAAACGTTCAAAGTGAGTTCTCTCACTGGTTGAGACGTTTCGTATTGACGGCTCGAAGATTTATTGCGATGACGTCAGATTGTCTGTTTGCTTATACTTCGTCCTTTTAATGTTTTATGTTCTGAAGTTTATAGTTATATTCAGCTGAAATAATATAAGAAACAATTAAATTTTATTAGCCTATCAACATTTTGGTAAGTCATGCCATTGACATTAAACAAATACCTAGGAATAGTGATTAACATTTATAGATAGGAAACTATCGATAGTTTCAAACGCTAACGAAACTCGTTCTATAGATTCTGGCGTTGGCGTTACCTATTGACTTTTAGCAAGTAATTTAGATAGATCAACATTGATTGAACAACTGCAAGTATGAATGGCACTCGTAATACAAAATAACCTTTGATTGGAATATAATTTTCGGATAAATCAACATTGATGGAACAACTGCAAGTATGAACAGAATGGCACTCGTAGTACAATAACCTTGATTGGAATATAGTTTTCGATGGATATACCTAACTCCGCTTTTATTTTGTTGTTTGACAATTTATTTCCGGATTTAATTAAATAGTCCATAATTTTGAAATATAAAAAAAATATCATTTTTTTTTCTAAAAATCTATTTAAGTAGGTATAATGAAATATATTATAAACCAACTGATTAAAAATTACTAAAATACTAGGTTTGGTTGCGGAAAAAAGTTAAAAGGTTAGATTGGCGACTTAAGTCGCTCATCTAGTATATTTGTCGGTAAAAAAGTATTTTAGTCGATCGGTTTATTACCCTTTTTACTGACTTTAAAATATAATTAATTGAGTAAATTTGTACAGGTTTGGCATAAAGTACCATATATGTCTTTTGTTTTGTGACTAGCGGTACAGGGTGCCTACCATCAACTTTAAGACAGCGATTCAAAAATAGCGCGATGCAGAATAGGTTCCTAAAATGAATCGCTTTCTTTCGTACTCTGACCTTTTAAAAACTGGATCGCAAATGAATTGCTAAATGTTAATGACCGAACGATTTGTGTCCTTTTTCTTCTACCCGTCTCTTTCACTCGATTCTGTCATGCCCGGAGAGTGAGAGGGACGGGTATAACCTGCAGGTGACATGTTAAATCGATTGGGTTATAGGTCAAATAAGACTTCCTGACAGCTTAGCGGCTGTGAAATGTCATTGATCGATCACTGAATCGCTGTCATTGTGTCGCTGTGATATTAAGCTGTCGTGGTACGAATAAGCGAAGCAGATCAGTTTAGGTTCCTAAACAAAACCGCAATAAGAGTTGATGGTAGGCACCCTGGTGATTAAAGTTTACGAATAGTATACTTAATTCACCTAGGTGAATTAACTCAGGTGAATTAAGTTTACGGAGCGTTAATTTCAAAGGCTATACTTTTGTTACAGTCGAACCAATTGAATTGTGACCCGCCATAATTTCATTTTCTAACAGATATTAAAATTTAATACTAGGTCGAAATTCAAATTTGTTAACATTGATACTGATTACATTGATATTGACCTTCATACTTACGATTACGTATTTATTTACTTACTTACTTACGATTTTAAACAAATTATTAGCAAAATGGGTCATCATTAATTAGTTCGACCGTACATACCTTTCTGGAGTTCTCCCTGTACAACACAAAAACGTGTGAATTAAAAACAAACAAGAAAATAATGGTAAACCAAAATACATCTATCAAAAAGGCGGCAATATAGCGTAGAGAATAGAATGTTTTTATCGGAAAAGCTACGTTAGACGTGATTAACTGTTATCCATTGTCCACAAGCTCCCGATTCCGCTGACGCGCCGTCTGTGTCAATGTTACCCCATTTTAATGATCCAAATATATTTCTTCTGGCTATATCCTCCATCCTCCGTGAACAAACAAAGGGGTTTCGCTGTAATTCTTGGCTTTACTGCCAAACTAGTTATATTTCTCGATTATTGTTTAAAATCGGAATCTATACAAACAAGACACGTAAATATATTTGCATTTTAACCATGAAATACTTCCGTTTTGTCAACTTTTAAAGCTATGTTGTTGATTTGTGTGAATTAAAAATATGCCAAATAGGATCTATCAAAAAGGCGGCAATACAGCAGAGGGAATACAATGTTTTTATCGGAAAAGCTACGTTAGACGTGATTAACTGATATCCATTGTCCACAAGCTCCCGATTCCGCTGACGCGCCGTCTGTGTCAATGTTACCCCCATTTTAATGATCCAAATATATTTCTTCTGGCTATATCCTCCATCCTCCGTGAACAAACAAAGGGGTTTCGCTGTAAGTCTTGGCTTTACTGCCAAACTGGTTATATTTATAGATTATTGTTTATAATCGGAATGTATACAAACAAGACACGTAAATATATTTGCATTTTAAACATGAAATACTTCCGTTTTGTCAACTTTTAAAGCTATGTTGTTGATTTGTGTGAATTAAAAATATGCCAAATAGGATCTATCAAAAAGGCGGCAATACAGCAGAGGGAATACAATGTTTTTATCGGAAAAGCTACGTTAGACGTGATTAACTGATATCCATTGTCCACAAGCTCCCGATTCCGCTGACGCGCCGTCTGTGTCAATGTTACCCCATTTTGATGAAATAAACTTGCAAGCAAAATAATGGAGTCACTGTTATTTTTATATAAACATACTCTCTTTACAGTCTCATTATTACAAAAGTTATAAAGATTTTTATGACTACTTATATGAATCAGATGCTGCTTGACTGAAAAATAAAAGTTAAAGAAAAATTCAGTACTTAACCCCAAACTTTTGTGATAAATAGAAAAAATAAGATGCTTTTTAATGCAATTTAGTTTCTAGTGTATTACTTTTCTCTATGCAATTTAGGTTTCATACAACTTTAAATTAACTAAAGTCAAACATTGATTCGTTCAAAGTTTGAGGAAATTGAGAAACGTTTTCAGTAGTTTCAAATGTAAATTGGTTTGTTCTAAATTTGACTTACCTAAGCATCACTAAAAAACTTTGCAGAAATTACAAATTTCTCTATCTATTGTATGTGGAAGCTCAATTTTTGCCCCGCAGCCTGAGTCTTCGCGCCATGGGTAGGGTAGGAGTAGAAATGTGGTTCTATTCTGGTACCACCAGGTCTTAGGCCGAAGAAGTGCCGAAAATTACAGTTATTCAAACACAATCTCGTGCAAAGTATGTGAAGCTAGTTTTTATTTATCAGACCGTGATGTGAGCTTCTTCGTATGAAAATAACACACTGGGTCGTTTTTTTTTGCTCGCAAGTGTATAATTTTTCTGGATACATCCTCCTTGAGCAAACAAAGGGGGGTTTGCTGTAACTCTTCGCTTTACTGCCCAACTGATTCGTTCCGTTATACCAGTACCCTGTTTATGGACAACTGGCGGGATGCCAAGATGAGATGCGTAAAAACTTCGATCTATGCACGCTTTTGTTTTGTTTAAGATGACTTTATTAAGGAAGTTTAGTGACGATTTTTTGGGAAACTAATACTGACGTCAGTTCTTTTAAAATTTGGTTTTATGTCTTTTAAGATTTAGAAGCTACCCTTGTAGGGGTCGTGGTCATGGAATTACTGAGGTACCTACTACTGCTTTAGTGCGGTCCTAAGAATATTTGAATTTTACACGACTATATTACTGAGTGGGCCAAAATGTAATAAATAAAAGCCTTTCTAACTAAAAGCCTCCTAGGATTATATAAGACGTGAATTAGATATGTAAACTAGCTTAGAGTATACTACTTAGGATAGAGTAATACATGACCTTTTAATTTTCGTTTTAAATAATTTATGTATGAAATTTGTTTAAATAAGTTTTATAAGACTGCTTTTAGTTATTTCTTAATTTTGTCTTAGTTTTCACAAACATTAATGTTTTATTAAAATATAGTTCTATGCATATAAGTAAGCAGTGATCATAGTAACTTCATCATCTATTATTCAAATACTAGGAGTTCTAATACCATTCGAACAGAGATTTTTACGGCAATCAGTTGCTTTATAGGTATATCTTATAAATAAAGAATATGAAATTTTATAGAGTTTCCGCAGATGTTTTCCTTTGAAATCCAGATATTTTGGTTCTATAAACTGTTTTAAGATAACCAAACTTTATACGAGTAGTTAAGAATTTGTTTGTTTATAATAACCACAAGGGTTATCGTCCGAAAACTGAGCCGTCAGTAAAATATTACTTCTTGCTAGATATTGTTTACTTGTTTTCGAAAAAGATTTTTATAGAAAATTTGTTCTAGACTTCCGCCCGTGACTTCACCCACGTGGATTATGCGAGACGTTCTCCCACAGGACTGTGATATTTTCCGGTATAAACAGAAGCTATTTGTCACTCTCCAGCTCACAAACTATCCCCATACCAAAAATCACGTCGATCCGTTGCCTGGTTTTGACGTGAAAGATTGACAAACACAAACACACTTTCTTATTTATAATAATTATTATATTAGTAAAAGTAAATTAGCTAAGTATAAGATTAGTATATTAGTATGGATTGATCTATTTTACTATAAGTACAAAGTAATATCTTGAAAGTGGCGCATAGGGGACCGCTTTTACTTATGGGATCTTATAACAGTGTCATAAGATACGGACATATTTTATACTTACCCAAGTCTCTCAATTTCGATGTAAAATGATTCTCACGTATAATATTTTTTATGAACCAGTTTTATCATTGGTCAATCTGACCGTGTGGTGTGTCACACAAGTTTTGCTAATATCATATTATCATTGCGTAAGTACGGTCGAACCAACTGAATCATGCATGACACATTTTGTCGTTAATTTGTTTGAAAGCGTCAAAACTATAAATGTCGTCAGTGTCAGAATATCTGTTAGAAAATGAATTTATTGTTAGTCACGATAGAATTGGTTCGACTGTACTCTCACGTACAGTCGAAGATACGTCTATATCTCACTATTAAACTGCTTATCAGTCGACATGTCATCATCAGCGTTGGTAATTGGGTTTATGACACTACTGTTGGGACGCAGGTATTCCAGATAACTTACCAATTACAATTACTGAAAATAGAGGTGGGACCAACGGCTTATCTTTGGTGGCAAAGCACGGAGAAGCTGGATTGGCGATTTTACTTGCTTTTCCGCCATAATCGCTGGCCGAACATGCTAACCTCTGCCCCACCGAACTCCTTTTTATTTGTTTGTTTAAAGTGAGGGCAAATACAGTCTCTTCGTATATCGAAAACGGCATATTGGACTCAGTAAGACACAGGGCCTATCTGTCACCGCACCCATCCCTCCCGCCAAGCCTAATAGGCTTCGCGTCAGGGCTGGGCGGTTCTGACCCCTGCTCCGCCCCTAACGAGCTCGAAAGCTCAAGAGAGGGCCGAAGAGAGGGAGAGAGCCTCCTCTTAATCTCCCCATAAGATTAAGTAGTCGCTCAAGGTGGGCTGACCAGATGGGGCGGTTGAGAGCAAGCACCACTACAAACTTTACTAAAACCCCACCGAACTCTTCAAAACAACAAAATAATTTAAAGCAAAAAGATCATTCATATTTGAGGGGCCCATGAACAAAAGCCTAACACCTAATCTCTAAATACCCACTCCAATAAACTTTAGCCTATGATAACTTACCAAGACGTAAGCTTTCAGGATATCACGTATCTCCCACGGGGTATCCGGGCTTCCTGCAACTAATTTTGTGTGCGTGCTCCATTATAATAATAATGAGTTGTAATCTCATATGCTATGCCGCAAAGTTGAGAGACACAAATAACAACATTGTTCGGAAGCCGACCACAAAACAAAAGGATATTAATAATAGGGCATTTAAGATTTACATTGTTATGTAGATGTTTGTAAACTGGTGTTGAAAACTGAAATACCGTTTATGAATAGCGGTTAAAATCTAGGTAAAATGTTTAACATAAATGCTCAGTGTTCATCTTACATTTTTCGTGCGTAATGTTCACTGAAATACATTTTATTTTGTATGAATTTATACGCGCTCTGTTTGGAGTGTTTTTATATTACACATCCTGTTTATGTCCTACAAAGGTGCGCAAAACCGTCGGGAAATCCACTAAATTCTCTTAACCAAACCACAGATTATAATAATACTAAACCAAACTAGTACACGCTAAATCTAAATGTGTTAATAAACAGTGTTCAAGTTATTTAAATTTTTACTTTTTTGCATTCACAATGCAATTTTTATGGTTGAAAAATGGAAAATGAAGTATTTAGAAAAAATCGACCCGTCTCGTCCCATCGGAGCTGGTTGTGAGACGGGTCGATTTTTTCTAAATACTTCATTTTCCATTTTTCAAGTGTTCAAGTTAATCCGTAAAAGTGGTTTTTAATGGCCAATTTTGTTTTTAACCGACTTCAAAAAAAGGGGCTGTCAGTTTGACCTGTAGGTATGTGATATAGTTGAACTTGGATAATATTTGAGTACTTTTAGTGTTTTATTTAGGCACGTCTGCACATTTGGTGTGGATTTCTGGAAAACTATAACTCATATCAACATGATTTTTTTTATTCAATTCAGATACTTATATGTATTCTAACTTCGGGAACAGTTCAAGTTTCATCAAAATCGGTTTAGTAGTTTTTGAGATGTAGGTAGGTATCTTAAAGTAAAATCTACACTAAAATATAGGAATAAAATAGTAAGTAGTTAAAAAAAACTTTAAAGTACTTACTTAAGTACTTACTTTTTTGAGATTGGTGCCAGCCAGGAGCATGCAAAAGGTACCGACCTCGAAAACGTTGGTACTTAAAGGATCTCGGACCCACTGGACCCTCAATATTCGACCTTAAAAGCAAAAAGTTCCCATTGGACCACATTTAAAGTACCCATTCGACCCTCCTAACATATTATTTTTGACGCAACCATTCGACCTCTTTTTGGTACCCACTGGACCATCGAGATTAAAATTTGTAAAAGTACAGATTTTTTTCTTTCCAGTTGACAGCTACCTACTTTTTGAAGCCGGTTTTTTTAAATTACTTTTCATTTAACGTGTGGTAATGGTATGGTGTGGCAAAACCACAGAACACGGAATTTTTTTTTTCTTTACTTTCCATGTTCTGTGGGCAAAACTTTGATTCAGTAAGTAAATGGACTGAACATGAACAACAAAGAAAGATTGGATCTTAGATCAAATATCAACTTTCAGAAACAATTATTCACTCGAGGATGTTCCAAGCTCTTGTCGAAGAAAAGTTTTCTACAAGTTCTAGAAGACCTTGCGATGAACCGGGAAGAAACTAAGGTACTTATTTGTTTTTATCTTGTTTTGCATCGGGTCAGTGGCTTGATGTGATCCAAGCATTTAAAGTCGTCCGCGTCCTTTTAAATTGATAAGGATAAAAGTAGCTTAATTAAATTAAGACTCATCAGCAACATCAGCTATGTACGCGCCAACCAATAGGAAGACGCGACGTCATTCAAGATAACGGGACTTTTCTGTGACAGAAAGTCTTGTCAATAGTGGTCCAGCCGTTTAGATTATCCTGACTGGACGTTTGTCCAGCCAGGGTAATGGGGATACAGAGAAAAAAAATAAAAAAAACTGATGATCTACCATAAGTTCTCTAGACTAACATACGAGTAGGTACATAAATGCGTTGATAATAAAACTCTGTTGCTTTAATGTTACAAACCTATACCTTAATAGAATCATAATTTTGTAAGTTTTCATATGATAGTGCCAGAGTATTTAGTATTGACTGAACACGCTAAGCTCTAAAGCTACCGGTCAGATATGAAAAGCTTTTTAGCTTTTTTGACAAACTAAACTCATTCCGTGGCGGCTTTAGGACAATGCGTTTTGTATATACGGTCCTTCACTGCACTGCCAACGACGTGACATTCACAATTAAGTTCCTAACACATCAGTCAGTGCAAATTCCCACTGTTCATACTCATCCTGTAATTATACCACTAGCAATATTGCAGTGGTAATAATACAGAGCATTGCAATGCGCAGTGACCTAGTTAGTGGTTAGCTTTTAAATACTTTTACTCAAGTCGCTTGATGGCGCAGTGGGTTAGCGTGTTGGCGATTATGGTGGTTAAGCACCTTCGCTAGCGTCAGTCCTGGGATGGGCGGCCAAAATTTTACAAAATTTCTGTCGCATCTCTGTACGGAGGGTACGACAAGTCGTTGCTGTCTTTTCAGTAAAATCAAAAACTGATTCTTTGCCTATTCATTTTTACATTTACATTTATTTCAGCGAAAGAAGCGATAAAATTTCTTCTAAAAGATGCTATGAATATATGACAGGAATAAAAAAAATAGCTTTTTGTATTTATAAAATGAAGCTAATACACATAATGTCAAATGCATCAAATAAATGTGACGTAAATTTCGTAATAGTATAAATAATAATAAAATATTTTTAAAAGTGACGAAAAATATAAAACCTAATTGCGAAAAATTGCAAGAAAATATTATTTTCTTGTAAAACTTTACATTAAGGCACCGCAATAATAAACCTTATCTGGCAGTAAGGTTATTTTATCCCGGATTGTTACTCGGAGAGGGGTGAATTCCCCGGACGCTAGTATTCGCATGTACTAGCGTAACTTAGTTGGTTGGATAGCCGTGCAGTCCTGGAGTCCCTTGGTAAAAATCAGGAGAATCTATTTGAACTCGTTATTGGGTAAATTAGACGTTATTTAGATTAACACTCAGTACAAAGACTTTGGTATTTATTTTTACCTTTTCGATTCAAGTCGGCTAAAAAGTCATACAGAATAGAAGAACAGACTTGAACTCTACCAGACAGAGACGGTATCCGAAAGGAGCAAAAGTTTGTATAAAAAATAATTTTAATATATTTTTGGAATCATTTTTTTATTACTATTTTCCTTAAACGGTCCAATAAATACCTACGGAAGAGACTTTAATAATTTCCAGCTTAGCATGATGGTATTACTTCATCTATCATTGATGTTAATAATTTCTTGGCGGATGACTTTGCTCAGTTGATTGAAAATTAAACTTTAATTCCATCGTTTAAAGTCAAATTTACCTCTAAACTTTACTGTCACAGATGTCACAGACCCCGAATGCTTAAATTGTATGGGTATTGTAATAGAAACATTAAGCAAAACTGATTTAATGGGTGTTAAATGAAATGGAGATATTACTATGAAAATTGGCAAAACCATAACTTCGTTCATAATAATTCGTTCATAACTAAATTTATTGTATAATGTGATGTGAAAGATGTACCTAAGCGTACAGACAAAGCGGCCGGGAAGATTTGTTTTTAGGGTTCCTTATAGATTCGTCATGTCTGTCTGTCCGTCAGTCCGTCCGTCCGTTTAGTGGGTACGGAACCCTTCATGGGCAAATCCAACTAGCACTTGGCCGATTTTTTACTATGTAGGAGAGATGTTTTTCAGGGAAACTTAGAATTACAAATTACCATTTATAAAGTATTTATTTAGATTATTGTAAAATACCCACTTTTGTATTCAACAATACACAAAAATTGGCACCAACGTTATCTTGCAAGTCTATTAGTACCAAAACAAAGGCATCATAAATTGCAAGACGTGTCAAAAGTGACGATTATACTTTATACGCAAGCGGCTCCATAAGCCATTATCAACGCTGCATTCCTATAAGTACGTAGGTAATTATGTGCCGCTGAACTTGAGAAACACATTTCGCAAGGATGCGAATATTTTGCTAGCAGTAGCGTTTAAATTCTCCTAACCCTATGAAATGTTATGTTGGTAACAAAATAGCCTATTACTAGCGCCCTCTACCAGTATTATGTATCTTGTGTCAATGTTGGCAATACTGTTTATGTGAACCCCGATCCCATTACATGAAATAAATGTCAGTCTGCTGAAAACTACACGTTCGTTTTATTAGGTTATGCGCCCAGTCTCGCGATTTTAAAATTATTAGTAAAGTTTTTAATAGAGCACAGTTGAAAATGTCAGGGAATTATTCAGTGAACGTTCCTAAGTTAAAAGGTCGTGATAACTACGACGAATGGGCGTTTGCAGTCGAAAATTTTCTGATACTGGAAGGCGTCGATTTAAATGGCGCGGAGCTTGATGCTATAAATGACAAGAAAGCCAAAGCCAAGATGATTATGACGATAGATCCATCCCTATACGTACATATTAAAAGTGAAACGACAGTGAATGGTGTATTTAACAAGTTAAAGTCATTGTTCGACGACTCTGGTTACACACGGAAGATCAGTCTACTAAGAAACCTTATTTCTATTCGCTTGGAAACGTGTGAATCCATGACTAGTTACGTCACGCAAGTCGTAGAAACAGCACAGAAGCTTAAAGGTACTGGTTTCGAAATAAACGATGAATGGATTGGATCATTACTTTTGGCGGGACTTCCAGAGAAATTCAGCCCAATGATCATGGCAATTGAGCATTCGGGCATGACTTTCAGTGCAGATGCTATAAAAACGAAGCTATTGGACATGAGTACCGATTTTGAAGAAAAAACAGAAGGTGCATTTTTCGCTAAAAGGCATCATAGAAAGGTTGGCGGTGGCGGCAAAACCATTCCGAATTCAAACAGTAACGGAACGCATCGCGAAGCGTCGTCTGGCTCAAATGTCAACCAACTGTCAAAATCAAAAGTGATTCGATGCTACAAGTGCAAAGGAATTGGTCACTATAAAAACCAATGTACAGCAGAAAAAGCGAATAATAATGCATTTAGCGCGGTATTCCTGACGAGTGAATTTAGTCAAGAAGACTGGTACGTAGATTCCGGCGCGAGTACTCATTTAGTTTCAAATGAAAACATGTTGACGAACATATCGTATCAACCGAAAACGAAAGAAATTATAGTGGCAAACCAAACAAGCGTACAAGTCCAATGTTCTGGAGATCTGCGACTTACCACGCGTGTCAAGAAAACAAATGCTGAGTATGACATTCAGGTGAACAATGTTTTGTGTGTTCCAAAGCTCACCACGAATTTGCTCTCAGTGAGCAAGATTATTGAAAGTGGCAACAAAGTAACCTTCAACAGTGCTGGTTGCTACATTTACAATGCAAACAATAAGTGCATTGGTGAAGCTAGTTTGGTTAACAGCGTCTACAGATTAAACATTGTGAAGTCACAGCAAGTACTGGCAGCTGCAGTTGAAACTTCTTGTACGACTTGGCACAGGCGATTAGGTCATATAAATGCCAATGACCTGGACAAGATGAAACATGGAGCAGTTCAGGGTGTAACATACCAAGAAAAGAGTGATACTAGTAAGTCGAGCTGTGTTGTGTGTTGCGAGGGGAAGCAAACAAGGTTGCCCTTTTCCTCCAGTTCAAGCAATACCAACCATGTCCTGGAATTGGTTCACACTGATCTATGTGGGCCAATGGAGAATAAATCACTTGGTATGGCTAGGTATTACCTATTATTTGTGGATGACTATAGCCGAATGTGTTTCGTCTATTTTCTAAATAACAAAAATGAAGCATTCAAGTACTTCAAAGAATTTAAGGAGTTGGTAGAGAACCAGCAGTCCAGGAGAATAAAAACACTGAGATCAGACAATGGTGGAGAGTTTTGTTCTTCCGTTATGGAAACCTTTTTGAAGAAAAATGGTATAGTACATCAGAAGACAAATGCTTACACACCTGAGCAAAATGGAGTGTCTGAGAGGTACAACAGATCGATAGTTGAGAAGGCACGCTGTCTCCTATTTGATGCTGGTTTTGACAAAAAGTTCTGGGCGGAAGCAGTTAACACAGCAGTGTATATCAAGAATAGGTCGCCAGCAGCAGGACTAGACCGTGGTACAACACCTTATGAATTATGGACGGGCAGTAAACCATACATGAGCCACTTAAGGATTTTTGGTAGTCCAGTGATGGTCCACATCCCCAAGGATAAGCGCAGAAAGTGGGATAAAAAGGCTTTCCAGATGTTATTGGTTGGTTACTCGGAAACCACCAAAGGTTATCGCCTCTTCGACCCACAGTCAAAAAGGGTAATAGTTGCCAGAGATGTTGTGATTATGGAAGGTAATCACAGATCAACATCAACTCTTCAGTTAGAAGATCAACAGCCACCGGAGTGTTCAGTACCCATAGATAGCACAGATCAGCCACCGGAGTGTTCAGTATCCATAGAAAGCACAGATCAGCCACCGGAGTGTTCAGTATCAATAGATAGCACAGATCAGCCCTCGGAGTGCACAGCACTCACAGATAGCTCAAATGTTACAGAAGAAGATTCAAGTGATGTGACATATGTACCTGATGTAACATCAAGTGAAGGTGAGGACAGTTTTCATGGCACTGTCACTTTAGCTGACACCACTGTTGTAGCACTGCCTGAGATTCCTGATCTTCCTAGGAAGCGCATCAGAAGAAAACCAGACTGCTATGGTTGCTCCAATATGTGTGTGGACGATGTGACGGGGGACCAGATTTCGCTAAGTGAAGCTATGAGTGGACCGGAAAAAGTGCAGTGGGAAAGTGCAATGGAGGAGGAATTGAAATCATTTAGTGAAAACGATACTTGGGAATTGGTGGACAGACCAAAAGATGGAACAGTTGTGAAAAATAAGTGGGTGTTTAAAAAGAAAGTTAATAGTGATGGTGAAGTGCGGTACAGAGCTAGGCTCGTTGCCAAGGGTTTTACCCAGAAAAAGGGTATAGACTTTACCGAGACTTTCTCCCCAGTGCTAAGGTATTCTACCTTAAGGCTTTTATTTGCCTTAACTGTTAAACTTGGTCTTGACATAAATCATCTTGATGTACCTACAGCATTTTTAAATGGGTTTTTAAATGAAAATGTATTTACTGAATTACCAGAATGTACTTCTTTTGTAAATAGTAATAATAAAGTTCTAAAGCTTAAAAGAGCAATATATGGTCTAAAGCAGTCTGCTAGGGCCTGGTATACTAGAGTTGAAGATTGTTTGTTGAATTTAGGTTATAAAAAATCAAAATATGAACCTTGTTTATTCATAAAATGTAATGGTAATGTCAAAGTATTCATAGCTCTATTTGTTGATGATTTTTTTGTGTTTTATAATTGTAATGACTCTTATTTAAAATTAAAAAGTGAACTTGTTGATAATTTCAAGATTAAAGACTTAGGTCAGATCAAACAGTGTCTTGGAATGAGAGTAAATGTTAAAAAAGACTGTATTACTGTTGATCAGGAACAATTTGTAAATAATATTTTAGAAAAATTTAATATGTCAAATTGTCATAGTTCAGATACCCCTATGGAAGTTAATTTGAAATTAGCTAAAGATGTTAATAACAATGTTTGTGATAAAAGGTATCCGTACCAACAGTTGGTTGGAAGCCTTATGTATCTATCAGTGTTGACAAGACCTGATATAGCTTATAGTGTTAGTTTTTTAAGTCAGTATAATAATTGTTTTAAAGAAATTCATTGGAATCATTTGAAAAGACTGTTAAAATACTTACAGAAAACTAAAAATTATGGTTTAGTGTTTAAGAAAGATAGTGATAGTTCTTTGCATGGCTTTGTAGATGCTGATTGGGCATCATGTAACATAGACAGAAGGTCTTATACCGGCTATTGTTTTATAATGTCAGGTTGTGTCATATCCTATGAGTCTAGGAAACAAAGGACAGTAGCTTTGTCAACAACTGAAGCTGAATATATGGCTTTATCTGAAGCTTCTAAAGAAGCCATATACTTAAATAATTTGCTAAGTGAAATGTTACAATTAAATAAAATGATTCCTGTATGTCTATATAGTGATAGTCAAAGTTCACTTAGTTTAGCTGCTAATCCTTTATTTCATAAGCGCACAAAACATATAGATGTAAGACACCATTTTGTCCGTGAATGTGTTATTCAGAATAAAGTTAAACTTAAATATGTGTCAACTTCTGATATGCCAGCTGATTTGCTGACAAAAAGTCTTTGTGTAAATAAGCATTACAAGTTTTTAAGTTTAATGGGTATTAAGGAAATTTAAATGTAAGAATGTTTTGTGCAATATTGTTTAAAATATACTTACTATGTATGGTTAACAGTTTATTTTGTTACGGGGGGTTGTTATGTTGGTAACAAAATAGCCTATTACTAGCGCCCTCTACCAGTATTATGTATCTTGTGTCAATGTTGGCAATACTGTTTATGTGAACCCCGATCCCATTACATGAAATAAATGTCAGTCTGCTGAAAACTACACGTTCGTTTTATTATGAAAGAGCTCTTACCTTGGTGTAGATGAAAAATACTTACTCAATGCAATGCAAACTTAATGGCGGAATTGAATTTAGCCGTATCCCATAACCTGATCTCCTCCCCTACACATATATCGAAATAGTGTACCTACTGCGCAGCGAGTTGCGCCTTATTTCATTGCCTCAAAACATGTCTGCATCGCACTATACATGATTTTTAACATATAAGTTGCATTAATACGTAAGTCAGTTATCAAGGATGTTGGATTAGAGCAAGTTACTACCAAAACTTAATCTCGCCAGTCAATCAGCACTAAAACAAAGGCATCGTAAATTGCAAGACGTGTCAAAAGTGTCGATTGTACTTCATGCGCATGCGGCTCCATAAGCCATTATATCAACGCTGCATTCCTATACGTAATTACGCGCCGTCGAACATGAGAAACACATTTCGCAAGGATGCGAATATTTTGCTAGCGGTAGCGTTTAAATGCTCCTCACCTCATAAAATGACTCTTACTTGGTGCTCTTACTTACGTCGGTCGCGCACTACTGGCAAAATACCATTTAAAATATATCTACCGTTGACACGAAAAGAAGAAGAAGACTTGGTGCAGAATAAAAATACTTACCCAATCCTTGCTTGTATGTTTGTTAACACTTAATGTTCGGAAAAGATCGACGTTTCTGAACGCATCTCTAATGTCACGTCAAATCGACATTAGCTGTCACTTGAAGTTGACAGTGACACTGGACTGAAATTCTCGTGGCAAAAATGTCGGAATAATTTTGCTGAATTTGTTAAAAATCGCTCGCGTTGAATGTGCCTGGCATATCGAGTTTGAAAAATCTTAAATTATCCTGCCGATCCCGTGTTGTACGACCACGATTTTGATGCCATCCTGATGAGTGGCCGGTCGCGATGCTTTGAAGGATAATCATCCACCACACGTGTTGTTGCAGGGGCAATATATATCTTGACAAAAGGCTCCTCCGTGTGTTATTGTGTATCTATTGTTGAAACGCCCAGTGTCTTGTGAACGCTGTTATTTGTGTTATGAGTGAGGTGACTAATTGGTAAGGTCTGCAGAAGAAGACGGAGCCACAGGGGGGGCCCCCCTCTCCCCACGCTGCCCAGGGACTTTCTACAGCACAGACCACAGTATGTAAAATCACCTTACTTCACATTCTCTCCGCTGTGTATCGCAGTCCAATTGTTCAGTTACATCCCGGCTGAAACCTAGTTTTTTGTCCGGAGTCTATACTAGTAATACCAGCTTCCACTGCGCTAGCCATTCCGCGGTCTAGGCAGGGGTGTACTGAACATTTCTTGGTAGCAGAGCGTAGTTTGAAGGCCTGAGAGGCCCACGCCAAAATTTTGTCTATTAATCAGTGCCGTTTGATGACCATCTGGTCCGGACTAGATTAATTTGTACTTGTAAATGGTAATTAACTTGCATTTGAAAAGTAAAGGACATTCCTTTGTTATTGGTTCCATGTCTTGTAATTAATTGTCATGTATTGAAGTTCCAAAATGTAAACAGATGCCTTTCTTTGTTCATAATAATTGTTATTTAGTTTTGTCAGCAAATTTGAGTTGTGAATATTGACAAGTTTGTTGCTAAAATAATAGCTAATAAAAGGTTAGCTAATAAGTTTGCACTCAATACTTAGTGAAACTTAAATGATTTGGGACATTGTTTACACATTGAAACTCATTGAAACTTGTGCTTTGAAATAATTGAAATTAACTTGTTGTTGTGTAACAGTATGTTGTGTTGATATCCAAGTGAATTTCAATAGTCAGTGATTTTGAGTGAATTTCAATAGTCAGTGAGTTTTGTTGTTTTCTGATAACCTCCAGATATTTAAGAGTTTGTGTCATTATAAATACTTTGTTGTTGTAATATTGGAATTTTGTGGTTAGTAATAACCTCCAAATATTGGAGATTTTGTGTTATAGTGAATATTTTGAATTTGTTGTTTTTGTTGATAAATTTGTGACGTTACAATGACGGCCTCCTCTGCTAAAGCCAAAATACGTTCTGAGTTACGGTGGTTAGCGTCTGCAGTCGCATTGTTGGATCGACCTGATAGGACGGAGGCCTTGTTGAACAGATACGTAGATCTGCCCGTACGTTTGGCTGTTGTTGATGAGCAGTATGCCTTATTTTTGGAAAGGACTGTTGAGGCCGATGTGGAAATGCGACAAGAAGTCGATTTGGATGTGGACCAGTGTTATGATTTTGCGGACAGAATTATCCAGGTGGCTCGACCTTTGCAAGTGGCAAGAGAGAATGAACCGAGCCCGTCCCCGGTCACATCTAAGAGTATGCCCCCTCTCTTTGCTAGATTGGCCCCCTTAGACTTAAGGCGTTTTGCTGGTCGTCTAGAGGACTGGGAGGGCTTTATTAATATTTTTGATAGTCTGGTACATGCCCGGGATGATTTGACCCAGGGCCAAAAGTTGGCTTATTTGTTATCCGTCTTGGAGGGGGAGGCCCTTGAATCGGTGCAACATTTGGCCCCCTCGGATGAAAACTACCCTATTGCTAGGGATTTGATTGCCCGTCGGTACCAGAACGTACGACGTCTGGCGGACAACCATGTTGCCGCCATTTTGAATTTACCCCGCGTTGCCAGCGTGATGCACTTGAGAGTGGCTTTGTTGAATCCGCTGTTGGTGGCATACAACGCATTAAAAAACTTAAAACTCCCAGTGGAGCAGTGGTCGTTTTTGTTGCTGCACATTGTCCTGGGAAAGTTGCCGGACTCTGTTAAGGTCCGTTTTGAGCAGCAGTATGGTGGGGATAGTGCGACTTATCTGCCACCCTTCTCGGACCTCTTGACGTTCCTGGAAGGAGAAAGTAGACTGGCAGATAATTCCTCTCTGGCCGGTCCTATGGGACCCGAACGACCTGTGCCACAGAGTGGATCCCCCACCGGACCCCCCCGTAGGGGGCGTATGGCCCCTCGCGCGCCCGGCCGCTATGCCGCCGTCCAGGAGACCGCCCGCTGCTTGTACTGTCGGGAACCGGGTCACAGCACGACCCGTTGTGATAAGTTCCTCGACCAGCGCGTCCAAGGCCGTCGAGCGATCGCGCGACAACGGACATGGTGCTACTCGTGCTTGGGCCTGCACATGCAGCGCGAATGTACCCAAGCGCACCCATGCCGCTTTTGTAAGGGCAACCACCATCCCCTCCTCTGCATGAACAGCCCAGAGGGCGGCGGAGCGCCGCAGCGCGTCGCTGCAGGATCACCTCGTATGGGTGGGGGGCTCGGACCCCCCGCGGTGTTTGCATCCCGCAGCAGTTCTAGTGGCCACCAGAGTGGCCCCAGACGCTCTCCGCCACGTTTGGACCCTCAAACGGGCGGGGGTCCCAGGGACCCCCCCATGGGAAACCGATCCCCAAGGATGGGGATGAGTTACGCGAGCGTTGCCGGAGGTCGTAGAGGCCCCCCGCGACGTTTTGAGCCTCGCACGGGCGGGGGTCCCACGGACCCCCCAATGGGAAACCGATCCCCAAGGATGGGGATGAATTATGCGGGCGTTGCCGGAGGTCGTAGAGGCCCCCCGCGACGTTTTGAGCCTCGCACGGGCGGGGGTCCCACGGACCCCCCCATGGGAAATCGGTCCCCAACTAGGGGGTTCGATTTTGCGAGCGATGCGGGAGGTCGTAGAAGCCCCCCGCGACGTTTTGAGCCTCGCACGGGCGGGGGTCCCCGGGACCCCCCTTCTGAAAATCGGTCACCGTGCCCCCGCGACTATGGGGCGACGTACACGGTGGATGATAGGCACCGATTCTCGCCGCCGCTCGCCGAATACCCGCGTTTGGAGCGGCGCCCGCCCCGTCTTCAAGGGGCCGGGAGATATAACCCGCCTGATACCGGGCGAATTGGACGTAGGCAGTATGTGGGAGACTGGGACCCACTGGATCGCTATGAGCGACCCCCTTACCATGGGGGGACGTCTGGGGACCCCACATACTAGCAATCAACGTGTTTACGGTCGATTGTAGCCACCCCTCCAGAGACCGTTTTGTTGCCCACGGCCTCTGTGCTTGTCAGGGGATTGAATGGCGACCTTGTGGAAGTTCGCGCCTTGTTGGATTCCGGTGCTCAGGGGTGTGTTGTGTCATCTTGGTTAGTTAGGCGGTTGGGCCTCAAGGTGCACCCCCACACGGAAGGCGTGAGAGGTGTTGGCGATGTGAAAGTCCCCGGGTTGTTAGGGCATGTTGACTTCACATTTACATCACGTAATAAGTCCACGCCAGGCATTAAGACCTCGGCGATTGTGTTGGACACAGTTGTTGGCCGTCAACCTTCAGTTGACTTGGGACCGAGTATGTTGTCTTTGGTGTCTGATTCCCCACTCGCCGATCCAAATTTCTTCCGCCCAGGCCCGATTGATGCTCTCCTTGGAGCCGATGTCCTGGGGCGAGTTTTGTTGACGGGGAAGCGAGTTTTGCAGCCAGATGGCTTGGTAGCTCTGCAGACGACACTCGGTACAGTTGTGATGGGCCCTGCTCGCCGCGTTTTGGATTCCCTTGATGAGGATCGCGGTCTTGTTTTTAATGTGTCTCTCTCCGAAGTGGTGCAGAAGTTTTGGGAGGTTGAGGAACCTCCACCAGCCCCGCGGGTTGACCCAGTAGCGGATGAATGCGAGTTGTATTACCAGAATAACACTGGTCGCCTCCGCTCTGGTCGTTTGATCACCCGTCTCCCCTTTCGTGTCGGCCGACCTCCTCTGGGCGAATCCCGACCGCTAGCGGAACGTAGGCTAGTGGCGATGGAGCGTCGCATGAGCAAGGATCCGGTCTTCCGCCAGAAGTATGTTGAATTCATGCGGGAGTATGAGGAGTTAGGGCACATGTCCGTGAGCGATTTGGATTGGCGCTCCGTTGAGCACTTCTTTTTGCCGCACCACGCCGTTTTGAAATCCGGAAAGATTCGGGTGGTCTTTGACGGTTCGGCTCCCACCTCTACTGGAGCGTCCTTGAACCAGTGTCTGCACGTAGGTCCCAAGCTGCACACGGAGATCTCAGACATTTTGACCAACTTCCGGCGGCACCAAATTGTATTTATGACTGACATCCGGATGATGTTCAGACAAACGGTCATCCATCCAGAGGATAGGAGGTACCAATTGATTTTGTGGAGAGAGAGTCCTAGGGACCCCTTGTTGATTTATGAATTAAATACGAATACGTACGGTTTGGCTTCGAGCCCGTTTGTTGCGATTCGTTCTTTGTTGGAGTTGGCCGAGAAGGAGCGCTTGAGATACCCTCGCGCCTCCGCCATTTTGGCCAGTGACGTCTATGTGGATGACATTTGCACGGGCGCCTCATCTGTCTCAGAGGCGATTGTCCTGAGAGACGAACTCACCGCCCTTTTGAAGTCGGGAGGTTACGAGTTGAGGAAATGGATATCCAACTCGCCTGATGTACTGGTAGGTTTGCCCGAAGAGCACCAGCAGGACCCCCACCTATTCGAAAATGTTGATAATCCCCATGTGGTGACCGTCCTTGGCGTACAGTACAAACCGGTCTCTGACACTTTCACTTATTGTGTGGATTTACGACCACCGAAAGTCTGGACCAAGCGTTTAGTATTGTCTACTGTCGCACGTACCTTTGACCCCAATGGGTGGATTTGCCCCGTGCTGTTTATGGCCAAGTGTTTCTTGCAACGGTTATGGGCTTCGGGTGTGTCGTGGGATGAACCCCTCTCGGACGAGTTACTCCGAGATTGGTCGAGCTTCGTTTCATCCCTCCCCGAGATTAATGAAGTGCATTTGCCGAGGCTATTCCTCCCTTCTGAAAATTGTAAAGTTACTCTTCACGGCTTTTCCGATGCCTCCGAACGTGGATTTGCTGCGGCCGTGTACCTCCGCACCGTTACGGTTGACGGAGTTGTTGCTGTGCATCTGGTGATAGCGAAAAGCAAAGTCGCTCCCCTTCGGACTCGTCATACGATCCCGAGGTTGGAATTGTGTGGAGCTGCCCTCCTAATGCGTTTGTTGAACCACGTATGGCTCACATTAGGTCGATCTATTAAGATACAAGAGGTTTATGCTTGGACGGACAGTCAGGTCGTCCTTTGTTGGTTGAAGGCTCCGGCGCACACCTTGGACGTGTTTGTGGCCAATCGAGTGTCGCAGATTTGTAATTCCGACATCGAGTTGATTTGGAGACACGTGCCGGGAACCATGAATCCCGCGGATTGTGCGTCTCGGGGTTGTGTAGCCCCAACCCTAATTAACCACCCCCTCTGGTGGGGCCCACAGTGGTTGGTGCGGCCTGAGTCGGAGTGGCCGCCCTCTCCAGCGTTGTCGAACGTAGCCGTTCCTGATATGCGGGCATGCGTCCTGGAGACTAACCCCGCCGGGGAAAAGGATTTGTTGTTGGATCGGTACAGCTCCTTACAGAAGCTGCTTGGTGTTACCGCTTGGATCAGACGTTTTGTGTACAATTGCAGAAACCCACGCGCGAGGCGTGATTCGTCGGTTCTCACTCCGGACGAGCGTAGGGACGCGCTCTTGTTTTGGGTCCGGAGAGTACAAGCTGATAGTTTTGAGTCCGAGATTGAAATTTTGCGTTTAGGCCGTCGCAAGTTGAAGGGCGCGGTATCGCGATTGAATCCCTTCCTGGACGAGAGTGGGCTTTTGCGAGTCGGCGGAAGACTTCGAAATGCGAACCTGCCGTATGGAGCTCGTCACCCCCTTTTGTTACCTAAAGCCGGACATTTGACTCAACTGATAATAACAGATCGCCATGTGAATGCACAACATGCTGGCTGTAATGCTTTGTTGGCCATTTTGCAGCGTGAATTTTGGATTTTGTCTGCTCGTCGAGCCATTCGCACTGTGGTTTTCCGTTGCCTGCCTTGTTATCGATTGAAGGCCGCGACCATGCAGCCCCAGATGGGTGATTTGCCTGCTGATCGCGTCACGGAATGTAGAGCTTTTGCCGGAGTCGCCACCGACTTCGCCGGTCCCTTTACTGTAAAGGCTTCGAGACTGCGTAATGCTAAAACCTATAAGGCGTACTTGTGCGTGTTTGTGTGTTTGTCCACCAAGGCTGTCCACTTGGAAATTGTCTCGGAATTGTCTACCGAAGCCTTTGTCGCCGCCTTGAGCAGATTTGTTTCCCGTAGAGGACTGCCGTCATTGATACGTTCCGATTGTGGTACTAATTATAAGGGAACGTGTAATTATCTTAAGGAAGTAGTTAAGTTTTTTGTTGATAATAAAATAGACATTGGAACCACCCTCTCCCGGCGTGGGATAATCTGGAAGTTTAGCCCTCCAGCTTGTCCGACCTGGGGAGGAATTTTTGAAGCTTGTGTAAAGGCTGCCAAGACACACTTGCGTCGCGTGATTGGAGAAACTATTCTCACGTTTGAGGAACTTGATACGGTATTTTGTAAAATTGAGGCCGTCCTCAACTCGCGACCCTTGTGCCCGTTGTCTTCGGACCCGAATGACCTGGAAGCGTTGACCCCAGGTCATTTCTTGATCGGACAGCCCCTTTTGGCGTTGCCTGAATATCCGATTCAGGATGTAGGATCCCATCGTTTGTCGCGATACCAACTTTTGAAACAGATGTCCCAAAACTTCTGGGCACGTTGGTCGATGGAGTATTTGCATATCCTGCAACAGCGCGTGAAGTGGACAGATAAAACCACCCCACCCCAGACTGGCGACCTCGTGTTGATTAAGGATGCTAACCTGCCGCCCCTATGTTGGCGAAGGGGGCGCATTGTTAAACTCTACCCCGGAACTGACGGAGTTCCTCGTTTTGCTGAGGTTTTGGTTCGAGATTCGGTTTTGAAGAGAGCAGTTAGTGGGCTCTCCCGATTACCCGTAGATTGACGTACCGTTCTTAACGGTCCGGGGCGGGGGGATGTTCGGAAAAGATCGACGTTTCTGAACGCAACTCTAATGTCACGTCAAATTGACATTAGCTGTCACTTGAAGTTGACAGTGACACTTGATTGGAATTTTTCTTGGAAAAATGTCGGAATAATTTTGCTGAATTTGTTAAAAATCGCTCGCGTTGAATGTGCCTGGCATATCGAGTTTGAATACATCTTAAATTATCTATGTGATCCCGTTTTGTACGACCAAGGTTTTGATGCCATCCTGATGAGTGGCCGGTCGCGATGCTTTGAAGGATAATCATCCACCACACGTGTTGTTGCAGGGGCAATATATATCTTGACAAAAGGCTCCTCCGTGTGTTATTGTGTATTTATTGTTGAAACGCCCAGTGTCTTGTGAACGCTGTTATTTGTGTTGTGAGTGAGGTGACTAATTGGTAAGGTCTGCAGAAGAAGACGGAGCCACAGGGGGGGCCCCCCTCTCCCCACGCTGCCCAGGGACTTTCTACAGCACAGACCACAGTATGTAAAATCACCTTACTTCACATTCTCTCCGCTGTGTATCGCAGTCCAATTGTTCAGTTTACATCCCCGCTGAAACCTAGTTTTTGTCCGGAGTCTATATTAGTAATACCAGCTTCCACTGCGCTAGCCGACTCCGCGGTATAGGCAGGGGTGTACTGAACATTTCTTGCTGCGCTGAAATTAACGATGTAAATTGTAAAATTTTCTCTTCGAATTGATTAATTCTTAAAGTTTTGGTCATGACTTTATTATTATCCCTTTCGAGTATGAAAATCACAACAATACCGAAAAAAAAGTAGTAGTTATAGAAAAACCTTGCTAATGGATTAGATGGGATATCCTGATCCTGACCTACTCGACTTTATTTAATATTGTAACACTGAATAGTAATTTCTTTTATTACCTATAAGGCTGTTTACTTTTTCCTATCCCTACTTAACATTATAAATGCGAAAATGTGTATGTATGTTTGTTTGTTTGTCTGTCTGCATGTTCCGTTTTCACGTCAAAACGGTTGAACCGATTTTGATGAAATTTAGAATGGAGATAGTTTGAGACCCTAGGAAGGAGATAGACTACTTTTTATCCCAGAAAAATATCATGGGACAGCGTCGTATAGCCCACGCGGGCAGAGCCGAAGGCCGAAGGATTGTACTAACATAGGTAATAAAATTGCATTGTGAATGTAGGTTATTGTATTGTGAATGCTACACCCTAGACTGCATCCTGTCTGTTTAGCAAGATGGCGGTCAAATGCTTAACCAGTTTTTATAAAAAAAAAAAACATCTAAACTTCTGATTATACTCGTGGCATAGTCTAAATATCAGTTTAATGAAATAACTACGTCATAAGGCCTCAAACGCTGCAATCGATTGAGTTTGCATGTGCTATGATATCAGTTCAACATGCCATCACTGATTCGGCTGAATCAACACGATATGCTTATCCAAAACATAAGCATAGATTAGAAGAGGCGACACTAGATAGTATCGATGTTACAGAGAGCTGTGTTGAATTTAGGTAGTTATGTTAAAGCAATAATACTAATTATTGTGTATAATTATCGTTAAGTAGTAGATTAATCGTTTTCAAAGCAAATATTATAACTTATCTGACAAAGTAGCGTCGCTGCTAGTGACTATATTTACCTACCTATACCTACGCATACGTTGACCTTTATAGTCGATAGTCGTGTCTTACCATAGCTTTTTTCTTTTTATTATTGTCACTTGTTTTTCTTTCATTATTGTCAAGCAAGTTAAGATAGGGAGCACAAGTATGTCATGCTCATTATAAACATTTCTGCGGTGGTGTGGTGAGGCGGGACGTTACGTTCCCTAAAATTTGGTTGAGCGAAGCGATGGCCGGTTCATGCGTCATGCTCGTGAACGGTTGCCGCCAGTGGGAATTAGACCCATTCCGGACTGCTTGTCTAAACGTGTAGTTAAATATATTCTTGTATTTTATTTACTTCTATTTTATATGAATGTATACGGCACAACTTGCAGTTTTATTCTTAGTAATCACAATATAAATGTAGGTAATAATAGAAATTCCCAATTTATATAAATAAAATGTTTTAAATACTTATATCAAAAACTGTCATAATTTATGATGGTAAATTAGGCGTGGAGAGATTTTAACTACTAACAAATCATCATCATCTAGTGCTATATTCATAACTACTAACAGGCGTGTAAAATTAATATTAACCGCTACCACTTATATACTAAGTCTCAGCCATATGCGGCTCTATTGATGAAGTTTTATTGCTGAATGATTTGCAGATGTTGAACTAACGATACATTGCTCAGCATAACGTTGGAGTGTGGCTATCGTAACTATCAATTCGTTTTCTGAATAAGTATGGCTTTTTGTATTGTCTCGAGGATAAGGATTTATAAAAAAATCTAGATATTTTACGTGAACGCACGCTTTTTTTTAGTAGGTAAAACATTGTTACCTGGAGGTATTATTATTATAAGTGTCGATGTAGACTTTCACTTTTTCATTGATTGAATGACGTGAATGCATAAAAATAATTTAAAACCTCAATTCTGATGTTGTTTAATGATACTGTTCTATTGTTATTTCATTTTCATAGTATTTTGCACTTCGTTATTTTAAACTAGTTTCGGTTATAATAAAATTATACCAAAATATCTTATATTTACTTATTTACTGGAAGACCAACTGAAAGAAAGAAAGAAAGAAAAAGCTTTTATTTTAGGATCACTACTTAACCGAACTGCTTAACCTAAGACATTATCATTTATCATTTATCATTTATTTATTGCATCTTGTTGTTTACAATAGTGTTACATAAATTGTTTAGTCACAAACAAGAGCCCTGTAAGGGCATGGCAATTAAAATTAAAATTAAAGAGCTTAAATATAAACATAAAGCCATTTACAGGTCTTCATAAATAAGATAATGTAAAAAATGAAAAAATAGCCTAGCCTAACTATTGGATACACATATCTACGAAGTCCTATAGAACACGTGATAGGTAGGTTAGAAATTTAAATCTCGTGGTTATTTTTTTGTGACTCCGTCAACTTATAGGAAAATAAAATAGCTTACGGAAAAATTTATCGGCCTAGGAGTTTAATTAAATGGCGGATTCAACCATTTGGCTGCGACACATACACCAATAAAATTCAAATGAGAGTCAAAACAACGTTAAATCAAAGAGGTAACCTTCGAAATCCGGTGTGAAAGGAACAGAATTTAGTTTTCAATTGAAAAGGGGTTGCGCATTTATAACTACAATATTATATAAAATTCAAGAGCACTTAGAGGTTGTCGTATAAGGGAGGAAGTTCTCAGATGCCTGGGATTTAAAAATAAAATGCATGGATTTCGATAATATTTCCAGGTTTTTGTTTTTACAAAGTTTCTTTAAAAATATTTTAAAAACATTTTCAATCACGACTACCTACACAAAAAAATAAGTGTGTAGCAAACGGTCTCCATACAAACGGCGATAACGTTTTCCACCCTCTTAAGTTAGTACATTATAACTCAATGCCTCTTAACCTTAACATACAGCAATGAATTTTCGCACAGCCGTCTCTATCGTCTTCTACAAGCCATGCTATGATACGGAACGGCAACATTGCTGTGAACCGGTTTACTCCTATGAGTACTAAATCCTATGGAGGTGGCATACCTACGAAAAAGTGAGGTGTAACTAAGTCACAATGTAAGAAAATCTTGGAATTCAATTTTAAACTACTTCTAATTGTCGTATTAATCGGTCCGTCAAAATCGGTCCAGCCGTTTCAGAGATTAACCGGAACAAACAGACAGACAGACAAAAATTGTAAAACATGTCATTTTGGTATATGTACCGTATATTTAATCATATGCACGTAGTTAAAAGCGGTTATTTAATGTTACAAACAGACACTCCAATTTTATTTATTTGTATAGATGTATAGAAGATATGCCATCTCCATAGGATTCAGTACTCGAGGTTTACTCGCTGTTTACCTGTCAAACGGTGCAAATGGTGTCAAATCGGTTCACTTAAAACTACGTTGCCAACTTTATGCGCATGGCTTGTAGAAGACGATAGAGATGGCTGTGATTTTCGGCATGTTGTTGAAAGGAAGAAGAACTAGGGCTGTACGTTTAATTTTTTTAATATTCATTGTAGATTTGAAAATATTGGCACTTTTTGTTTTGTATGAAACCACTAAAGGTCTAACCGCCTCTGTGGTCTAGTGGTTCACACCACCGAATTCATTTCAAACCAAGAGGTCTGGCTAGCTTCCACCGTCTTATCTAAGTCTGACGCCATAACAATGAATTATGTTTTCTGCATTGTTGTGTTCCGGCAGTTAGAGATAAGATAGCCAGTTCCTCAGTGAATGAGGATTCCGGAATCAGTGCGCTTCCACCTTCAGCCTTATCACTACTTAACATCAGGTGTGATGAAGGCTAAGTGGCTGCACTTTTGCGTTGTAAATAATAAAAAAAACACGTTAATTAAATGATGGCTGAATCATTACAGTAACACCAATAAAGTGCAGCACTACGGGGTCTCAAGTTAAATCCTTGTATCGGGATTTAACTTTAGTGAATGTTATAATTTTGAGAAGAACTATCAACGATATTGTTGCATAGCAAATACTCGAAAATACATTCTCCTTTATCTTTAAATCCATGTGCAACGCAATCTTAAGCCACTACAAGTATGCTAACAAGCAATCCAAGCGATCTTGACTCGTTTTCTAACAGTGTTATAGCGTAGGAATATGTCTTTGTATCAAATCTTGGCCACCCAGGCGAATCGTAGATTGTGTGCCAATCAAAACGGAATTGTTCTTGTGAGGCGGAGGAGTTATGTTGTATAATATACTTAGGTAAACCAGTTAGTCTTTTTAGGATAATTATCATTAATTTCTAAGTTGCTAATCACAGAACACAGATTTTTTTTCTCTTGTTAGCTAAATGTTTTGTTTCACATGCATATGGTGTTTACTTATGAATTGTTTGTTATACTCATGTAATTGTCTAAGTGTATTTTTATTATGTCTCGAAGCGTAACAAATGTTAGTAAACCTTTAAATAAAATAAAATAAATACTTATCAGTTGTTTCATAAATGCTGATTTAAAAATCTTGGGGTCTTATCTTCTGAAGAAAGGCTTGACGCTTGCAACAAGTGGTAAATGATTTTTGGTTCGGCTTACATTCGCTATATTAAGACCCCTCGCCACTGGTACGTATTTATATAAAACTGTCTGTATGTTTGTTTATTTTAATTTATTTTATTTCGTATTAATTCATTCTTCTTACAAAAAAAGGTATGCATGTCTATGACGTTATGATAATAATACCTACCATTCTAAGTTTTGCCTCAAAAGCATATTTTTGATTATACTCGTAGGATTAACATGATATTGTTTGGAGCAGCCTTCATATTTTTTAACGAATTCAATAAAATATACATCAAGAAGGCAAAACTGTGTTCTAACAAAAAGATTATTAAACAGCTGTAAGTATAAAGGTACATGATGCCTACTTGCTTGTTATTCCCAATAGATACTAAAAACAATTAAATGCTTACCGTGAAGAATGTATTTAATCAAATACATTTGTCTTTCCTAAGCAATAAAACTGAAAGAGCTTTTAATTCAACAGTTTTAAATGCTCTTAAAGCAACCGAGAATGGTCGTTCAACTCTCAACATACGCCGTTTCATTTGAAATGTTGGCTTGAAAAAGACCTTTAATTATGAAACTTTGCTTCAATATTGCTAAGGCCATTTTCTCTTTAGGTTTAAAATTAATTGACGTCGCTTAAGCAGTATTCATCATCATCATCAGCCGTTCGACGCCCATTGCTGGGCATAGGACTTCCCAAAGATCTCTATAGCGTTATTAAAATTTTACTTTTTAGCGTCCACAATGCTATTTTTATTATTCAAAAATTGAAAATGAAAAATTAGAAACAATCTACCCGTCTTACAACCAGTCCCATCGGAGCTAGTTGTGGGACGGGTCGATTTTTCATAAATACTTCATTTTCAATCTCTACAGCGATCGGCCCTGCGCTGCCCGCATCAAGAAGCTTCCCGCGACCTTGACCAGATCGTCGGTCCACCGGTAGGGGGCCTGCCCACGGATCGTCGTCCGGTGCGCGGCCGCCATTCGAGAAGCTTTTCGCCCCCACGGCCATCCGTTCTCCGCACTTAAGCAGTATTGAGATATTGAAGTTCAATACGAGCCAGTGTACAAATACTTAAAAGTGCGACAATCATTTCTGTTCTGGTGATACATTTTTTATACGACAGTCCATTTTGACATCTAGTTTTATTTTGCATGTGGCTCCTCTGTAACTGCTATCACCGGAACAGACAGGAATATGAGACTATACCACAGAATAATATTTGTAGACTATACTGTGGGACCTTTGAGACCTCAAAGTGCACAGAACTAGTTTACGTGAGAACCACACGTTTGCAAATAGTTCGAGGCTTTATCGAAGACGTTTCAGCATAGTTAACTATGCAAATTCTATACATTCTGGGGTCTTACCATGTGCTGTTAGAGCAATATCAAAATAATATCGGTTGTATTTGGAACTAAAATTCAATAGATATTTGACAGCAACACTTTGACAGTTCGGGATTGGACGGTGTATAGTATAAACATACGATTAACATAACGTCAGATTTTTGTGCTTTGGCTACTGATATGGTACGTAAGGGCCTCGAGAATGTAACAAAGACGCTGATAGAGCAGTTGATATTGGTACTGAAAATCATCAGTCATTTAAACCATCTCCGGAAGCACTGGCCTTTCTTATGGGCCATAGCCCATGACCCATCACGCGGTCGCAATGCGGAATGGTGGGTATTAATGACTACAAACGCTCTGCGGAGACCGACGGCTTAACGTGCCTTCGCGGGGGCAAGAAGGAGCTCGAGATAATACATTTTTAGATAGGTATCCCGGGACCGACCATTGCTAAAATTGCTTAACCTCAACGATCGCAGGCCAAGCGTGCTAAGCTATGCGCCAGGGACTCCTTTTACTGATACTGCCAACTAAGCCGGGGGTCACGTATCTGGGACACATTAATCGATTATCACTTTTAATTTTTCTGCTGTAATATCTATGTTGGTTCTATACAGGGTGTTAGGGGCACCGTTGCAAAACTTTAACCATGGCTTCAGACCATCATGCTGAACAACGTTCAGCAAGAATTTTTTGTCGGAAATGAAAAAAAAAATCGCCTTTTCATACAAATTTAGCAACTACTCGGGACATTTTGTATGGTGAGTCGAAATATATTTTTTCATTTCCGACAATAATTCTTGCTGTGCGTTGTTCAGCATGATGGCCTGAAGCCATGGTTAAGTTTTTGCAACGGTGCCCCTAACACCCTGTATATTAATATTGGAATCAGATTGATCAATGTATGTGATGTTGCAGATGAGGCATTAAATATTTGTTTCGGGTTAAAAAGACCGCTGTAGCGAATATGCAAAGTCAAACAGGATTCGATCAGGGTTCTTAACTTTTTTACCATTATTCTGCGGAAAGTCAACATACAGTAATGTCGCTGTGCTCAGAGTCCACTCTTCTGCAGTTAAATAATTGTTTAAAATCAGTTGACGTAGAAACTTCCATATCTCGAGCAATATATTTCAATATGCACATCTTTGCCTTGATTTCATCTTGACGTAGGTGCGACGTCATATCTACGCAATAATCTTCTGAGTTTGCAGGCAATTTACAATGTCAAAACTATTTCAGCCATTACAATTGCCACTTTAATCATCACCGATTTTGATAGTGCAACCGAAATTGCAAGGATTGCCATAATTTACTTGCCTGAAAATAAATTCACATAATAACCGAATGTAGTGACTAATTTTAAACGACTCTTTTACATAGTATTGTTATTAATTTCATCCGCAATAAACTGCAAAATGTTTAACGCATAATTTAACAATAATTTACGCGGCAGCATAAAATGCTCATAAAAAAGTCATTAACGGTCGTATTATACGAAAATCCTCATCATAATGAGAGCTGAACCGTTTCCTTAAAGCAAAAAGCACTAACATTGTCAAACTTTGTCACGTAGATCATAATTCAAGGAGGTTCCAAAGTGACTTTTTCTGCCATATATGCTGGAAGCTTGAAAGCCATGCAGAATTTCTAGTGTATTAAAATATTTACAATGTTTTACAGAAATTTTAAGACTATAAACTGTGTAGCCCGCGCTTAAAGGTTGACTTGCTTACGACAGTTATCGGGAAAATATGTTCCTGGTGCTACATATGAAGAGACACGGTAAGTGTGTCACATACAGATCTTATTAGTTCTAGCGTTCGTGATTTTCAGAAAATGTAAGGTTTAGCAGAAAAGTCCGACATTATATTGGATTAATACATAGTTATGTTTGGATGAATATCTAATTATTAACTTTATGAATATGCATAAAAATACTATGTGAAATGAATTAAAAATTAAGGTAATCTACATAATTATTATTCTCCTTATTCATCCATAAGGAAGGCCAGTGCCCCAGCAGTGGGGACATTAAATGGCTGATGATGATGATGATGATGACATAATTATTATGATTATGCTTAAAATAATGAAATGGATTCCACTGAAAAGAAAATTATACTAGAGCGCCCGCACATTGAGCCACTATCACGGCCACTAATCGCGACCACTGGTGGCTTAGTAGTGGCCACGTGTCGCAGCCACTGAGCCACTACCACAGTACAACCAATTTTTCCATACAGTGACCGATGACGTAGACGTCTAGGTAGTATGATGTATGATTTATATAGTATGTATGAAGTCAACGTACTTATTTGGTTTTACTATGGCTTATGGCTCGAACGCGTTCATTCGATCGCTCGGTTTGCGCCGATGCTATACAAAATGTATGAAAATACTCATCCGCAGCTTGTGGTCGCGTTTGGTGGCCGCGACTAGTGGCCCAATGTGCGCCCGCACTAACTATTATCGTTATCTTCGCAAGACTAAGGTTCTACATTCTGACCATTAGTCAGTAATCTGTACGAATTCATTCATTATATGTCCCCGCTGCTGAGGCACTAGCCTGATGATAAGGAGAATAGGCCAAGACCTTAGGCCGCGCGTGGACGCGCGTCTATCCAGGGCCCTGATACAACTGTGCAGACCGCAACTTCGCCTGGTAACAGGTGCCATTACTGGTCATGGACAATTTAACAGACATCTTTTTAATTTAGGTGTCACCGACAGTCCCATATGCAGAGGATGCATGGAGGAAGTAGAAACAGCTGCCCACGTACTGCTGGAATGCAGGGGGGTGGCCCCCTACCGGGCGAGGTACCTCGGCTCGCCGGGCAGCGTCCAGGAAGCGATCACTAATGTGAAAGCTCTTGGAGCGTTCCTGGCTGAGCTGGGCTGGCTGGAGTGATCTGGCCGCGCACCCTCCGGACGCAAAATAGGCGCAATAGACGTCGAGTTGCAGAAACCGCCCGTAATGTTAAGAAGAAGAAAGAAGAAGAAGGCCAAGGCCCACCACGCGGGCCCAATGCGGATCGGTGGGTATTAAAGACTGCAAACGCTGCTGGGACCAACGGCTTAACGTGGCTTCTGAAGAAAGGAGGAGCTCGTGGTAATACATTTTTGGTTCCCCATCCCGTGACCGACCATTGCGAAAGCTACTTAACTTCAGCGATCGCAGCCCGAGCGCGCTAACCACTGCGCCACGGTCTCCTCCAATAAATTTATTATTACAATTTAATAACTTCTAATTTCAAGTATTTTTTGCTATTTTTGAGTTCAGTATTGTAGATAGCTTCAAACTGCAATTTAATTGAAACGCCCGCTCGTGTATTTTGGTATGTTTTTCATTCTCTACTTATTATATTGTCTTGTTAAAATATATAGGTATCATCACAACACAAAACAAAAAACAAACTAAATAAAACATCTCATTCTGATGGAAAGGTTCCAAAAAATAAAATAAGATAAGCTGACATAAAACTCGGCTACCCTATCACATAGTACAACCATATTCAAATGTCACGTATGGTTCGCAGCGTACACCAAAATATAAATATACAAATAACTCTCCACTGTTTGTTTGGACACGGAAGAAAAATATGAAAAAAAAATAGAATTGTCATGTTTTGCACAAAAGCTATAGAGAACGGGGAAGTAGACGATAAAGTTATATTTTATCTATATGTTTACGCCAAACCTTTCGAAGCAAGGTTTTTTCGAAAGAATTTCCCCCCTTCATCTGATTTACCTACTATTGTTTTTGTTCTTATGCGAGTTCAATAATATGTCAATATAACTATTGTTATTACACTAATGTTTGATCCATGTTAAAGTGAAACATAATTCATTCTTCGTACTAATATTAAGAGTAAATCTCGCTTATCTAGCCCAAGAAAGAAAATTCACTATTGCTGAAAGTATTCGCACAATAAAAGAAAAACCAGTAATTTTTTTAACTGTAAGGTGACTATCATTGTACGCAAAATAACGGTTAATTACGAGAAACAAAAGCTACTGCAATATCAGAAATTACCCATTCGCTGAAAACATGCCCTAATTTCACTCTAAAAAGCACGTAAAAGGAAATGGAAGAACAAAGCCTTCATTACGCGATGGTGTCAGGAAGTCAAGGGAAAAAACTGCAAACGGGCGAAGCCGCGGTCTAAATGCTGTAATGGCATAGTTGCCAGCTTAGCGACTTGTTCCCAACTTTGGGGAAAACTTTTAACGGGCACGTTGTTAATTTTGTATTCCGTCACAGTTAAAACCTAAATAAGTACCTACTTTGTATACAGTTTTTCGTAAACAATTTGAATGTGGAGATATTTTTTGGTTTTATTTATTTGTTTGTTACGAAGTAACATAGTGATATCACTATGTCAAAATTGAGCGTTATATGAGGGAACACGCGAAGACGATATACTTAGTACTTGAACTATGAACTTTAGCCGTCATTCAGTTAATCCTACTTCCTACTAATATATTATATCACTAGCGGCCGCCCGCGGTTTCACTTGCTTGGTTCTCGTTCCCGTAGGAATATCGTGATAAAAAGTAGCCTAAGTTACTCCTTATTACATCAGCTGCCTGCTGGTGAAAGTCCCGTCAAAATCGGTCCAGCCGTTTCAGAGATTAGCCGGAACAAACAGACAGACAGACAGACAGACCGACAGACAGACAAAAATTAAAAAAAAAATGTTATTTTGGTATATGTACCGTATATATAATCATATGCATGTAATAAAAAGCGGTTATTTTAATATTAGAAACAGACACTCCAATTTTATTTATTTGTATGTAGTATTTGTATGTAGTATGTAGAGATAAATGTGAAAGTTTATATGTTTGGATGTTTGTTATTCAATCACGCCAAAACGGCTGAACGGATTTGGCTGAAATTTGGGACACAGATACTTTGTAGTCTGGAGAGGAATATAAGTTACTTTTTATCCCAGAAGAATATCACGTTCCCACGGGATAACGTCATGTAGTCCACACGGGCGAAGTTACGGGCGGAAAGCTAGTAATCAATATTTTTTTTTATTCATTGAAATAAAATTATAACACTTTACAAATACCTATGGTGTGAAGATATTGACAGTTAAAAGAGACATAAAATGGGACTGAAAAAAATGTAAATATAAAGCTTTATTAAGTAAAAAAACAGGTTTTTGTCCAGGTTCAGGGTTTTTGTTCATTATATTTCTCAATTCATGTTATATTAATTAGTGAATAACTGAAAATAACTCGTGCCAAACTACTGTACTGACAGAGATTGTGTATCTACTGTCTGGTTTAGTTTTTGTATTTGGTTTTGGAGCTCGGATTTTGGGTTAAATTTCGTTGCGTTGGTAACCCTCATGTCTGGCAGATTGCCAGCGTTCGGTGAGTCTCTCATATTTTACGATACGCCACTGTAACTATGAGATATGCGTAAGAATCACAATGTTTACGTTACTATAGCTAATTTTGTAATTGAGATAGTAGAACGGCTTTTTTGCCTTTGACCTTTACCTTGTTTTATTGTGTAAGTTTCAAGTATGTACTTTTTATTTTACAGGTTTTCTTTTGTAATTGTTGAGGGATTGAGTACTGTCTGAGAGCATCTATAAAAGTCATTGGTCATTTTGTTTAGGTACTAAGAACACAGAGAGAAATATTATGGAAAAGTCAAAGTCATAAGTTTTTATACTCTAGTCAAAAAACAAAATAACGGCCACTAGATTTTTTCGCTTTAATTTAATGAACAAAAATAAATGTTTCGGGTATAATTAAAACTAGTAATAAGTTTTGAATTTGGATATGTTGAAACAAGTTTTAAGTATTTTTTTCGCAAAAGAGCATTTGCATTTCGGTTTTGCTCTTTCAGAATTGCAATTATTTCAGTTCTAATCAGAGATCAAAGCAAAACAGTGTATGACAGTATGATAAAGACGGGAGATGTAACGGCGGCGCCCCGACGACGCTTCGCCCATTTCAATTAATCAGCTACCGAGCGAGCTGTTTTAAAAAAACCTGATCTTAATAATTAAGATATACTTAATTCTTAATTATTAAACAGTATTTTGCGAACCGTTCCCAAGCACTGCTTGAGATATTAACAGCACAGTAATTATGATTGTTACAGAAGAGACGAAAGGTAAAAGCTTTTAAAACGAATTAATATAATTGTTCACTTTATTTTTACTAAGTACAGAATCTCTGAGGATACTAATTGTCATATTTACTTGAAGCTCTAGTCACTTTGTTAAGCTTCAAAGCTCTAAGCTACTTGTTTATTAATAAAATGTGTGGCTTTTTAGCTTTTGTGACGCTTCACTGCTTTTGCTTGACCGCAGAAAAGTTTAAGTTTGCGTCGTGGATTTACTTAGTAAGAAGCTAGCTAAGGTAAAGTTCAAAGTTCAAAGTTCTTTATTGCATCATGTTGTTATAAAGATGTTACAATACATATAGGTATAAAAGTTCTCTTTTTATAAGCTCTCAGAAAATCCTATAAAATATACACAACAATGTTTTTCATTTATATTTTCGTCAAATCAAGCTGCCTATCTGTCTGTCTGTCTGTTTGTTCCGGCTAATCTCTGAAACGGCTAGACTAATTTTGACGGGACTTTCACTGGCAGGTAGCTAATGAAATAAGGAGTAACTTAGGCTACTTTTTATCCCGATATTCCCACGGGAATGAGAACCACGCGGGTGAAACCGCGGGCGGCTGCTAGTAATGAAATACAAATTATCTAATGAGTTTATAATTACCTAACAACAGTTCCTACCTATCCTGACATAGGATTTATATCTTAAAAGCAATCAAAAGTTTTTTGTATATTATACCCTACTAGCTTTCCGCCCGCGGCTTCGCCCGCATGGACTTCACGACGTTATCCCGCGGGAATGTTATGTTTTCCGGGATAAAAAGAAGCCTTTTTTCCTCTCCAGGCTACAAAGTATCTGTGTCCCAAATTTCAACCAAATCCGTTCAGCCGTTTTGGCGTGATTGAGTAACAAACATACAAACATTCAAACATCTAAACATCCAAACTTTCACATTTATAATATTAGTAGGATATTAGTAGGATATTCATATACTGAAACCTACTTGATTAATCCGTTACCGGGCAAGGGTTAAAAAGATAATTTGAACAAATTAAAAGACATAAGTTTTAGTAAAAATTTCATTTTTATGACAAGCTTTTTTGCTGACTTTAATATTGTATTGTCATCTAAATCAAACTTGCATACAAAATTTCAGCTCAATCGGACACTGGGAAGTGGGTCAAATTAAACTTGCAAGATTTGACCCGAACGGACATACATGCATACATACATACATACACTGCAAGTTAAATAAAAGCTTGTAAAATAGAGAGCATTGTATTAAAATAGCTATTTTGTATTTCTTTACTTATAGCCAATTTTGTCAGTGCAACTTGTTCAACTCGACTTGTTCAACTCGTATTATCGTTTGTGTATTCAACATCCGAGGGCGTCTACGTTTGCTACCACAGACCGCAGAATGCAAAACAGAACCAGAATTAAGCTTGTTCAAATTGGGCCGCATTAAAGTGAATTTAATAAATCTTAGCAACTGTGTTGACATGGTTGTTAGGCTTTAAGGATTGTTCCAAAGTTGGCGGGAATTCGTACTCATATTTTGATTTCGTTAAAAGCTAATAAGTACTGTGTACTGTGACACGACACACCATCTCACAGCTAACCGTGTTACGTGGTATTACTGTATCCGGTAGCGCCAACCAGCTCAGTACAGTTGTAAGGAAATTTGCTAGCTTTGTGTCTTCAACTGAAAACTTTTAGTTTTCAGTCACCTACAGCAAATGCTTTTTGATCGGTGAACAGCATGTGTCAAGTGAAAGAAAGTAAATGAATAGAAAGATTGTCTACGTCTGCACAGGAAGGGCTGATTTCATATTCACTGGTAATAGGTACTATTATATATTCTGTGGTGATAGCTTGTATCCCACACAAGACACAAAAGTGTCTGTGTTTGCGCAACGCCTTACAGCTTACATAGCACTTTGTATTGAATAAGAGCTTCGATTAAAACATGCTTGTCTAATAACGTACTCGTTAAAAACTCCTACGTCGAAGATACTTTTCATATTTATGGTATTTGCCATATTAACTTTAATTTGAAATATTTGAGTAATAGGATTTATTATACCTATGCATGTTGCTAAGCATTGCTCTTAGGTAAGTGGAATATAATTAAATTCATTTATTTGATTGAGTACACTCATAACCAGCGATCAGAAGTTAATTAAGTATAATGCTTTAGCCTTTAACTATAGGTACGTTGAATTCAATACCGATTGAAGGCTAGAATTATTTAGCTACTATAATGAACATTTTTTAAATGAAATAAATTGCTTATTTATCGTACACTAGCAGATCCTCGCGTTTTTACCCGCGTGGTACCCGTTCCCGTACCCGGATAAAATAATAGCCTATGTCACTTATAAATGTAGCTTTCTAATGGTCAAAGAATTTTCTAAATCGATCCAGTAGTTTCGGAGCCTATTGGATGCAAACAAACAAACAATCAAATCTTTCCTCTTTATAGTATTAATATAGTTAAGTTTTCTTCGAAGTGAACGAAAAGCATCGGGATAAGTAGTGGGAAGAGGGAACGATAATAAAGCAATTTATGTGACCGACTCACGTACAATCGCAGCTGTTATGGCCGCGAGAATGCGGCCGAACCTCCGAGCTTACATTCCTTTATCTCGAATAATATCTATATAGAGCTGTTGAATGACTTGTGGTTGTATTGACGTTTTTTGTGTCATGTTATTTACCATGTTGCATAAGTCCTCATAAGTCTGAAAATTGTATTGGTGTGGTAAGAAAAATCTGTGGTTTGTGACCGATTGAACTGAAAAGAGAATTTGGCTGATTATAAAGAGTAAGTAAAAATGAAATGAATCAAAAGTAAACCTCAGGATGACATTCCCTTATCTCGAATAATATCTATATAGAGATGTGGATGTGGAATGACAGAGTAGTATGTATGTTTGCCTGTATTTTTGTTTATTGTTATTTCACTTTGTTGCATGAATGTAAAGACTATCTTAAATAAGTAATGAGGATATAATAGATGAATACTGTTTGTTTTGTGTTTTGTTTTTTTTTGTTAAATCTTTGTTTTTATGGTAAGCTTTTTTGTTGACTGTAGGTACTTTAATATTGTGTTGTCATCCAAACCAAACCTGTATGCAAAGTTTCAGCTCTTTCGGACACTGGGAAGTGGGTCAAATTTAGCTTGCGAGATTTGTCCCCCACTAACTTACTAACTAACAAACTACATGGCAAGTTAAATAAAAGCTTGTAAAAAGGAATTAACATAATTATTGTAAAGCAATTTTTATGGTATGGCGAGATGATTAAATTTGACCGTGTGATAAAGTTGAAATCACGAAAAAAAATTAATAGCGTCATTTTATTAACAGTTGCTCTTGAATTCTACTCTAAAGATATATTTTTAAGTAGGTACTGGATTACCAATACCTTCGAAATAAATTAATAATTATAAATTTAATATAGCCTTCCGCTTCGACAGCTTGGACTAAAAGTCATAGCAACATATCAACTCGGAAAGGGATTGATCGTCATCGTGTCGCCCACAGAACACGGTTTTTTTTTCTGTATCGCCTTTCGCCTAGCCGTCAGTCAGGCGTCAACCTAACGAGTAACTATTTAGTAATCTGTGACGTAAGCCAAAGCATACGTAACGTACCAAAGCGTATTGTTGACAACGGCTATGTGACCGACCGACCGACTACGTCACGCTAGGCTTGCCCGCCGACCGCTGCTGGTTGAGGCGATTATGTTACGATTTCGATTAATGTTGCAGTTTCATCCAGAAACTTATCGTACTAAAAACAGTTCCTGAAAACTTCTCTATTACAAGCAGTAATCTTTATCCGTATCATCAATCTTCTGTGGTTTTAGGTGCCATTAAACCTTTCAACCTATTATCAGGTATTTAACCCTACAGCACCCAAGATTGGCAAGTTTGATCCATACAATTACGTACCCGGTAACTGGAAGTTAAATAACTTGGTTGACATTAATCCCTTAAATCCTTGTTTTACATGAATATTAGAGTAGCTACTCCAAGGATTATAGCATATTAATATTTTGTTCAAACGAAATATTAATTGCTTCGGCTTTTGGAATTGCTATGAAATTTTAGTATTGGACTAACAAGTAGCAAAGTTTTTTCATTACATTATTCATAAACGGATAAGTGCTTGTCTGTTTCGTAATTTGAGAGATAGAAGCCAATATTTTATGTTTTCACTTAAACCTTATTTAATCAATATTTTCTGTGTTTATTTGTTAGATTTCTGAAGAATTCAGATTCATTTACACAAAAAGGTGTTTACTTGGGAAGACTTAAATATTTGATACTTTTTAAATCATGCAGATAGGGGGCGTCCAGTACATAATTACGTGAGGCGATTATGTAAAAACATTTTTTGAATTTTTCGATTTTTTCGAATGTAATTTTTTCAAAATACTTTTAAAAAACATAACTGCAACATAGTTAAATCTTAATTTGAAAAATAAAGAAACCGGCTCCTCAATTCATATTGTGATTGAAGGAGCGATCGAATGTCATGAAAAAGGGCCGGCTACCGTTTACACGCACATGTGTGTGTAATCATACAATCCTATACTAATATTATAAATGTGAAAGTTTAGATGTTTGGATGTTTGTTACTCAATCACGCCAAAACTGCTGAACGGATTTGGCTGAAATTTGGGACACAGATACTTTGTAGCCTGGAGAGGAACAAAGGCTATTTATCCCGGAAAAGTATGACATTCCCGCGGGATAACGTCGTGAAGTCCACGCGGGCGAAGCCGCGGGCGGAAAGCTAGTCATACAATAAACCAATCATTAAACATACAAAATTTCAAGTCGAAGTAGAACTAAGGTAAATTTGGACATGATAACTAGATATCAGCCTAGATTTGCTTTCCTAGTCCAATTAACATGAAAGATAGAAAGGAAAACAAACAATAATATTAGTTTTATCCTAGATTCAATATTTAGTCAAACTCAAAGCTTGTTTAAATCAATATCTTAAAATTAGGTACCTAATCAATATCTTTTAACAGTATCAAGTTATTGCTACTATCGAACACAGTATAAAGATAAAAATAGTTAAAAATAATAAAAAAAGAAATATTAACAGCTACAGTTAACGAAATTAATAAAAGCCGGCTCTTTCAAAACGTCACATCATAACCTTAAGGCTGGTTTTATTGAACTTTACATGGAATCGACTAATGAATGTATGAAATTAATAAAACAACTATTTATATCCAAATAAAAAAAAAACTCAAATTCCACACCAAATGCTTTGATTGCTTTCAAAGCATTTAAGAGTGGCTCTTTCACAGCATATGCCTTTTACCAACATAACCTTGAAATAGAGCACTTACTTATTATTTTTAAACAAAACAATGCAGCGATAATATACTACTAATTTAAGTAACAACTTGAACTTTCAGGAATGTTAAAATTTACTTAGGTAGCTAAAACAGTTTCTTCATAAATTATTAAAAAAACAACACAAAAAAAACTTTTTGGTCGTAAAATTTTTAACAACGCGTATCTCGATCCCATCCACACAACTGTCAAACTTTGGTGAGTCATAGGGCTACCCGTTGTTGTCAGTTATGGAGAAGAATCGATATTTGATAGGAAATCAAGAAATGCGTCAAATCGGCTTTTTCATCTCCACCCTCCCCTACTGCCTACCTACCGCAAAATCTAAATAAATTAAAATAAACCACTAAAGGTGTTGGTTGGTACCCGCCATACACAAGAAAAAAGCTGAATGGATTTGCAAATTTGATTTATACAGATAGCCCATGACTTGGACCAGGTCAAGGGATACATTTTGTCCCGATTTTTGTTTGGGAACGGGAAAGACAGGAATGAAACCGAGGGCGGCCACTAGTATACCTATATTTTTAACATAAAATAGTGTAACAGCCTGCATTGGAAGCTTCTATTTAACTAAAATTATTTTACCTGGATTCCACAGGTTAATATACATGAGAAGCATCTAAAACGCTTCTGTAGTGTACCTACTCAATTTACTCGTCTGGGTGTTAAACTAAGTAAGCTCTATGAACTAAGTAACCTGTCTAGCCATGATCCTCTAATGCAACTATTACACGCTTATCTAAGTTCCTTAACGGCTAAGGCGTTATTAGTACGTGTGCTACGTGATAAACTCGTACCGCGGTTTACGATCTAAAACTACCTAAGTACTCTCGGTCTTGGTAAAACATTATTAAGTATCAGCCCTCCGATCAACAATACCAATACTAACCATATGGAGTATAAAAAACGGCCGAGCGAATAAGAGCGCACGTCAAAGGTGCGCTTTTATTTCATATCGATGATTTGTAACCTTTTGTTCCGTTTAAAAAGTCATTCAGTGCCATATTTGCGTGGTGTTTTAGTTCGTGAGGCGTCATCTAGTGATATTGTTGATCGAAGTATCAACCACTATAAATAATAATAAAAAATAAAAAAAATATATAAATAGATTATACTTAAATAAATTATAACTAAATTATAAATAAATTACTTAAAAATAAATTAAGTATAAATAAATTATAAATAAATTAAGTACTTATAAATAAATTATAAATAAAGAAATAAATAATTTCTTACAATCACACCAACTACCTAAATAAAATTATCACCATAAATTAATAAATTTCTCACAACTTCACACACATTGATCCGAAATAATATAGATAACATAATCACTTGTGTAATAGATTCAATGTATTGTTTTAAAAAAGTGTATGTGATTGACTTTTTAAATGTTACTATTTTACTATAAATTATTGTGTGTTAATTAGTTGTAATTCTAGCTTGTAGACGACTTGGATTTTTAATCTGTAAGTGTACAAGTTTAATGAATAAATAAATTAAATTAAATTAAATTAAATAGATATCAGAAACAACGGAGGTACAAATAATATAATTTATATTTTTATAACACCTAGACCTAATATTGGCACCCGTGTTAAATTTGTGGACAGACAGAAGGTGCCTTCATTTTATTTTAATAATTAGTTTGGTGCCATAACATAAAAGAATTCTACCGTACGTTTTGAATAGCCTGTCTGAGGATATCCGACAGGATTACGAAAGTATGGCTGAAATGGCGCTTTAAAATGAAATTTATTTGGTAAACATTTTTACGACATGAAAAATATTAAATTACTGCGGTCCTTGATTTAATCAACAAATACATGAATGAGGAAAATAAAAACACGGACATATTTTTATGTGGGTAAATACGACAGTTTTTAACACAGGCAGCGCAAAAACAATTTAACATTCAATCCTTTTCACTGGTGGATTAAAGTTGAAGAAAGTAAAATTCATTAGGAAAGTTAGATTCACAGTTTATTATTAGTTTTGAGAAATAAAAAGTTTTACTTCGACACATAAGTTAAACTTGTTAAACTTTTACCACTTACTTTATTGAATTGTTTTATACATCTGCAGTGGTGGTATGCCTTAAACTCTGATGCTGCGCAAACACACATTATACAATATTTTAACGATAACGATAATAATAACATTCGATAACATATCAGAACCATCTCTTTCATGTTAATCGCGTCAGATTAATGTGATTTTTAGAGCGACTGCTAAGCATTATCTGCTGTCGACTGTACAACATCATCTTAAGGCTTCCTGTCCAGTCCATGGACGCGGAGCGAGCTAGCGGAGCGGAGAAACGGAGAAATTTAAACCAATAGGATTGTATGAAATCTCCGCTTTACTCCTGTGAACAGGGATTTGCGAGCTAGTTTTAATATTCATACAGTCCGCAACTCTACTCCGCAACATTCGCTCGCTCCGTTCCGCCACCTAGCTCCGCGTCAAATGGAGAGGCAGCCATTTCCCTATACGTACAACTATTCCCGCAATTAGGTACACATACCCTAAAATTAATTTCGTACCCTTTTCATATATTTCCGAAATAAAACAACAACAAAACAATAAGTACCCGAAAGGTATTCGGTATTTGCTTTGTTTCACTAGAATTTGATTGGAATCCTCCTCGTACCTATTTGTGTATCAGAAAACCAATCAGCTCTTGATAAACTCCTCGAGAACCATTACCATGATTAAACCGAGTTTAATAATACACTAGGAGGTACCCGAGAACTTACATTAAATCCGACCCGGGACCAGCTTAAACAGATTTTAATTTTCCACCTTCATGTTTTAAGTAACACCTTTGGAGCGGCTTATAATTATTAGGCCCTAATCTGCATATTTTGTTACGGAATTTCTCACTTTATTACATAGTGTTGTGTTTTCTTTTAGGGTGTCGTTACATAAAGCGTTAAAATTACCTGTTTAATAACACTTCGCTGTAATATCATCATAATACATCAACTCATATGAAGGGGCTTTCACAGTTTCGTATAATTCTACTCTTGGTATAACTGATTCAAAAAACATCTTCTTATACTTTTCCATCCCATCAAACCATGCATTTTAAAAGTGGTTATTTTGTAATTCTGTCTCATCGAGCACGATTGAAATGCTTATTTTTTTTTACTTTCTTAAATTGTTATTTATGTCTTCATGCTGGACTAAAATATGCATTACTGTGCTAATATATACCTAATTGAACGCATGGCCGAATTGTAATGATATTTTTTAAGACCACATAATATATTATTTATTTACTGTAGCTTAATCATATAACTTCTAATTTGTAGAAAAATGGAAAATGAAGTATTTAGAAAAAATCGACACGTCTCACAACCAGCTCCGATGGGACTCGAACCCACGACCTTTCGCTATTTCTTCTTCTAAATACTTCATTTTCCATTTTTCAATAATAAAAATTGCATTGTGAATGCAAAAAACTAGAAATTGAAATAACTTCTAATGTGTAGTTTTTTTATCCACAACGGGTCTACCTTTTATGATGCTAGAAGTTTTACTAGGTAGTTGTATTTTTATATGCTTTTGTAAGCTAAAAGGGCTAAAAGTTAGCACATGTGAGTCTTTATTACCGAATAAAATTAAGTTAAGTTACACTGAAAGTATTACTATTATTATTTTCACTAATAGGTTCACTATCCAGTGTACGAATAACTGATTCACGTTAATTTGAAAAAAGCTAGGTACTTTCAGGCCCATATTCTTGAACAACACTCAAGTGGAGATCTCTTCTCAACTATGATTAGAAAGGGATGCAAATACATGCAACGAATACATTCATCCCTTGCTAACTTTACTTGAGCAGAGATCTCCATTTGAGTGTCGTTCTAGAATACGGGCTTTAGTCTTAAAAGAACAACCTTTTGAGGTAGAGTACCCATTGAGAAACCTACTGGAAGTCTTATCTTTCTGGTAGAGGCGTGATTGTATGAAAAAAAAGGAATGCGAAAAATTAAAGAAGTAAGTTTAAGCCGCCTCTGAGTTCTAGTAGTAAACACCACCGGTCGCGGGTTCGATTCCCAGTGAGGGTACAATATTGTATTCGGCTTGGTTGGTGGTAGAACTAATTCCTAGTACACTTGGCTAAATACCATCATCTTATCTAAGTCAGACGCCATAACAACGATGTTTTCAGCATTGCTGTGTTCTAGCAGTTAGAGATAAGATGGCCAGCCAATTCCTCGGTGGTTGAAGATTCCGGGAGAAGTGCGCTTCTTTCGTCTTCAGCCTTATCATCACTTAACATCAGGAATGATGAAGGCTACCCTACCCCGTTGTGTATAAAAAAGTGACTAATAACTGTCTCGGCTTAAAGCAACCAGCAGTTGAGTATTTATTTATTCTTCAAATGGCTATTTATGCATACTAATATTATAAATGTGAAAGTGTGTTTGTTTGTTTGTCCGCCTAAACGCAGCAACGGATACACGTGTTTTTTGGTATGGGGTATAGTTTGGGGGCTGGAGAGTGACATAGTCTACTTTTTACCCTGTAAAAATACCACATTCCCGCAGGATGGCGTCGTGTCTTCCACGCGGGCGGAAACCTAGAACGGCATTCTTGCATTATTCAATTCTTACAGGATTCAAACTCACTACCGTAACTTTCAGGTCAAGGGCAATTATTTAACAGTTCCACCGTCAAAGAGATAAAACATCATTGTTCTTCTATCCATTCTCCTTGAAATTTATTTAGAGCCCGGACGGCAGCACTTGTGCTAACGATGATTTGTTAATGATACTAATTGCAGTATGATTGTACATCTCCAATTACGAGTAATTTGTTTGTGTGTTGATACCTTTTGTTTATTTGAGTATCGGTAGGGATACCATTGTGATATGTAATTGACAATTCATCACCATCATCATGTCAGCCGAACGATGCCCACTGCTGGACATAGGCCTGCCCCAAGGATCTCCACAACGATTGGTCCTGCTTGGCCCGTATCCAGCGGCTTCCCGCGACGTTGACCAGATCGTCGGTCCACCTTGTAGGGGGCCTGCCCACGGAACGACGCCCGGTACGCGGTCGCCATTCGAGAACCTTTCCGCCCCAACGGCCATCGGTTCTCCGCGCTATGTGTCTCGCCCACTGCCACTTCAACTGTCTGAGCGCTGTCGGTTGTTTTAGTTCTCCTGCGGATCTCATCATTTCTGATTCAATCGAGCAGGGAAATACCAAGCATCGCTCTCTCCATTGCTCGCTGGGTGACTTTGAGCCTTCTTATGAGACCCATAGTAAAAGACCACGTCTCATTTCCATAATAGGTCATTACTGGCAACACACACTGGTCAAAGAATTGACAATTAACAGTGAAAAAATAAAAAAAACTTGAAAAATAAAAGCACATTTTTTTAATTTTATGACCATCTCATTCATATTTTTAATTTTATTACTACAAGCACTTGCAATTTGCTTGGATTTGTTTTGTCTGTATTTTGTAGGTATCCAAGGTTTATACCATTTAAGTAAATTCTTTCTTTTTAAGTTTTCGAGATAGTAGAATACAACATTACTCTGCTGCAGTCTTTTGTTTTCACTATTCACATTGATTTCCTTTAGTTTCAACTTCTGCTTAACCTAAAGAACATACTTAACATACCACACACATTTCAGTTAAAGGCACCCTCGTTATAAAGTCACAGTATTCAAGTCGTTTCCGCGTAGCTCGTCCTGGGCCCAATTACCTGCTAGTTCCAAGGTAAATCTGCTATTCATATTATAATGTTGAGCTTAACTTGAAAGATGGGTAACTAGAAACATTCTATTGTATTTTTTTTATAACAACGTTGTAGCACTTAGCCTTCATCACACCCTGGGGGCTGATTCTGCAACGTTAAGCTATAATCGTGTCTCAATCGTGTTTCAATTGTAGTTCAGTGGTAGTGCTTTTTTACTACTACTAAGTAGTTACAAGAAATAAGTATGTATTTTTCACAATACTATTGATGGTCACACCACACACTGCATTCACATCACATCATCCTTACTAGAGTATTAGAGCGCTTCCACTTTCAGCTTTATCTTTAACTAGCTTTCCGCCCGCGGCTTCGCCCGCGTGGACTTTGCGACGTTATCCCGCGGGAATGTGATATTTTTCCGGGATAAAAAGTAAAGCCTATGTTCCTCTCCAGGCTACAAAGTATCTGTGTCCCAAATTTCAGCCCAATATCCGTTCAGCTGTTTTGGCGTGATTAAGTAACAAACATACAAACATCCCAACATCTAAACATCCAAACATCTAAACTTTCACATTTATAATATTAGTAGGAATAGGATTAACATCAGATCAGTGTGATAAAGGCTCTACTCAGTGCTACACAGTCGTTGATTAAAAAAACCTATGACATTTTACTTCAGAGGCAGTGACACCTTAATTAAACCATGAGTAAACCACTTGATCAATTGAAGGTGCTTCTAAGAAAACAATATTATAAGAAATTGCCACGGTAATAAATGTAGCTTTTAGCGCCCTATACGGGATTTATACGACTCAAGGCTGCATTCGACCAAACTTTTATTCCGAGAATATCGCTTACTGTCGGATATTAATGTCAAACTAGTATGGGGTTTTGAAATTACTATCCGAAAGTAAGCGTTATTCTTGGAATAAAAGTTTGGTCGAATGGAGCCTTAGGACCATATTCCATTTCGCCGCTGGCGTACCAGTGGAATATTAGCCCTAAGTCAAATATAAAGATTACATTCCATTGCCCTTATTGGGCTATAATAATAGTGCTGATGGGATTGGCCGATATATCATATATCCGTTTTATATTGGAATATCCTGTATCCGTTTTACGCTAATTAATTTAATTTCTTTAAATCATTTTTATCAAATACGTCTCCTTCCTCATTTTAAACTTTTCGTTAAACCTACTGCTTTAATAATAAATAATCATTTTGTGTATCTTATTAAATGTGTCTGCGTTTTATGCAAACCATTTCTAATTAACCAAATTCTGAATCTTGTTAAAATAAATCTTTGTACAGTTTATCTTATTTCGCAATTTGAAGAGTCGGTTAAGTGGTTTACAAACCGCATACGTTTATATTCGAAGTTGATTTAACATGAGTAGGTAGGTACTTACTTTTAAATTAATTGATCATTAAGTTACTAGATCAAAGAAAGACGTTTATAGAATTACTGAAAGTGAGTGCGGTGTGGTGTGCTTAATTGATACTTAAGTTTGATTAAATTGTGGCAACAGAACACGACACACACGTTTTTTTTTATAATTCGCCACCTTATGAGCCATAGGTCGTCGGTGCTCAACATTTATCATACACTAGCGGATCCTGGCGGTTCACCCGCGTGGTACCCGTTCCTGTGGAAATATTGGGATAAAATATAGCCTATGTCACTCGGGAAGAATGTAGCTTTCTAATGGTGAAAGAATTTTCTAAATCGGTCCAGTAGTTTCGGAGCCTATTCGATGCAAACAAACAAACAAACCATCAAATCTTTCCTCTTTATAATATTAGTATAGATAATTCAGTTTATTGCACTTCATAACTTGTTACTTATAACAATTAAGAATAATTACATTTGAGATACCTTCGTAAGGATTGATGTCTTTAACACAAATGCTTAAGCCAGCTACTTATATTAATACGTATGCTGTCTGGTATTTCTACTAACATTTTCCATGTTATATGTTATTAACGTGACCTTTATTTTTTATTTTCAACATGTCATAGATAAACTATGATTAAACAAAAACCAAAAATCAGTGTTTCTCTTCATAAGATTGGCATGCTTTTACCTGACTTGTAGTAAAAAAAAAAACCTTTAAACGATCGTTTGGTTTGTCCACAGGTCCTCTATAAACGTTCGCTGTGTGTCCTGATTGAAAGTGAGTACCGTAGACTAAACGTGCTGTACATTTAAAGGTGGTAAGTCAAATTTTGCGAAGAGTATTTTTTACTTTGCTGTCTGTTACTGGGTGCCTACCATCAACTTTAAGACAGCGATTCAAAAATAGCGCGATGCAGAATAGGTTCCTAAAATGAATTGCTTTCTTTCGTACTACGAGCTTCTGAAAACTGGATCGCAAATGAATTGCTAAATGTGAATGACCGAACGATGTGTGTCCTTATTTCTTCTACCCGTCTCTTTCACTCGATTCTGTCATGCCCGGAGAATGAGAGGGACGGGTATAACCTGCAGGTGTCATGTCAGCTTGGCCGAGTTATAAGTCAAATAAGAGATCTGACAGCTTAGCGGCTGTGAAATGTCATTGAATGATCACTAAATCGCTGTCATTGATATTAAGCTGTCGTGGTACGAATAAGCGAAGCAAATCAGTTTAGGTCCTAAACAAAACCGCAATAAGAGTTGATGGTAGGCACCCTGGTCTAAAACTGTGCAGCTTACAAGTAGATACTGTATACAATCAGTCTTGAATGGGGTATGATGTGAACGATCACTGGTAACCTCGATATTTTTATGTGGAAGAGTTTAAGACCCAAAAATTCTGTTTCTGTTCTGGTATCATTTAAAACATTCAAAAAGAACACAGAAATAAATTAATGGATATCGGGGAGTTGGAGTTCTTGCCATGACCCGGACTTAGTTGTCTTCAAGTCGCTCAGGGCACACAAAGTCATAAAACGCTGGCTAAACGGATAAAATATTGACTTCCTTCCAAGGTACTTAGGTCACCTTGGATGGAAGTCAAGGAACTTGGTTGAACTCCACCGATTGTTTTGCGTTTACACGGATTACATCCAAGCGCCAACACGCTCGCGAATTAGGGATGGGTAACTAGGAAAAAAGTGCAATAAAACTAAATCGATATTTTTACTTATGGCCCGGAAGTATTCCCAAAATATTCCAAGTCTGTTTAATAAAATACACATTTCCCTATTGTAGTTGATTGGATATAATCTTCCAGCGACACGGTTTTCATATCAAAATTTGGATTACATCCATATCATCTAGATAAATGAATGTAAACAAGAAAGGTCACCTTGGATGAATTTTAAGATGACATCCGCCATATTAAGTTTTATCCAAGTTTGGCCAACGTTTAAAACTTCTAGACGGCTTAGGGTATAATGATCATATTTCAAGTTTCCTTGCACTTGTGCGCCCCAAACTACTTAAAAAAATAAAAAAAAGGTGGCGTAGGTGTACTATTTTCATATGTGAAAATAATTAATTATACTTAAGGGCACGATCTTCCAAATTATCGAAATCAACCTATTTTTGATTCAAAAGTAAACAATCAAATATTCTTTATTATGAGCAGATAAAAATATAAATAAAACACTTTCACGGATTTTTTCACGCAATTTATTCAACAACTTAGTTAAATTTTAGTTGTTTTTTGAGATTTTTTGGTTTATCCGACGTTTCGGCACCTTTCCAGGGGCCGTGGTCACGGAAAACTACCCACTATTTTTTGATTTTAATAAAAGAATATACCCATATATATATATATATATATATTGCTATAAATAATTATTATCCAAATTAATTAAACAAATCAAAATATTAAATTAATAAATCATTTTGTTATAATTAAATATAATGTTAAAATAATCAATACCTAACCGTATCCTGTTTCCGAACGAAAAACAAAGACAATTAGAGTGGGTATATTCTTTTATTAAAATCAAAAAATAGTGGGTAGTTTTCCGTGACCACGGCCCCTGGAAAGGTGCCGAAACGTCGGATAAACCAAAAAATCTCAAAAAACAACTAAAATTTAACAAAGTTGTTGAATAAATTGCGTGAAAAAATCCGTGAAAGTGTTTTATTTATATGGACAGTTCGCGCAGAAATCTAAGATGTGTTTATTTATACAGATAAAAATATTAATTATGTTCGAGTTTCATAAACGATCTTGATTATTTTGTGGCTGGAAACACGATATTCGTATCTTAACACGACTATAAAAAAAATTAAAAACAATGAAAATTTTCATTATTTTTATATATTTTTTGGTTTTATACTTAGATTATTAATCTCTAATTCACAAATAATATATAGAAAAATAGGTAATTGCATATAGTAGATTATTCTCAGGCTACTTTTTCAAAAAGTGAATTTATGCTCAAAATAACAACAAGAACATTGACAAAAATGAAAAAGTGATGTAATTTACATTACTCTTCACACGTAAGGAAAAATACAGTTTTTGGAAGATCCTGCCCTTAATAACAGAAAATATTTTTGTAAGAACGTGTTCAAATTAATTTCATTCAGTTAATTCATTAGGACACTATTTCGATGCAAATCCTGTGATTCCGATATTCATTTATCTTGATTCTCGCTCCACCCAGTGCTAATTTGTCCCAAGTTTAGCGGGTTGAAGATCGGTCTCCAAGAAACCCAGATTTCATTAGCTTAGATTAGCGGCTGTTAAACGTTCGAGAAAGGGTGCGCCAAGAGTCTTAGAAGCTTTTAATTTTCGGATTTCCATTATAGTGAAAATCGCCGTTACCATCTTTAAACGTATATGGAACTTTTAAAATAAACTAGTGAATATTATATCTAATCTATAATTTTATTTTTATTTCAAAGACACACCAACGGCATAACACATTAAAACATTGACAAATATTACACTTATGTAAAAGTAAAGTGCATAATGCTACAAAGTCTTACTTAAATAAATATTTTTTGTACACTCACACCAATTGTCTAAGCCCATGTAAATTTTTATTTCATTAAGAAACTGTGTCATGGAAAACTTGATAACGGATAAATATATACTCAAATATTTTTTGTTTGTAAATACATACTTAATATACATAGAAAACATCCAGACTAAGACAAATAGTTATGTTCATGCACACAAATATTTGTCTTGTTCGGGGATCGAACCCGAGACCACTGGCGCAGAAGGCAGGTATCCTACCCCTGCGCCAAATTGGTCGTCAAACAATTAACATTTTTAGAGGCAATAATTTCTGTAAATTGTTAGAAAAGAAATGGTTTTCGTAGCCAAATTCTTAAGAATGCTAATGTTAAATCATAACGAAATTTAAAATAGCCTATTTTAAATTTCATTATGTTCTATCATTAGCTTTAAAAAAAGATTAATATTTATTATTGACAATGGACCTAAGTGAGCTTTAAACAGCTCACTTAGGTCACATAAATAAATTTATTAATGGCCACTGTGTCCAGACTGTGTTTGTCGCCAGAATTAACATTTTAACTTCTTTTTCTTTTGTGTACATCTCGTATTAACTTCGTATTAACACATCATTGTGTGATCATTTCCCCATATAGTCTATTCCAAACGATTTACCAGTTTCTACGAGGTACTTCAGTTTTACGGCACCCCAATGAGCGAATAGCAAGGTCACCCATAAACTGAGTACTACATGAGGAGGAAGAAATGAAAAAATAGCGTTCCATTGACATGGATTATATCCTCTATTTTTCCTACTAGAAGTTCCAGTACAAATAGAAGGTTATAAATTATACTATAAGAAGATTTCTGTCAGCGCTCTTTCCAAGTCGTCATTTGTTAAAACGTACTTTCATATTTTAAAACTGACCCTAACTTAAATCTTTAGGTTTGTACTCATTGATATGCATATCTACATAATATACATGTGTAAATTTCCATGTATTATAATTATGACAATATATTTAAAGGCGTTTATATAATTACTAAGACTTAAATAAATATGTGGTTTATTAGACATTTCACATACATTCCTAATTATTATGTTCGTACTCTCTGCCCCCATAAGAGTTGGGATTCTCTTAAAAACCTCTTCCAAAATTTGTGCTACTTCTTTATTAATATTTACAGATTTTGTGACTTCCAATAATTTTTTGATTTAGTGAGTAAGCTACTATGAATTATTTAAATACTCTCTTCTGGCATCGTGCCTAAAGAGTTTCAAATTACTAGTTTATACTTCTCAAATGTTAAGTAAACAATTTGTTAAGGTATATCAACCCATTTAGGGCTTGATTTGCAATTCAGATGAAGTTAGTTCATTTAGTCTAGGAGAAAACAAGAAAACATACTTTACATTATTTTCGGCACAAATTAATTTTGAACAACCGTGTAATAATTCAGAAATCATTATACGTCAAATTGAATGCTGTACAAGAAAAATATTAATAGGTTTGCTCTGCCATATTTTTTCTCTTAAAATTTTTCAACTGAATCTAAAGGTGCTCCGAGGAGTATTCACTTGTAATGTAACGTTACAGATTGGATTTTGAGCAACGTATCAATACAATACTCCCTAACTGACGAGCATTTGCCTGCAAAGTGACATTTCAGATTAGGTTTTGAACATTAGTTTAGCGGAGCTATTGATGAAGATGCATTGTTACAAGTTGTATCAAAATATTATATACTAGCGTTTCGCCCGCAATTTCTTCCCCGTAGAATTGAAATACTTTTTTACCCCTTTAGGGGGAAAATTTCCAAAAACCCTCTCTTAATGCTCTTCTACAGTCTACAAGGAACATACATGTCAAATTCCAGGGGGAAAATTTCCAAAAACCCTCTCTTAATGCTCTTCTACAGTCTACAAGGAACATACATGTCAAATTCCAGCTTCTTGCGCCCAGTAGTTTCGGCTGTGCGTTGTCTGTCAGTCAGTCAGTAACGCAAAAGTTTTATATAAACCACTAAATTTTAATTAGTACAAAGATTTTAGGGGATGATAGTGTCCATAAATACGTCCATCAAAACAGCTGACGAGTTTATGAAACTGGCTAATTATGGAAACTGACGAGGATAACGACCCGATAGTATCATTACAGGTTGAGCACTGTTATGTTCGGTTCTCCTTCCACACTGGTGTAAATATAATGCTTGACACTATAACGGGCAAATGCACCTTATCCCAAAAATCCATTGAATTCTCAATAAAAAAAAAGTTTTTGTTCAATTGTGATTGTGTAAGTACATAGGTATTGTGTAAATTATATTGATTTGCCATTTTATGTCATTATTTTAATCGTATGGCGGTCATTTTGAATAGAATGTCATTACCTAAGTACCTATAATATTTCGGAATAGGTACTAGACAAAAAAATCGTTAGATTCCAAATATTTGTTATATACTGTTCAACCATTCAGTGTGTAAATACGGTAAACTAATAAAGATTGTGTGTTTGTCCGTGTCCGCCGTTTTTGGTGGTGAATGCTTAATGAGAGGTTAGCTTTGTTTGATTGCATCCTGATTCGAATTCGACAAAATGCGTTTGGGGAAACGAATTGAAACAACGTAAAGAGAATCACATTCATCAGATTAGAGGACGAACGACATTTATAGCATGGGCTGTTTTTCTTTTGTTTTAGCTTGCTCAGAAATTAGAGCTAAAGAAATTTTCTTTTTTTTTCTTTAGCAAATTATTTTTATTTTCCCATAATTTAAATGACGTAACATTATTGAATTCATATTCCAATGATAATTATTATCATAAATGCAGTAAACCAAGCAATAATGGGACTTAATTTAATGGTTTTTAGTTCTAGACAATCTTTTTTTTTTTTTGAACTTTGTTTTTAACAAAACATGCCAGTTCCATTGAACCTTATTAACTAATTAACAATATTTTTAGTCTTACAGCTATTTATATTTAGCAGCGAGGTTGTAGAGTAACATAGCTGAACTTGAACTTGGTTTCGCTAGGATACTCTGTATAGTGCCAACATCGGCAGAATTCTGCTGCAGTACATTATACAATGCCACTCTGTCTGTTTGAAATTTTTTGCATTCCAAAAGAATGTGTTGCACGTCATCAACGGTGCCACATACGTCACAGTTAGGTGACTCTGGCTTTTTCATGAGAAACGCAAATTTTTTAGACGGGAAATGACCAGAACGCAGTCTATGGGCTAGTACAATATAAGAACGTTTTAAACTATTGCTAGAAAACCAAGGAATATGCAAGGGTTCGCATTGAATAGTTTTATACCAAATTCCCTTTTCTTTACTTCTGGTATCAAAATATTCCTTCCAATCCCAAAAAGTTTTGACTCTGAATTGTGGTAGTGCCTCAGAGTATGTTGGCAAAACATCTACTGGTACTCCGTTCGATATTCCGGATTTAGCTATCTGGTCGGCTTGTTCATTTCCGTGTAGGCCTATGTGAGATGGGATCCATTGCAATCTCAGATTCCAACCTCTACGATTGAGCTCGTAAAATTTTTTTAGAATAGTATAGGCTATCGAAACACCTCTGACTCCAGAGGCGCATCGAGCCAAATGCTGTAATGCACTATTACTATCTATAAGAATTACAAAATCTCTCTTTTCAAGAGTCAATATGTAGGTAAGTGCTTCCGAGATTGCAATCAACTCCACCGTTTATCCAGCCGACTGACCCATTAGTGATCTATATTTTTATCCAATAAACAGTGGAAACATTAATAGTTAGACCACATGTAGGAGATAGATGTCGTCCAACTCTTACTGATAAATTTATTATTAAAAAGTCAAAAAAGGGATAGTTAAGAACAAGGCATGTGCATGGCAATATAACGCGATCTCTATCTCAAGAGATACTTAACTTTGTAAGAGGTTCTTTCGGCACGTCCCTTAAGTATTTCTAAAGAATCCGGAACACTCTCGAACTCCCAAAAGAATCGTTAAGTGGCTCGTTTAACATAATGAAACTGTTTAAAGTTTTTAAATTCTTAGTAAACCTTGCACCGTTTGAATTTACATAACGATATAGGATTATTGCTTTTTCATAGAAATTATATTGTTTTGATAAACTTATTAAGGCGTCCAAAACTGATTTAACTTTGAATTTATTAACATATTTTCTTTAACTGTTAAATACGATATAAATGGAATATCTATACTTCTAATATAAAGAGGAAAGATATGATTTTTTTGTTTGTTTGTAATGGTTAAACTCAAAACTATTCATCATCATCATCATCATCATGTCAGCCGAACGACGCCCACTGCTGGGCATAGGCCTCCCCCAAGGATCTCCACAACGATCGGTCCTGCGCTGCCCGCATCCAGCGGCTTCCCGCGATCTTGACCAGATCGTCGGTCCACCTTGTACCCTGCCCACGGAACGTCGTCCGGTACGCGCAAAACTATTGGACCGATTTAAATATTTTTTTCACTGGTAGAAAGCTATCAGGGATATATATAGTAGAGCATCAAACTTTCTAAGTAGACAAGGAGAGTGCTACAGGCATCGAGTATGGCTACAGGCATGTGACGTCACCTGCCTGTAAGTAGTGCCATTAGTCACGCAATAGAAAATTTCGTTTTAGAAAGAGACGGCTAGAATCAATTACAGTAACTATTCATAAGTGTTTTTAATTTTTTAATGTCAATATCTACATTTAAACAACAGTTTCGTGAAGTGTACAAACAAAGACCTATTGGTGAACTTTTGAGGTAAAACATTCAATGCACTTCTGATGCAATGCAAATATTGAATAGACTGGTAGCTCCCCGCGGTTTTATTTGCGGCTGGGAATATCGGGATGAAATACAGCCAAAGTCACTCGGGAAGTTTTTAAATCGGTCCTGTAGTTTTTGAATTTATCCAACAAACAAAAGAAAAATCAAATTATTCCTCTTTATAATATTAGTATAGATGTATAATAAGTAGGTGTAGATTATAAAGCTTATGTAGTCGAAAATAATAATATATCAAAATAAAGGGATCTATTACTAACCTTCACGGGATACAGATGTTAGAATTAATGGGTACGGATTAGTAACATCAAAACGGGTCGAGATGGAGTCATAATAAAACATTCAGAACCCATCTGGTGGATTATCTCTGACGCGCGTTACGACTGACGTTTTTAGGTAACGTGTGCTTATATCGACAGCTTACAGAATGGGTGGAAATCGACGCACCTGAAAAGGGTGTAGGGTTGAACATACTTTTTTTAAATAGCTTTGAAAATCAGAGTCTAAAAAATCTGTAAATATTTTAACGTACAAGATTGGTTTCATGGTTTGCAAAATAATTTTAATCGCATCGTATAAGTAGGTAAAGTTAATAGCCTGAAATTAATAGAAATATAACTCTGAGGAAGAATGCTTAAAACTTGTGTTACGGATTAAAGACCAAAGAAAGTATCACATGTTAAAACCTAATAACAACCAGATACGGAACAAACACAAACAAATCATACCTATAAGTTAAGGCAATAGGTTAACCGAAAGTGGCGCCATCAGTGGTTTTTATTTAATAAGTCGCTAATAGAAAAGGTATCGCTACATTCCCTCATAGTCATTCGTAGAAGTAGATAGCAAATGTGTCAACGGCCACTTTTTACAGTTTTGCTATCTATATTCTATTTCTCGCAGTGAAACCGAGGGAATGTTGTGATAACGCCTAAAAATACTAGACTATGGGCCCTAAAAATTCCATGAAATGTTTTATTAAAATTGTGTATTAAAATTACAATATTAAATAAAATTCACCGCGGCGCCACTTTCGCTTTTACTTTATATTTTAAGGTGGTGCTGACTAAGATGCTAAACTTCGACTTCTGGCTATATTCACATGATCAGACCCACTAATCGGGCCAGTAAGTAAGTTTTTTAATCCCCGAGACGCCATTTAGCATCCCCAGAAACGCGCAAACAGTTGAAATGAAATATGGATGCAAGCGATAAATCTGCTCCTTACATATTCACAGTACACACCGAACTAAGCGCAAGTTCCGAACTACGCTGCACAAAACTCGCATTCACCTAAAATACTGCATATATTTTGCCCCGCAAAGTTTCGACTTGGACAAGTTTCGTTAAAAGTACGAAACACCTCAATAAGTGCGCTACAAGCAAATTCCATGAATGTAGGATTTTTATTAAAATCGTGCCTTGCATAGTTTGCCGAGTTGGTATGCCACCATGTTGTTTGAAATTGTGATGAACAAGTAAGACGAAGTATGGAATTTGTGTCGTTGCGAGCGAGACGGGTAGATAAATAAATCTAATGTTTTGCTCCGGGATATGAATGTTTGTTCAGCTTACGGAACAATAACATGGGGAGGTAAATCTTAATGCATCAGATTAAATCAACGTCGATTCACAAATTTACAAGATTTGACATGCTAAAGCAATAAATATCACATTAAATGGCATTTATCTTACAGCTAAAATGTTCTGTATTTGATAGATTTGATGCGTAGGCATGGTTCAGAAGATTTGAGCTAATAAAATATTTATCAAAGACTTATATAAAGGTAATCTGGTAACTGCTTTAACCACAGATTAACGTCAATACCAATAAAAAAGAAAAAATACTTTTTCATTTATAGACGTTTCTTTTAATAAAAGGTATACTAACATTTTATGATGTAGTTCTAGCAATTAATTTATTAATTAAGTAAGCCGTTAGTTGAGTTTATCAAAACTTACTATGATCATAGGATTATGACGACTAATATACAACTTTATATCAAGGAGTATCGGTTTAAATATAACCTTCTAAAATATATATATAGAAAAAGGGCTAAAACAAAAGTTCCTACAAAGAGGTCCGACCGTTATCAATATTACATAATTTATGGGAACCCAAGGTACGGCGTATAGCCTATATTCCCATTAGTCAGTATTGAGGCAAAGTCACTCTGCTAGAATGTTAAGCAGTTTCTGTAACTTATGACGAGCAATGTAGTTCAAACAACAAGTTATGAGATGTAGTGCGGTCTAATATTGGTTGGGTCAAGTGAAATATTGAATGAAATAAGCAGTGAACGTTTGCGAATAGATTTCGTGACTACTTTAGTAGATCATAGAATTTAAACATACAGTTACATTCGAATTATCATTGTTTAATAAATAATTTATTCTTTATATTAATTTTTCTATAAAATTATCGCCAAGAACTGAAGACGTAATATCTAAAGTTTCGGGTTTGTCCTTGACTCAACTTCTAAGACGCAGCTGACAGCATATCCTATAACTTTTAGTAAATCTTGAATTTCTATTAAAAATCTGTAACAAGACTGCAATTGCGAACTTTCGCAGAGGTTGGTCACAGGATGGATTGCCAGATTTTTTTTGTACCTAGTCAGTCTGTATTTCCAACTGTAAATAGGTACCTACCACCATCACCAAGCGTAGAGACAGCTTGGTGGCTTCCATCATACCTACTAGACCCATTCTGCTTATCCATCTCGAAGAAATGACTGATGATGATGATAGAATTAAAGATGCTTGATCGTCAGATCAAAGTTGTTTAAAATCTAGTACTTACCTAGGTCATAATATTGAAGAATACACTGACCAATTGCTGTTAATGTAATGAAAATTTTTCGTTGTTGAAAAATCATTATTTCATACTTTTAATACTCCTTTTAAAAATACTCCATGTGAAGCGAGGAGACGCCACCACCGCCTAGATTGAAGGCACTATTACGGTTTCTTAAGGCGTCACGCGAGAAATTTCATATGGCAAGGGATCGGTAATGAGACACCCATTCGTCTTCCTTACAAGGCTTCACCGAAATATTCCTATGGTGGAAACAACATTTCTTGACGGCAGATTTTGTAGATAATTTTATTGAAAAAAAATACAAATAAGAAATGTCAAAAATATATAATCTTTTATGTGTATACATTTCTCTAGTACTTACCTATGTAACAGGAATGCTATCAACGTCATGTATCATTAGCTACTGTTATAACACACAGCTCTTCAAGAGGATGAGGAATAACACATCTTCTTGAAGACCTTTATAATTATGCACATCAAAGGGTGTTAACGACTGCAATTGCAGCCGAAAGTGGAAGATAACTTCTGCAATAGGGTGAAGTGAGAGATAGAAAATTTTGATCACCCATACCAAAACCGACCAGATGAAAGTTGCCTTTCGCTGCCGCAGTCACTAGTCAAAAGAGAAAAAATTCTCAACTTATACCACTCACCTTTATTTTATTTTATTTTATTTATTCACAACGGGGTAGCACTTAGCCTTCATCACACCTGATGATAAGTGGTGATAAGGCTGAAGGTGGAAGCGCACTACTCCCGGAATCCTCAATAACTGAGGAACTGGCTATCTTATCTCTAACTGCCGGATCACAATAATGCTGAAAACATCATTGTTATGGCGTCAGACTTAGATAAGATGGTGGTAGCTAGCCAGGCGGACTAAGAACAAGTCCTACCACCAACCAAACCGAATACTATATGTACCCCCATTGGGAATCGAACCCGGGACCTCTAGGTCTGAAATCGGTGGTATGAACCACTAGACCACAGAGGCGGTTGAAAGAACCTGATGAAGAAACTCATGTATATTAAAAAAAAAATATGCTCTAAATGCCTAACGTCTTGTAGGTACTATGCGATTATTATTAGAATAGGACTGTCAAACGGCATTTTTGATCTTTGTTCCTTTTCTTGCACATCCTACACCCTGAAGTGGAAGCGAAACGCAAACAAATATGGCCGTTTTGACAGTCCTATTCTTATAATAATCGCATAGTATAACACTTAACTTAGCCTAACGCGCTCAGTATTAGCACTGTATAAAAAAAATAATTTCCCAACCACACCTCAAGCTGTCACATAGGTAAGTAGTCAGCGTCCAACTTAACTTTGCCGATAATTTGTAGATGTCCAACTAGATACGAACTTTCTTAATTGACACCGAGGAGTTCGATCACTCTGAGACGTTTGATACACTAATTGACATAGTACTCTTCGAACTCGCTGAAGATTTAGATAGTATTCAATACATAAGTGAGTATGCTTTCTATACCTACCTACTTGAACTAAAGATAACTTCAATTATTACTGTTAAACTTAAAATCCACATTTAACTATTTACGTACCTACTTATCTCCCAGCCGTTAGCAGCAAGCCAGCACGTTTTTTATGGGAATGGTTTTAGCCTACGCCTCGTAGCTAAAACCTATCATTCACGAGCAAAACTGATCGATTTTCAAGAATAGAAACCTGGCATTAGACAACTTACTGCCACTAAATCATCTCGCACATTACTTGCCGCAATACGGTGAAGGAATGTAGTTGCAAAACGATGCAAAGTTACGTGCATGTTTGACCTATTGTATTGTATTGCAGATTTTCCATTCCCACACTTCATATCACAATAGATAAATTAGGAGGCATTTAATAAGTAAATCGTTAGGGTCTATCTGTAATTCTACCTGTCCTTCCATATACACCACTAAATTTTAATTAAGTAGGTACAAAGATTTTAGGGGATTATAGTGTCCATCAATACGAACAATGTTTAATATAACCACGGAATCGCGAAAAAAAAAACAGCTGTTCCATACAAAATTCAAAAATTCAAAATTCAATATCGTTTATTCAATTTAGAATTGTTTGACAACACTTATGAACGTCAATGAAGCTACGCCATCGGTTCGCAAATCCTATGGCAGGAGATCTTGTAGCGAGAAGAACCGGCAAGAAACTCGCCAAGGGCTATTTTTTTCTCCCTGTTTTAACTTATACAGAGTCGTCAAATTTGAAAAATGACCTTCACATAATAGTAAGGTTACTTTCCATCACAATACAATACAATATTAAATTAAGTACAATTTTGCTTATTACCTAAAACAGTAAACAATTTTCAACTAAACAAGGAATCAATAGTTTAATGGACACACTAATCTTAATCTAATTCACATTCAGATTTTATATTATTTTTATGCATTCACAATGCAATTTTTGTAAGTATAGGAAAAATGTGATAGTAAAAAACCACGAGCCCTATAAGTAGCTTTCAGGCGGGAAGCTACTTATAGGGCTCGTGGTTTTTTACTATCACATTTTTCCTATAATTCACATTATATTATAGGATTAATAAAAAGGAAACTGCAAGCTGCGCCGTATATTCAAATCTATAAGTATTAACAAATAAAATGATTTTTTGAATAAATAATACAATTATTAGAAAAATTGCTGTTACTGTAAGACACGGGTACAAAAATTACCATGAGACACACCAGCTCGCTCATAAAACTATATAATACTATAAACCATAGATAAACCATGTCCCGAACACCTTTAACACAAGTAGACATGAGCAGACCCACCCCACAGGCAGCACCCGTTCACGAGCATGACGCATGAGCCAGCCATCGCTTCGTTCAACCATATTTTAGGGACCGTAACCACAGAATAAATAATAGTTGCCGTAACGTAACATTTCAGTCGAGTCGATGTTGTTCTATAAATCTTTGTGTCTGACTTGAGTCTTGAGTCCAACATGCCGCGGTATTACGTGGCGTATTACGCGGCATTACGTGGTATACGTAAAGACAGTATTTGCCCTCACTATAAAAAAAGGTATTGGTTTATTTAATATCCTGCCAAAACAATTAAAAACTTAATACTTACATATAATTGAGGAGCTCTTGGCGTAGTAAGCAACTTCCGCAATGGTCGGTCACGGGAAGGATGGGCAAAATTTATTATAACGAGCTCCTCCGTGCTTCGGAAGGCACGGTAAGCCGTTAGTTCTGGCTGCGTTTGCAGTCGTTAATACCCACCAATCCGAATTGGGCACGCGTGGTGGGTCATGTCATGACCCATTCTCCTTATCCATCCATAACGAAGGCCTGTGCCCTAGCAGTCAGGACTTATAATGGCTGATGATGATGATGATGATGATATATCATCGATGATAATCATACTATTTATTACGCCTTTTTTATAGAGGAACAATAATTCAGTTCTCATAAAATATCGACATCAAGTTTTTCGACTAGGTATACTATCACTTTTAAGCCTCATCCCATTAAGCCCTCGTTTCTAACTTTATCCATCGAACCTTACATAAGGAGTAAAATAAACGTTGTTAGAAAAACTGAGTGAAAGACCTAGCCCAAAATAATAACTTCAAAAGTGGGACTCTATTTTTAGAAAGCTCTTGAAACAACGTGCCGGTTTATGATAACATTGAATATGAAACACGAACATACGAGTACTAGTACTACGAATGGTGAATTTGATGCTGAAATTGTAGTAAAATATTAACAAATACTTAACTACCTTTAATTATTTGTGACAAATGTTTTTTTATCCACAACGAGGTAGCATTTAGCCTTCATAACACCAGGGGGCCAAGTCTGCTAACGTTAAGTCATAATCGTGTCTCAATCGTGTTTCAATTGTTGTTCAGTTGTAGTGCTCTTTAAAACACTAGTTACAAGAATTATGAGAGTATAATGTGATGTGAATGTAGTGTGTGGTGTGACCATCAGTAGTATTGTGAAAAAAGTACACATTTCTTGTTACTAGTGTGTAAAAAAACACTACAACTGAACTACAGTTGAAACACGATTGAGACACGATTGTGACTTAACGTTAGCAGACTTGGCCCCCTGATGTTAAGTGGTGATAAGGCTGAAGTTGGAAGCGAACTACTCCCGGAATCCACAATCACTGAGGAACTGGCTATCTTATCTGAACACAATCATGCTGAAAACATCATTGTTATGGCGTCAGACCTAGATAAGATGGTGGTAGCTAGCCAGGCGGACTAAGAACAAGTCCTACCACCAACCAAACCGAATACAATATGTATCCCACTGGGAATCGAATCCGGGACCTCTTGGTCTAAAATCGGTGGTGTGAACCACTAGACCACAGAGGCGTTTAAGAAAATTTTACCTATTTTAGATATTTCTAGTACCCCGTGGACTAACCGTGGATCTTCGGGAAGTAAACGTTTATGGACGAGTATAATTCTACCAATACAATTAATTTACATCACCAGCTATTAACGTAGTCTGTTCAAACTATAAAAAAGTGTTTGTACACCGTTTAGATAACCGATCCGTCCTATAATAACTGTCAGGACCGGAATAATGTTTATCCGCCCGAAGATATACAAGTATGGAACCCTATTGTTGATGTGATAACAAAATAGAATGAGGATTATAACCTATGCCCTATTTGATATTACAGTTTGTAGGGTATTAAAGATGTTTCATATTAGTTTAGTAGTTTTTTTTCAATATTGATATTCTGTTCATACTTGTTGTTTTTTTAACATTGTTTTCGTAAGCGAAAGATGTTGCTACGTTTATTAAGAAACTTGAAAAGATTACTTTTTTATACAGGGTGAAAAAAAATGGGCCCTGGAGGGAACTGCCTTAAAACTTTTAGCTAGCTCATTTTACTGAAAGGAAACATTCTTTTATTTTATAAAAAGAAACAAAACTGTATTCAAACATTTTAGAAAAAAAAAACAGCTTTTCCTTAGAAAAGTACAACATCGACTCGACTCGACTCAGCATCGAATCCATCATCTTTTATTGTTTTCCTTTCATTTAATTCATCATGTTTGTTAGAGATATTTAAGATTGACCTCATCGATTGATGCTATTAAACTAAATTAAATTGATGTAGTTTTATTAAACTACAGTTGTTTTTCTAATTTTAGCCGGCTCGATTCCTGGGCGAATCAAGCGAGTTATTGAAAAGCTTTGAATGCAGTTTAGTTTCTTAAAAAAATAAAAGAATTATAAAAAAAAACTTTTTTGCATTCACAATGCGATATTTAGAAAAATACTTCATTTTAAACTTTTCAAAATAAAAGAATGTTTTCTTTTCGTAAAATGAGCTTAGGCAGTTCAGTCCCTCCAGGGTCCATTAATTTTTTCCACCCTGTATAATACTAGTATTGATATTGGCTTTCAGGTCGTTACTTCGTCTGCATGAGCAACATTTTAGAAAAGGTTTTTTATTTTTTCGTTATATCAATTTATACATCACTACTTATTTTTAATCGGTACTATCAATATTTTAGATTAAGAAAGTGTCCGTACATCAATACAAATAACTTTTACCTACTTATAAAAAAAAATAGGTGTATTAAAAAAAACCTTATATACATATCACGACTCTTATCAACATGGATAATCGGCTGCTAATTATAATGATCTATTAACAAATTAATTTGAAATACCTAAGTCATCGACGAGAAATGGAATTTCTTCACATCTCACTTGTTACGATGAAAAACTGAAATTTATTGCAGGGTGTTCGCTCACAAAAGACTTTAACGAAGTTATTAAAACCGAATAGCTTCATTCAAACTTATGAGTCGCTCTAAATTGGAGTTACGTGCGTTTTCATTACAGGTTATAATAAGTTGTGATTGGACTTGAGCAATCTTGTCGAGCCGTAAACAGTTATTTATTCTTGTAAAAATAAAGAAGAAAGTATAATCTAAGAAATGCCAACGGTAACCTATCATATTTTCGAAACTTTTCTGATCGAATTTCAGATGTTCGAAAACAGAATGTCGAAGTTTCAAATACCAATAGATTTTTATATAATTTTGTTTGTCCATAAACTTATTTTACGTATGTTTCATATTTTCTTTTCACAGATAAGTATATTTTACTTACTATTATTTCCATTTCTAGAAATGCTAAAGAATAATGTAACTTTTTAGCTATTATTCATTACTTAGCTACTATTTGTAGTAGTTTATGTGACTGTTGCATAATGAGGGGTTTAAAACACGAGTGGGAGTTTAAAAAACGAGCCTTGGCGAGATATTTAATAGTATCCCAAGAGTGTTTTAATACTGAGTTATGTGCAGTCTCATACACTACTTACATTTATTACAAAAATAAAGCAAAACAATATTAAATTATAAAATGTGAATTGGTGACAAACCCCACTCATAGGAGTCTATACCACAGGGTTTTCTTCTAAACCTTCTAAATTCAAAATTCTAATTTAAAAAAGTTTCTTTATGTTGCTGTCTAAAGAAGGACTGAGAAGAGTTGGAAGTCAGAGCTGGTAAATCCTAGGGTAGCCATGGAGACTGTAAAATTAAGAAACATAAGTGTAATAGAATGAGTGACAGCTGTATCCGGTTGTATCATAATGACCAATATGGTGCAGTTTTATTTTTTTCTCACTCATGCTCTGAAATGTTAACTATAATTATTTGAAAAAAGAAATGCGGTACGTGGCACTTTTCCGAGGTCAACATTCTAAATTTGAAAATCAGTGCAGTAATGAATTTCAATACTTACTTACCGCACTGATTTTAGTGCGGTAAGTACAATGCGATGGTGATCTGGGTGGTCTGTGGCACAATTTTTTTTTAATTTTTTTTTTGTTATTCATGTTTATAAAAACAGAAAACGCAAAGGGATATTTGCACCATACAGCCGCATTATAATTATTATTATAATTTAACATCATGATAAAGTTACTTTTTTTTAAATATGGTGCACACAGAGTATTAAATTGTATTGTACCACAAGCGTTATGTACCTTTAGCACGAACATCTATCGTAAAAACAAAATGAGATTTATCATAGATAAAATATCCTTTGCGAGTAATATTGTATGGGAAATGAATTTCGGACTGACGCCAAATACCCCACATCCTATATTTTCACCCATTTTGGAGCCGTCTGTAAACCAGATCAAACTTCCAGCCTTGCAGGTAATGAGGTTGTCTGACCAGTCCTCTCTGCTCGGCAGTTCCACTGAGTAATTCCTTGTGAAATTACAATGTGGAAGCATGACATCTGTTGTCATTGCAAGTTGTTCGTGTTCAAGCACTGATTCGTGTAGAGATCTCAGCGCTTGAGAGTGCCAGTTTACTTTGCCAGTGCTGTTTGTTCTATACATGCCAGCTTTCGCCTCCTTCACAATAAATAAGTGAAGTGGCGGTAAGTTCAGCAGGGCATTTAGAGCAGCTCCTGGGGTAGTAGACATGGCCCTTGTTGCTATAAGGCATGCTAGTCTTTGCAAGCTATTAAGTTTATTGATGATTGTCACTTGGGTTGTTTTCCTCCACCATACAACGCAGGCATACGTTATTATCGGCCTGTCTATAGCGGTATACATCCACAGGGCTATTTTGGGGTTTAGGCCCCATTTCGTCCCTGCTAAGCGACAGCATATTCCTAAAGCTATTTTAGCCTTTTGGATCACATTGTTAATGTGAGCATTCCAAGTCAGTTTCTGGTCGATGATTACGCCCAAGTATTTGACTTCATTGGAGAATGGTATGGGAGTCCCCTTTATGATGGGCGTTGCAAGTTTATCCAACTTTCGCTTTCTAGTAAAGGGGACTATTGTAGTTTTGCTCGGGTTGACCGATAAATTGTTCTCTGTGCACCATTTGTTAATGGTGTTTAGAGATCTTTGTAGTATAGATGATACCGTGCTTTGACAGGGGCCGATAACACAAGCCACCACATCATCAGCATAGCTCTGTACATCTAAATCTCTTTTAGAGGCTTCCACCAGCAATTGGTCAACTACAAGCAGCCATAAAAGTGGCGATAACACGCCTCCTTGTGGGCAGCCTTTAGTTGTTTTGAAGCTCTTTGTGGTTCCGTGTAAAGTTACACTGATAGTTCTATTGAGAAGCATAGATTCGATCCAACGGGTAGTTGTTTCGTCAATCCCTTTCGCTCTCATTCCTTTGGAAAGGGCGTCTACGGTGACGTTATCGAAAGCTCCTTCAATATCAAGGAAAGCACATAAGGCTATCTGTTTGTCTTCCAAAGCCCTTTCGATCCTGTCTGTTAGTTCTAGCAGAGCAGTCTCTGTGGATTTTCCTTTTCGGTAAGCGTGTTGCTTCGGATGCAGGGGACTGTCCCGTAGAGGTCCATCCCTGATGCATTCGTCAATAACCTTTTCCATACTCTTGAGTAGGAAGGAGGTAAGGCTTATTGGTCTGAAGGACTTTGCCTGTGAATAGTCCTTCATACCAGCCTTTGGGATAAAACAGACTTTAACCATAGTCCATTTCTCCGGTATGTATCCCCAGGCAAAGCTTGCTCTGAAGATTTTGATTAAGATGGGGATGAGAGTGATGGGATGGGACATACTTCAAGGGGTGAAAGTACCCATCAATACAAACAACTTTTACTATGGGATCAAGTGCGATATCGCGAAAAAAAAAATTGGCTGTTTCATACAAAAGTGCAATACCGAATGGGTCGAAATCGGAAACCCATAGGTTTATTTTAGGGGTGTAACCATAAAACAGTTGAATGAAATCGTTTATTAGTTCCCAGGTATTTATATTTCAAGCTATAAGTTTCTCGGTAAATCGACTTTTATTTAAACCTGTTATAATGTGCTAATTAAAATTTAGCTTAAACCTCGTTAAAAGTAACTCGAGTTACAAAAACATTATGGAATTGGCTCTTATAAAATACGATATTAATTTCTTAGCTCAATTACTTAGACGAAGTTTGAAAGAAGCGTTAATGATACAAAATAACAATATATGTTGAATGAAAAGAGTCAGAATATTATGAGAGGTGATTGAAATATATTAAAAGGGAATTAACTTTAACGTAAAGATAGAGTGGAATAGGAAGACTGTTTAATGTTGGGTACTTTGTGTGATTTCCTTATGTTATGTTATGACTAATAAAGCTGTAAAAGAGAAGTCAATTAGTGACAGAGTGGAGTGTAGGAGAGAATCGGAGTGCCGCCTTTTTACCCGACTGCGTCAGAAGAAGGGATTTTTTTCAAGAGTATGTATGTAGATCGTATGTGTCGTTAGAATCGTAGTGATAGCGCGAGTGACACTGGGTACATAAAAAATGGCAGATTTTTAATGACACATTGCAGTACTTATAAGTATAAAAAAATATCAAAATATCAGGGTATCAAAATTTCAAGAATTTTGAATAGCAGTTTCATAAGTAGGTATTATATAACTTGCAGTTTAGCAGAACTATCCGCATTAATTTATCAAAATGGAACCGAACGTCTAATTTTAAAATGAGTACTTAGATAGGTACTTAAGAAAGTTGGTAATATCAAAAATATAGTTATTATGTGTATATTTCAAGCGTCTACCTGTTGCCGTTATTAAATATTTATTGCTTCTTAAGTATTTATTTTATTCTGTTTTTAGTATTTGTTGTTATAGCGGCAACAGAAATACATCATCTGTGAAAATTTCAACAGTCTAGCTATGACGGTTCATGAGATACAGCCTGGACACAGATACAGACTGATACAGACAGACAGACATACAGCGGAGTCTTAGTAATAGGGTCCTGTTTTTACCCTTTGGGTAGGGAACACCTAAAACAAAAAACCCGACTGCAAAAAATTTACTAATATAAGGACAAACAAACTCTTTAATTTCCCATTGCAGTCAGGGGACCATTCAGTGAAACACTATAATTTTAAAGGGGTGTAAAAACAGCTTTTCACCTCTAATTTTGTAATAATAATATAGAATAAAAAAGCATTAAACCCCAAAAGCATTTTATGAAAATAGCATGTGGGTAGACATTATAGTGCCTTTCAACTCCGCTCTAATTCAAAAGATCTCATCTTTTCTCAACATTTGCTCAAGTAAATTACATTCACACAAATTGGCGAATTATTCGCTTCAGTTCGCAGAGTAATCTTCAGCACATTGCAAAATGTGTATGCATTGGACAAATTGCTGGATAAAACATGCTTAAATGGAATACAAATTGTTTTAGAACAAGCTTTGCTTTTAGCTGTGCATTAATATAAATAGTTGGATAATTTGTTCGTTTTTGAAACATATGCATAAGCATACGGTACAACTATCAGTCGATTTTAAAGAATAATAGGCAGAAGTGTATGGATCCTGGTCCTCATGTTCAATAATTATAGTGTCGTTAGAAAGGTATTTTCAAATGAAACATCATAACTACAATTACAACTTTCACTAGTTCCATAATGTTTCGGAAAGTTTTAACAAGCATTAACAATAAAATATAAGCAAATATAATAATCGAAAACAATAAAGCTGGTAGGTACGCCAGGCTTAACACGATTAAAGTGAATATTAATACGAGCTAAATTTGATTATTTAAATTTTTATTCGTGTGTATTAATTGGCTTCGCAGTAGGTATGGCATGATGAATAAAGGATAACGCACACTACACCGTGCCGGGTCCGAAGTCCGAACACGCATATTTGAAAATAGGCTTGACACACCTAGGAAACGAATCGGTAAAAATTCGAAAAAAGCATCAGCCTGAACTTTTACGACATCAATCGATAGGATAACTCATAAGGATTAAATCTCTCTTAGAAACATGGTACCTACATTAAATAAAAGGAAAACAATGAAAGACATCATGGATTCGATGTCCGAGTCGAGTCGATGTGTACTGTGACGCTCCACGGGAGCGCTACTTTATTAAATAAAACGATGTTTGATAACGATGATATCTCGTTACTGTTTTTATATTCAGTGTTTTAAATAATTTCCATTTTTATTATTTTATTTTCTCACAAGGCCACCGCGCATGTCTCCGCACGACATAGCTCTATTTTCTTAATTTTTCTATTTATTTTATATCAAAACCTAGTAATCAAAACCAATAATCAAAACCAGCCAGCAACGGCGGTGTAATGGCCTGCATGTAGTGCGGAAACATAGACAATCTCTACAGTATCCAACCACAGTCTACTTACCCAACTATGGAAAAGGTGTATTTTTTTTACAATATCTGTGAATGCTGTTTTGTTTCTTGTCCTCAATGACGTTTTGCTTGTCCTACTAATATTCTAAATGCAAAAGTTTGTGAGTATTTATGTGTGGATGTATGAATGTATGGATGTTTGCTATTCTTTCACCCTAAAACTTCTGAACGGATCTCGAAAGGGTTTTGCAACAGCGATAGATACTAGGCTGGAATAACACATATTATACTTTTTATCCCAATACTCCCCCGGGAATGGGAACCACGCGGGTGAAACCGCGGGCGGCCGCTAGTCAAAAATAAAAGAATGTTTCCTTTCAGAAAAATTTGCTGTCTCCATTATTTAGAGTACTTTCCCTTCGTGTCCTATAACTCTGGGATGGGACACCCGCGTATACAATTGTATTTAATACTTTATCCTTACTTCCTTACTTATTTATATATTATAAATGCGTCTCTGTCTGTCTGTGTGTTACTCAATCACGCCTAAACTACTGAACCGATTTGAATGAATTTTGGTACAGAGATAGTCTAGAGCCTGAGAAAGGACATAGGCTACTTTTTATTTCTGAAAAATATCACCTTCCTGCGGGATAACGTCGTGTAGTAGAAGGCTAGTTGTTCATAAATTCTCTATCAAAATAATGTGAATGATGAAGTGAGGATTAAAAAAATATTGAAATAGTATTTTCTAAAATACTGACGAATTTATAAGAGACTAGCGCTCCACTCGCAACTTCTTCTGCGTGGGATCCACTTTTACCTCCTTCAAAGGGGAAAACTCCAAAAATCCTCTCTTAATGCCATGCCAAATTTCAGCTTCTTGCGCCCAGTATTTTCGGCTGTGCGTTGTTTGTCAGTCAGTCAGTAACGTAAGAGTTGTAAATTTAAAGATACATGCCGAATTATTTAATTTGAAACCGTGTTTACTGCCTTTGTGCGTCCTGTGTGTGCGCGGGTGGAAATGTGTCGAGTGTATCCGCTCCGCAATCCGCCATACGCGGTACGCCGTCACTCAGAACGCACACTGTGTGCATCCAGCGCCCCGATCGCGGTAATCTTATGGGGTTTTTCACCAACTCGACACGTGAGGCTGGACACACGAGTGTCCAGTTGGTGAAACTCAAAATTAGAATCATTTATTATTTCGTCATCTGGACACGCCAAGATTTTGAGGCGTGTCCAGATAGTGGAACTTAAATTTGAAATATTAGTTAGGTGTACGTGCAGTTGACGTTCACGCGACGCGCAATACCGTTTTTAATAACGTGCGGCGTTGACAGTGCGACAACGTTTTCTGTTCCGGTGATAATCTTTGGAACTAAAACAGTTTTCATACGACAGTCTATTTTGACAGCTAATTTCGTATTGCAAGTTGCTCCTCTTTCACGGATATCACCGGAACAGACAGGATTGTGGAACTTTAGGTTTGCGTGACGTGTGCGTCGTTATGTCATTACGACAATACGGAGTCAAACGCCATGACGCAAACGTGGTCAAGACGCGCTGCATAGAAGTACCGCGATCGGGGCGCTGAGTGACTATAGTACTAGTGAGGTCGGAAAACTCCTCGTTCTCGTAATCGTAAACGATACCATTCGTCAAAATGCTGTCAGTTACCATCTAGTATTGAATAACGACCGTAGCAAGGCTGCTGCTCTGGTTTTCATACAAAATACTATTGCGATTACGGAAATGCCGTGCTCGGGGCACAGCTAATGAAACCAATTATCCACTAGTACCAAAACTTACAGTATATTGGAAATCAACTTCATGGTGTTAAAACAACTCAATCATAATCATTGCGTGATACTAATAAGCTTTTGTTTTAATTATACACTAGTACCAAAAGTTATTGGATTATTGGAAATCAACTTCATGTAAGAGTTAAAACAACTCAATCATACATAATCATTGCGTGATACTAATTGAGCTTTTGTTATGTTTACAATCACAATTCTACATTACCACAGTACATACAAAGCGTATTACAAATGTAAGCTAAAATGCTAATGTAAAGGCGCGCGTATACAGGCATTCTTTTGGATCAATCTGGAGCAATTAAGTGGATTGATGTTGCACCATCTTTCGTGGTATTGTATGGCCGTATCTTAGCAACAGGTAGCTGGCTACATTTTGACATTTTGCCATCGCCCTAATTGGTTGATGTGGTCGTGACGACATATTTGGCGGGGATTGAAAGGAATTTTAACTCGTTGCTCGTGTAAGCGCCCCTTAAGCTTTCCAAATAAACAGGTCACGATGTCTTTAACATGTCAATGCCACAGTCTCGAGACACCCAGTTTATTAACGCTAGTTTTTATTCAATCCGCCACTAAACTATGTCATTGACCTATTTGGCTTCGGCACAATAAACGCCGTTATGTCCGAGGAAAATAACTCGAGATTCTGACGCCGCCGCTTAGCTGTTTTTTCTTTGATGTAAACTTCTAAAAAAACACAAATTGAAAGTCCGTGACGTAAATTACGGGATGTTTGAAAGGTAATTCATTTGGCTATGCCCTAAATGCGTCAACTAGTGATGTGATGGGATTATGCAATGAAAATCCAAGTTCTGTTGTTTTTTACGGAATTTTCGGGTGTATGATAAACATTTTACAAATTGTGGCTCACTGGTTAGTTGCGAGGGCTATTTAGTGGGCTCGCAAAAATAGAACGGCACATCAATCGATTAAAAGTAACAATAGTCAAAGTTAATGAAAGCATAAAGGGGATCATCGAAAAAATTAATAATTTGAACGTTTTTTTGGCGCAGGGGTACGGACCCTACCTTCTGCGTTATAGATGGTTATAGGTCCCGGATTCAATTCCCGTGAAGACAAATATGTGTGTGCATGAGATGGATGTCTATTTGTCTTGCCTGTATATTTTCTATGTAGGTATATTAAGTATGACTGTATGTGTTTACAAAAAAAAGTATAAATTTATCTGTTATCTAGTTTCCATGACACACTTTCTTTTGAAATTTACCTTGAATTAGATAATGATAAAATGGTAATTGTATTTTTTTTAAATTTTAATTGACATTTGTGTTATTGCATTTTAACAAATTTTTAAAATATTATGCGCCACTAAGAACTAAGCGAAAAAACGTAGTTTTACTCTTCACAGGCGGTGGGACTTTATTAATTGGACTTCCTTTCAGTCTCCGAACCCAATAGGGCCAGCGCTTGAGTACGAACAAAGAAAGAAAAAATACTACAATGTTTGCAAGCTGTTTCTCTAAGTCTTCAAATTCTCAGCACAAATATAGTTAGTTAGCTTTCGCACATTCTAAAGCTACGATACTCCGTAAAAAGTGTGCATTTAATTAAGTGTGCTCTTCACTTCTTTTTAATCCATTACTTCGTCGGAACATCTTTCAAGGCACATTAACTATAACAGACCGTTTTACAGGTTGTAAATCTCCCCTAGCGCTCTTGTGAACGCTTTTAAGAGACCTGTTAAAATCTCTTAAGACCTGCAACACATTTAAATTATTGAAGGAGAAAAGATATTCTCGCAATTACTGGAGGAAATCATTTATGACGGTTTGAAAATGAGGTTGTAATGTTATTATTATGATTGAAATTTGTTATGAAGGCATATTAATTATTTGTAATTGTTAATATTGAATTGATAACCGATTACTGAAATGAATAAATACTGGAATGTTGCCGTTTGCTGTATTTGTTGGTACAATTTCCCTAAATATTTTGTCAGTTTTTGATATATTTTTTTCTCTGATACCTACCTACAGTTTAATATTAGAAAAAATGAATGTATAATGAAGTCAACTTATTATTGATAAAAATATGTAAGATATGTACTATTTAGTTATATAAATTGTGTGTATTATAACCCCAACAGTTATTGATGCATTAGGTATATTGTTTGTGGTAATAAACATGTAATAAACCATTAAAAATTGATAATTACATCATACAGTTTCAGGTAATAAACAATTAAAGTCATTATAAATAACCCAAAGCTTTTCAGGTATTAAATTGAAAGCAGTAATAAACCCAAGGATATTAATTTATTTGTTTCACATCGCAATTTATCTCAATTTATATGAAATTACATCGAAATTGACTTTTATGGCAAAATCGGTACCCGCAATAATTCATGCCATTCCTTCCGGCTTCGCATTTGTGGTAAGCGATGCTATAATGTTACTGTAATGCTATACTGTACATTTACTTCGACACAAACGGACGCCTTATAGTCTAAACAAGAAGATCCAAAGTCCTATAGCCGCTGGCACATTTTACGCTCGGTCGCTAGTACTAGTAATGTCGGACATGAAATATACGGCGAACATAATAGTTAAGGCTCTAAACCTGCCGATTTGTATGGAAACTTGATTTAACACATATCGAAAATCTAAAACAAACACGACATCCGCGTTGTTGAGTAGTATCACAAAAAAATCCTAACAAATATTAACCTAGCGATTACAAGCGATTAGCGATTTCCAGTGAAAATTAAAGCTTTTTATAAAATACTTATCATCAAAATACCAAAGCAGTAAAACAACCACGACACGTGTTATTTGTTGTAGTTTAAAGATTTTTTTATACATTAACTTGATTTTTTTTACCACAGCCTTTAGCACACCAGATGTTACGTGGTGATAAGGCTGAAGCTGGAAGTGCACTTCTCCTGAAATACTCAAATCTCTAACTGCCGGAACACAACAATTATTTATTTATTTATTGTTGTTTCAAAACTGATTTAACTTAAGGCGATACTCGGAAAAATTATGCTGAAGCGAGATAGCAATGAGAAAACGACGCGCGCGGGAGCGAGACCGATTTTGCAGATTAGGCAAAAAAAACACAAAATCACCTCGTATTCAAAAACTACATCGATTTTTAAAAAATGCTTCTATACCTACGTTCCCAAATATTATTGGTGTCCACTAATTGAACCAATTTCCAATAGTGTAAGTAACCCCATGAATAATCTTGAATTTTCGTATTTTTTAGAGGTCTTTTCAAAAAGAAAATTAGTGTCGAGGCAAAATCATAAAATCGTGTTTTTGAAACTATACGATTCTAGATTACTATCTATTATGAAGAAATATATATCTTATTACCAGATTTGTAACAACTGTAACTGTCCTATAGTTTTAAATCAAAAAGTCCATACTTTTTCCGAGTAGCGCCTTAAGTCAATTATTATGAGCTGCATGCCCCTTAACGCAAGAAGTTTCATTTTCACACAGGAATTGTAGCTATTTATATGCGGTCGCCAGTACTAGTAATATCGGCAATAAAATGTACCTGCGAACATTCTATATCGAATAGATTGAGCCATGATCCCAGAACACCGTAAACCGAAAGGTAGGTTCCCACTTGTTTGATTAAATTCGATTTAACTTAGTCGAAGTTTGTTAATACTGTGAAAGGGAACCAATAGATGAAACCGAGTTGCGTGAAAGCTCTTAACCTAATTCAAGAAACTGATCTAAATGTTGAATAAGTATACAAAGAGAAGGTTAGTTATTTAAATTTTTACTTTTTTGCATTAACAATGCAGTTTTTATTATTAAAAAATCGGCCAAGTGCGAGTCGGACTCGCTCATAAAGGGTTCCGTACCCACTAAACGTACCAATTACGTACACCTACCAAAAATACCATTGTAATTTTTTGCGAGAATAAAATAACTTTGTTTTTCATAGTATTCGTATGAATGACAATGTTATATTTGCGGTTTTCGAAAATGTGTTATATCTCAAAAACTTGTAAAGCCTACTTAGTTAGCTGTGATAGTTTTCCTTTTAACTTCGTCATATGTACTACTATCATTTTCACGTATCCAGAAACAATCATTTGGCTGGTGGGGGGGGCAATTTAATGCTTAATAATTCACAAACAGTTGCCTCAATCAAAAACTGTCTTTTCGAACTCACAACGTTTTTAAAATTGCAGTCCAACGACATCCCACACTATGGGGTAGACAAGAAAAAAAATTACATACCCACTTCACGTGTAGGGGAGGTAACGTAAAAGAAGATATTTTTCAAAATTTTACTTTACCACTTTGTTGGCGTGATAAATATGTATATTCATGCCAAATTACAGCTTTCTAGTACTAAGAGTCTATGAGTTAGACTGGGGTCAGACGGACGGACAGACGGACAATTCGAAACTATAAGGGTTCCTTGTTGACTACGGAACCCTAAAAATGGAGCCATCATCCTCCTATCGGAGCTATTTGTGAGACGGGTCGATTTTTTCTAAAATACATCATTTTCCGTTTTTCAAGAAGGTTAGTTGTCTTATAATTTGAAAGTGGTGGTTATTTTAGTGTTTTAGTTTTATTCTGTTCTACTCGTCGCCGTAGAATCTGCAAACCCATGTGGCATAGCTTTTTTAGCTGTAACAGCCTAGAATGAATAAATCTTTTTCATTTTTAATAATAACTAGATTAAGCGAACGACTTTTCATAACAAAACAATTCATTTTGAAATGATTTCTAATATGAGTGGAGGAACCAGTTTCGCTTTACGACACACCGCATTTCGTGCTTATTTCCGCAGATCGTGCTTATTTCTCTCAGTGCTTGTACCAAACATAATACGTAAGTGTCAATAAAGGGCAGATGCCGCAGCTTTCGTGTAAATGAGATCACGCCTGTATGATATGGTCCGCAACGGTGTTAGGTATGCGTTAGTGCTATTAAGTGTCTACAGATAAAATTACCTACGTAATAATTAAATTAAGTAGCAAAGCAACGCTTAACAAATCAGTAAAATGTCGAAAATATTGAAAATGAAGTATTAAAAAAAATGGACCTGTCCCACAACTAGCTCCGATCGATGGGACTCAAGACCACGACCTTTCACTGTCCAGGCTAATGCTCTAACCAAATAAATTATTTACGGGTAATTTTTTTCTAATACTTCATTTTTAATATTTGGTAACCTTAGTTGCTATCAATCCTTAATTTAATTATTACGTAATCATTATTTTTTAATTTATTTGTACCATCCATTCGAAAATGCTACCAAAGTTGCCAGTTAAAGTATGAAAACTGACAGCTCTTTGAGATTTGTTCGTGTTTGATTCTGAAGTTAAACCAAAATATTACAGAAACGTATTACTACGTTTAGTAAAAAACCTTAACTCGCGTTTTTATGCAAAATTTAAATGTTTTGTATGGTGCAACCGTTAATTTTCCACAAGTAGTCCCGAAGCATCTCTTCGAAGAACTGCGATCGGTCTAAGTTATTCAATTCTGTGACAATTTAATCTTCATACTTTTTGAACACATTTCCAACTAAGGAAAGTAACATGTTGAGCTGTTGATTGTCATTTCATATTCACAAAATGCATTCTCCTCTCAAAAACTCATTGTAAGGCAAGAAGATATAGGAGCAAACCTATTCCCACTGGAAACACCCATTCGTCTGTTTGACCTAGGGTCGAGTTCTTTGTCTGTCCTAACAGGCTCTTTAAGAACTCTTAGGAGAATCCATCTGTACTTAATGGAGACACTCTACTCATCTAACATGTTTCTCGAGCTTCATTGTTAGTTGTTTTAATTTAATTTAACGACAAAAAACACGAATACCCGAATAACAAACAAACGAATAATAAACACGAATACCTATACTTGATACGTTTTTTTTTATTTTTTTATCCACAACGGGGTAGCACTTAGCTTTCATCACACCTGATGTTAAGTGATGATAAGGCTGAAGGTGGAAGCGCACTACTCCCGGAATCCTCAATCACTGAGGAACTGGCTATCTTATCTCTACTGCCGGAACACAATTAATGCTGAAAACATCATTGTTATGGCGTCAGACTTAGATAAGATGGTGGTAGCTAGCCAGGCGGACATAACGTGCGCACATTTGGCTACGCAAACAATAAAATTCAATTGTTTTAATTAATGACGCGAGCATAAGAATACAAATCTTCCTTTCCAACTTTGTTACTGAACGCACAATAAACTAATACAGAAATCCATTCACTACTATAAAAGTAGTTAAATATAACGCGAGTCTGAAGTCATTACAAAAACTAGGGCGATGTCATCGTCAAAACAAAATGTTCAAAACACGAATTGGATCAAGGGCGTAGGATGGGGAACAAGTTTAATCATAAATTGGGGAAGTATTGATGAAGAGACCGAATAACTGCGGCTGGAGAGCATTCCATGTCAAAACAAATAACAAGAACCCTGCCATCAACTTTTGAAGTATTATTGCGAAATAGAAAAAAAGGAAAAGTTGAAGTACCAATCCTGCGATGTTGGATTATTAAAACTGAGATAGTTAAGAGACACTTGACATTTTCTTATTAAAATAGATTAGTTATCTAATTTGTCTGCGTCCGTTAAGGTGGTTGCATCAATACGTACAATATTTCAAAGATAATATAGTAAATAAGTGTAGGAATTAGTATATTAACGAAGAGACCGAATAACTGCGGCTGAAGAGCATTCCATGTCAAAACAAATAACAAGAACCCTGCCACATCTTTTGAAGTATTATTGCGAAATAGAAAAAAAGGAAAAGTTGAAGTACCAATCCTGCGATGTTGGATATTAAAACCGAGATAAATAAGAGACTCTTGATATTTTCTTATTAAAATAGTTTAGTTATCTAATTTGACGTGGGCTGTTAGGCAGTTACTTCAATACTTACAGTATTTCAAAGATAGGATGGCCTATTTCATTACTTTCGGTAAGTATTTCAAGAGCTTATGATGGGGAACAAGTTTATTCATAAATTGGCCAAGTATTGGCGAAGAGACCGAATAACTGCGGCTGAAGAGCATTCCATGTCAAAACAAATAACAAGAACCCTGCCATCAGCATCTTTTATATTGCGCACAGCAAAGGAATGGAACTCCCTCCCTGCGTCTGTATTCCCGAGTAGGGCAGGCGTACCGGTTTTGGCCACTGTACCGGTTTTGGCCACTTTTTGCTGTAAAAGTTTTCTAAACAACTTTTAGCCATTTTTGATAAAGGCAATTAAAATAAGGTATTTTAAGGTAATAATCACAACCGTTAGAATTCCTTATGTCATAAGATTTTTTTTTCAATAAATTCCATTTTCTGTTTGAAAAAATATTGAGCATGAAAATTTTAAGAAATTTGTTTTGGAAGAAATACTTTATAAACCTTTGTTTTTTACAATTTAATTGTTGTTTTGCAATTGACTAGTTTCTAGCGCATTAGAATATATTGATTTTACCTGGGTTTGGTTTTGATTTTTCGCTATACTTACAAAAGTTTAACTAACAGTAAGTGGCCAAAACCGGTACATTTGGCACCTCTCACACATTGTGTGTAATATAAAAAAAACTATTTTACTTTTATAAATTTTAAAAATGTACCTTTAAAGGTAGATAAATTATCTATAATTTAAGATATAATTTGTGTCTTAAATACCTAAGACCATTTAGTACTTAGTGCTTAAAAGTCAAAAAATCCTTAAAGTGGCCACAAAGGGTACCTCTGCCCTACTTATAACCCGACCACATTCAAAGCAAGAGTGAATAGGCACCTTCAGGGTGAGCTCGCTCCATCGTAGATCCTGTTCTAGCCCATGGGCTTGATTGGGATCAAGAGCAAACCCATTAAAAGTAAAAAAAAAACAAATTTTGAAGTATTATTGCGAAATAGAAAAAAAGGAAAAGTTGAAGTACCAATCCTGCTATGTTGGATATTAAAACCGAGATAAATAAGAGACTCTTGATATTTTCTTATTAAAATAGATTAGTTATCTAATTTGACGTGGGCTGTTAGGCGGTTACTTCAATACTTACAGTATTTCAAAGATAGGATGGCCTATTTCATTACTTTCGGTAAGTTTTTCAAGAGCTTATGATAGGGAACAAGTTTATTCATAAATTGGCCAAGTATTGACGAAGAGACCGAATAACTACGGCTGGAGAGCATTCCATATCAAAACAAATAACAAGAACCCTGCCATCAACTTTTGAAGTATTAACTATTGCGAAATAGAAAAAAAGGAAAAGTTGAAGTACCAATCCTGCGATGTTGGATTATTAAAACTGAGATAGTTAAGAGACTCTTGACATTTTCTTATTAAAATAGATTAGTTATCTAATTTGTCTGGGTCCGTTAAGGTGGTTGCATCAATACGTACAGTATTTTAAAGATAAGATAGTGAATAAGTTTAGGAATTAGTATATTGATGAAAGGACCATATAACTGCGGCTGAAGGGCATTCTATGTCAAAACAAATAACAAGAACCCTGCCATCAACTTTTGAAGTATTATTGCGAAATAGAAAAAAGGAAAAGTTGAAGTACCAATCCTGCGATACGAAGTTGACAACGGGATATTAAAAACCAAAATAGTTAAGAACACAGAACATGGAAATCTTTCCGTGTTCTGTGGTTAAGAATCTTGTTGACTTTTTCATCTTATTAATAAAATATATTAGTTATCTAATTTGACTTTAGCCGGTTCCCCTGACCGAAACTGGCGCCCTCAGATATTTTTATTTAATAAGTTGCTAAAAGAAAAGGATTTTAATAAAACTTTACCAACATGGAATTTTAGGGCCCATAGTCTAGTATTTTTAGAAGGTATCGTTACATTCCCTCATAGTCATTCGTAGAAGTAAATAGCAAATGTGTCAAAAACGGCCACTTTTAGCAGTTTTGCTATCTACTTCTAGCAGTGACTAGATGGTGAATACGCAGTGGTAATGTAATGATACCTGAAAATACTAGACTATGGGCCCTAAAAATTAAAAATATGTAAAATTATATTAAAATTACAATATTCAATAAAGTTCACCGCGGCGCCGCCGGCGCCACTTTCGGTCAGGGTACCGCCTTAAGGACACAGCACATTACATCAACTCGGAAAGGGATCGACACCGTATCGCCTTTCGCCTCGCCGTCAACCAGGCGTCAACCTAACGCAAGCACGTAACCAAACCGGATCAGCGTCGGTACGTCGGCTCGGCTACGGCTAGGCGACGCCGCGCTTACGGCTCGCCGCACAGTGGTTCCATATAAAAAAAATTATAAAAAAAGTAATATAAAAAAAAAATTGTGATGTACATTTTAATTTTCAGACCACTGTGCGTAGAGCCGTAAGCTCGGGTACGGAGAGACGTGAGCGCGTGGACGACTAGCGGTAAGCGCGGGGATAGCAAGTTGAGTGACCCGCAAAGCGGTTCGTGAGCTGGTCCCAAGGCGAGGCGATTACGTTACGATTCCGATTAGTGTGCTTTGGAGTAGGGGGTTTCATACAAAGAATACTGAACCGCTCGAGTTGATACGCTGTCGATCCCTTTCCGAGTTGATGTATGTGCTGTGACCTTTAAACAGCCCTATACGACGGCTACTCAATACGTACAGTACCTATTTTAAAAATATTCTTACCAGAGAGAGACAAAACCCATTTCTAACACTTCTAAAGTAAACTTTTCTTTTTAGAAACATGCACACATACATTGTAGAGTTACGTAGGCTTACTAAACTGATAGTTAGTATAGTGATAGTTTCATAACAGAATAATGGCTACAAATATATTTGTAGGAAAGCAGACCAATATTTCACTCAGTCAAAAGTAAAAAATAAAAACGAGTCTTTAGTAGTGTTTACTCAACCAAACGTTAACTTTATAAAAACGTTGTATTTTATAAGAAGTACCTGCTTCGCCTTAAAAGACAATTTCTATTCTATTAGTTTTTATACGTATAAAAGTTCTTGTTGTTAGATGTTATCATGCTTGCATAGAATTCTTGAATAAGCTGCGAACTTCCATTTTTAAAACACTGTATAAGTAAAAATGAAGTTTACATAAAAACTACTGTATAGCACAAGAAAAGGAACATTTTACGAGAGAACATGGAAAAGAGAAAAATCATTCCATGTTCTGTGCATTTTACATTTTTTGAAAATTGTTTTTTCCAAGTTGGTTTTATGCATTCACGATGCATTTATGTATGTATAGGAAAAAATGAAATAGAAAGAAACCACTCTATCTACTCTCTCAAAGGGTCATTTTCCCTTCCGAAAATCTACTTGCGAGGCGGGCAGGCTGGCTTTTTATATTTTAATTTTTTCCTATACCTTTTGATCGTATTCTATACTTAAAATATTCTTTGAGATATTGTCCCTAAAGGAAAGTTGCTCCTAACTTCCTTATCCGAACAATAGGTTAGTTTAAGCCTTCCGTAGATCCCTACACAACTTTTTTCAAGAGCCTATTTGTTAAGATGAATCAGTCATGAGTCATGACGTATTCTTCTGGCCGTGAAAGGAATCAGGCTGTCAAAACTAATATCAGCTCGGCTTAACTGCCTTCTGGGATAACGGCCTTGGCAACCTCCCAGAAAGAGTTCTCGGACTTATGTAAACATGTCGCTATTTAGCTAGTGACTGAGCCGTTTGTATGTGAAACGGAAGATTTGGTTTCGCAGGATGTATGAGGTATATTGTTCTATTCGCCAAATAGTGTGACTGTGAATTTCTGTCTATGATTAATGATGACGATTGTGGAACTAATGATATCAAGTGTGTAATCACTCATCTTAACATGTTCAGCGATTTAATGATACACAAAGGATTTGAAATAATCGTGTTACTTACGTGTTTATGTTGATATTAAACTTTTAGATCATAGTAGGTATAACTGGGAGTTATGGGACATGAAAAGAAAGTACTTACTCTAAATAATGGAGATAAAAATAATACAAATTTGCATTCACAGATATAAAAAAAACAATGTTTCTATAGAAAAGTACACAATACGTCTCGATTTTTAAGCGTATGAATATGACTGTAGTACATTTTCATTTCAAAATTAATAAGGAAAGTCTGCGTAATTTTGTAATAATGTGTCCTTGTTCATATTTTATTTATAACATATACGAGTTTATGAAATATTTAGAAGAATTATTAAGATAATGGACTTACACATTCAGTGCAGTAGTAAGTGATGATTCAATTACAAGGAAAGCATGACATTTGTTCAAAAATAGTTTTGATGTCATGGTCGTAAGTGTTTTTACCAAGTATGTTTATTGCGAATATCAATTATAATGTAATGGATAACTTGTAAACAATATTAAAATTTGATGCACGCACATTGTTTATGTGTAAGAACTTTATATTTTACTTTCAATATAAAAATGATATCCAATCCATGTTTTTTTTAAGTGTCATCGCATCTGAAATATCCAATACGCGTAATCATATCATTTCATACCTGCGAAATTAAAACTAGAAGCTTATTAAACCAAAGTGAATTAAAAAAATATGTTACGTGTTTAACGACTATAAAAAAAACTATCGTTATGGTAATCGAATAGTAAACTATACCGTCCATAAAAAGCTGTCAAAGTACTGCTGTCAAATATTTATTGAATTTCAGTTCATAATGTGACCGAAAGAGGCGGTTATCATAACGACAGTTTTTCGTGCTAGAATTACAGATTTATTGAACTCATGGGTTAATACTCTGAGGTAACTGGAGTTCTCACCCTGAATAAAAAAGTGTACCAAGCAAATTTGACATTTATGTATGTAGTGGCTGTCAGTTGTCTCATATGACCATACGTATTTTTTTAAAGTGTAGGTGAGACGGAAGACAGTCACTGTGTAATTTTTGGGGACAAAAAAGTTTTAGTACTGCACTCTCCAGTTACCTCAGTATTAAGTCGAGCTTCATGATTGAACTACTTACTAACATGTGCATGTCATACCACTAGTTATAATATAAAATGTGACGTAAGCTCTTGACACTACACGTAGCATATATATTTACTGTGACTACACTAATAAAATGGTCTTAAAACCATTGAAAATTCCTTGCTTGAGTCACTAAACGTCATCCTATATTTAAACACGAATTTTTGTTTAAAAACATCAATAAGGTTACAGTCTCCAACTATTACTATTGTTTCCATTCAAAGTTAAATCGGAATTTAGAACTGTTAACGTAGTAAGCTAAATTTGAATCTGAATGCATTAATGCGGCTAGCTTTGCGTTCGAAAAGGCAGATGTGGATCGAAAATCAAGTTAGCAGAGATTAATCATTGAATTGATCCTCGTTTGACGATACTTGTTGTGATATTGATGGACATGGACTGTGGCTATTCATGCTCGTGAAATGTTAACAGTGTTTTGTTCTATTGTGATTTAAGAATCCTGCGATTTGGAAGATCCACAAAAAGAATTTTCAATAGGTAAGTGGTTTCAATTTAATGTTCTTTAGATAATAGGAAGGTAACTGATAACTTATACTACAATATCTTAGACATCATAAAAGAGGGATGACATAAACAAAATTATAGGAAGAATAAATGTTATAGGAAACATAAAATAATGTTATTTAGCAAAGATTATTTAAATTATTTCTATTTTCTTGACGGCGCGTGACACAAATAACGGTGCAAAGACACTATTGTAGATATATGACGTGCAGCTTCATTCATGCGCACATGCACATATGAGGAGCAGATGTGGTTTTGTGTGACAGCTTAAGGTTTTCGTAGTAAAAACAAATCGGTGCCTATAATGGATGGTCATAGAGTATTTTAACCAGTTAGACTTAGATAAGGTGGTGGTAGCTAGCCAGATGTACTAAGATTTCTCCAATCAATTTCGTGTTAGAAAATAATCACGCGTCCTTATATTTTACTAAGGTGTTACCCTGGCCGCACACGAGCCACTAACCACAAACACAGAACGTCGCCACTGACCTCTTTCCTGTAGTTTTCATACATTTTATATGAGAACTCACCGCACAGGATGACGCCGGTGGTTGAAACATGCTAAAAATCGTCGCCAATTTGTTTTTGTAGCCGCCCGCCACCGGTAACTAATGCCGACTGAAAATACTGCAAGCAAATGGGTTAGAAAAAGTAGCGACAAGTGACACACACAATATTGTCTGTCGCGAACTTCAGCTACCTTTGTAGCCGCTTCTAGCTTCAAGTGGTGGCGTTTGAGGCTGTCGCGTGTGGCTCGTATGCGGCGACGCTTACAAATTCATTCATGCATATAACCACAACGTAGAATATATGTGTAAATTTTTATAGTGAAGTAAACCATCAGCTACGAGTTACTTTTTTATCTCCAACGGGGTAGCACTTAGCCTTCATCAAACCTGATGTTAAGTGACGATGAGGCTGAAGGAATCCTCAATTACTGAGAAACTGGCTATCTTATCTTTAACTGCTGGAACACAACAATGCTGAAAACTTTGTTATGTTCTCTTTGTTATTGTGTACTACGGACATGTCCTACCACCAACCAATACGTACCACCACTGGGAATCGAACCCGAGACCTCTGGGTCTAATACCAGTGCTGTGTATCACTAGATCACGAAGGCGGTTAAAAGGATTTCTTTATTGCGTTTTTTTTTTACAAAATTTCAAAAGTTCTCTTTATGACCGCAGTGTCATCAGTTCAATAACTTTCAACTTCCAACCGAGATTCCGATATTTTTGACACAGTTTGCGGAAATATTAATGAAGCAGTGTACTCATAATGAGGTATCCAGGCTCCCGGAAGTTTCTCTTTGATGTTACTTTAGAAAAGCTTCAGCAGCTTTTTCATTCATTCATTCTTCATTTTCATTTAGTGAATTTGTGGTATACTTGAGTTTGAGGGTTATTTTTACAATGGTATTTAAAGAAACATAAGTTCAGGGTTTACTAACAAAAAAATACTATCGTAACTTTTATATTTCAAGAACGTTGCCGAAACGCCAATATTTTTAAGTATCATGTCAAGTGCCAGTAAAAAAATTACTGAACTACTTAGTAGCAAAACCAACACTTTTTTCTTTTTCATTCATTTCATTGATTTTCATTTCATTTCATTGATTCATATAATATAAACATGATATATTACTCAACTCTATGAAATTTTATAAAATAACGACCACACTTTCGCAGAGTTCTTTCCTCTAGTAGAACTAAAAAGTTTATTTTTATTAAGAAACGTAAAAAGTCAAAGCTAGCAAACCAGAAAATTCACACAGAAAACAAATTTAAAACTTCAATAAGTTCCGGTAAAGGATAAAGAACAAAGGTACACCTTCTTTACGATTTCAATTTCCATTGCAAAAGTCGGTTAGCGCCATTTAAAATGTACGATAATGTGCCGATGCCGGGCACATAAAAGAATGCATTAAAACTTCTAAGCGCATGCATTGACATCGGTACGATACGGGGAGCTTTCGCAAACTTTCGAATTCTGAATCCGGATTCGGAATTTTCCGGCGCGGACTTCGCCCCGGGGATCAAATTGGAAGTATTGGAGTGTTTGCAACCTCTCTACGGGAACTCTTTTGGGCGTTGCTGTGAAACACTGTATACGTATCTCAATCTTAGTTTTATATTACTGACTGCGAACATAAGGTTAAGTATTTGACCTGCTTGTAATGTAAATTAAAATAAAAACGATGTGTTTAAATAAAAACCCGTGTTAAAAAAGTGTAGTTTACGCAAAAATTTAAGATGTGCTTCTGCTTTAATGTTACCTACCTGTTTGATAATTGATCTAATTATTTGAATTAGAATAATTTGCACTTATTTTAATGTAATCCGTAATAAAAATCAATTTACAAAAAATATTATTACTTTATTTCCCATATTATATTTACTTAGGTAAAATACTTTTCGGAAAATATATTATTTTTTACTTTTGTAATGTACCTAATGTAAAGTTCTACGTATCTGTTGAATATGGCAATGTTTATACATGTATCTTAGGTTTACTATACTGAATATAATTGTTTTATAACGTTGGTAGTATATTGTTCCTGTTCTGTGTTGTGTTTTTATCTATGGCAACTAATGTCCGATTAAAAAGTGTTCTAATGAAATACCAGTTTTAATCACAAGTTGAGTTTTATTAAAATAAATAATCACATCAGTGTCGATGTTAATTAAGTTAACTTCGTCTTAAATGAAACCAGTGTTATTATTGGATTCTCTTGGAAACTTCGCTGACCAATCGACTGTAAAAGGTTCTCTATAAATTACGAAGTCAACAGTATAGAAGTTTGTTTTCGCAGGACGGGAGTCTGTAGGTCAATGAACGTTTTATATGAGGAGGAATACACTCAGGGTACTTCCTTAGAACCTTAACACTTGAAGCATAGTAGAGAGAGATAAATCAGTAGGGCAACTATAGGTGCCTTCCAACTTATTTAACACGCGCAACAACAAACAAATGCAACTAAAACTATCAAACAGTTTAAACCGTCTTTACGGCTTACTTAATAAATTTAAAATTATTATAATTCATTATCAATAAATCAATAAACTGTAGCCGCCACAGAAATCATACTTTACTGAATCTAATTGAATTTATAGAACGAATAAATTAAGTTTTGGACCAAAACGAGTCTCTCGATATTCATGGTGTCTTATTGAAGGTCCGTCCTAAAATGTTTCTTTCATAAAGATTTTGGAAGGGAATAATAATTATATTATTCAGTACGGCTTTATTTGAATAAAATTTTGCATTCATTTCTATTCAGTGCCGGCTGTTGCTCGCAACATTTATTAATAAAGGTGGCTAGCCTTTATGAACACCTTGTTATGCCTTTAAAATGTAAGTTATGGAAATATCTTATACTAGCGGATCCACGCGGTTTCACCCGCGTGGTACCCGTCTCCGTGGGAATATCGGGATATAACATAGCTTATGTCACTCGGGAAGAATGTAGCTTTCTACTTCTGAAAGAATTTTCAAACTTGGTCTAGTAGTTTTTGAGTTTATTCGTTACAAACAAGAATACAAATTTTCTCTGATATTTGAGTATATTATTATAAGACAAAGCTTTTAAATAGATAAATAAACTTAAAAACTAAAACCCGTAAATAGCATAAAGAACTTTTTGCTTTGCACGAATGCGCTGTTAAAGGACCCACCCACGGTACGTTGAATAAAGTATACAAAAATGGAATCAATATGGCTTAAGCAATATGGGTAGGAAAATATTGACGATTCATAAGTACATATTTATTATGTCTAAGTGAATAAAGAATATTTTTATCTTATCTTATGCTTACATATTTTTACTGTTATGGTAGCCGCTTTTGTCTTAATGATCTGGTTTCAATTGATATTAGCTTATTTTTAACCGACTTCTAAATCAAAAAGGAGGAGGTTCTCTATTCGTCTGTATGTATGTTTTTTTTTTTTTTTGTGTATGTCCACCGATTACTCGAAGACGGCTGAACCGATTGAAATGGTTCAAACGTTATTACATCAGGTTGGTTTCCAAATTGGTCCCATTTTTTGAAATTTTGAAATCGGTTCAGTAGTTTTCAGGAAATCTTGAAAATACTGTTGTTTTCGTTACCACTTTATGTGAATTTAATACGTATCTTTAGGCATAACTCCTTTGTTTATAAACCGATTTAGATGATTCTTGTTTTGTTGAAAAGGGGATACCTCAAGGTATTTTTACCGACTTCAAAAAAGGAGGTTTTCAGTTTGATCACATACCTATTTACCAGAAAACACGTAAATTGCCTGCACGATGCACTAAAAAGAGTGAAATAAAAATAATTTTTATAAAAAAATTAAACCGCCTTCAAAAAAACCACATCAAAAAAGTAAGAAATAATTCCTCACCAAATAAATAACGTAAGTACTTTGTAGTCGGGCGGGTTTTAACAAAAACAACAAAAAATTGTACATGTTAGGGCTACCCCTAGCACCCCTTTTTACCACACTTTTATTAGCTTCACTTGTAACTAAGTCACAATGTAAGAAAATCTTGGAATTCAATTTTAGCCTACTTCTAATTGTCGTATTGATTTGAAACTTTGCAAGTCTATATGAATCCGATGACAATACAATAATTTGCTACCATCGAGCTGATGTGATGATGGAGTCAAGAGGTGGGCAATAGAACTCTTCAATGGCTGCTAGCAAACCCCTCCTCGAGTTTAGGCTCATTTGTTTTGTTCTGATGAGACCTATTCGCTACACTTGATGGTGAGGGTCTGATGATGGAGCAGGGAGGAAGCCAGTGGCACTTCTTAATGACCACTAGGAAACCCCTCGAGTTTGGGCTCCGTTGTTTCGTTCTGATAAGACTTATTAGCTACACTTGGTGGTGAGGGTCTGATGATCGAGCAGGGAGGAAGCCAGTGGCACTCCTTAATGGCCAACGCGAAACACCTCGAGTTCTGGCTCGTTTGTTTCGTTCTGATGAGACCTATTCGCTACACTTGGTGGTGAGGGTCTGATGATGGAGCAGGAAGGAAGCCAGTGACACTACTTAATGACCGATAGAAAACCCCTCGAGTTTGGGCTCATTTGTTTCATTTTGATAAGACCTATTCGCTGCACTTGGTATTAAGGGTCTGATGATGGAGCTGGGAGGAAGCCAGTGAAAATCCTTAATGACCACAAGAAACCCCCTCGAGTTTGGGCTCATTTGTTTCGTTCTGATGAGACCTATTCGCTACATTTGGTGGTGAAAGTCTGATGATGGAGTAGGGAGGCAGCTAGTGGCACTTCTTAATGACCACTAGGAAACCCCTCGAGTTTGAGCTCATTTGTTTCGTTCTGATAAGACCTATTCGCTGCACTTGGTGGTGAGGGTCTGATGATGGAGCAGGGAGGAGGCCAGTGGCATTTCTTAATGACCACTAAGATACCCCTCGAGTTTGGGCTCATTTGTTTAGTTCAGATGAGACCTATTCGCTACACTTGGTGGTGAGGGTCTGATGATGGAGCTGGGAGGAAGCCAGTCGCACTCCTTAAAGACCACTAGGACACCTTTTGAGTTTGGGCTCATTTGTTTTTTGAGACCTATTCGCTACGCTTTTATTAGCTTCACCTGTAACTAAGTCACAATGTAAGAAAATCTTGGAATTAAATTTTCACCTACTTCTAGTTGTCGTAACATTTTGAAACTTTGCAAGTTTATAGGAATCTGATGACAATACAATAATTTGCTACCATTGAGCTGATCTGATAGTGGAGTCAAGAGATCGGCATTCGAACTTTTTAATGGCTGCTAGGAAACCCCTCGAGTTTGGGCTCATTGGTTTCGTCCAGATGAGACGTATTCGCTATACTTGGTAGTCAGGGTCTGATGATGGAACAGGGAGGATGTCAGTGGCACTCCTTAATGACCACTAGGAAACCCCTCGAGTATGGGCTCATTTGTTTCGTTCTGATGAGACCTATTCGCTATACTTGGTAATGAGGGTCCGATGAAGGAGCAAGGAGGAAGTCAGTGGGACTCCTTAATGACCACTAGGAAACCCCTCGAGTTTGGGCTCATATGTTTCGTTCTGATGAGACCTATTCGTTACACTTGATGGTGAGGGTCTGATGATGGAGCAGGAAGGAAGTAAGGGTTCGGCTCGCGCATGTGTTATCTAATAGACTCCACTTGAATTTGTAAAACTAAATACATTCAATCACGCCTTTGAGTAAACTGTTTACGGGGTGGGCAGACACATGAATGGACTGTGAAATCCATTACCATCATCACATAGCTTGCCATAATTTATAAAACTAAAAAGTAAAAATAAATATGTAGTTTAAATAACTAAAAAAAAACACACTTTTATCGGAACAGACAAAAAAGTACAAAATAACCGTCTATTCAGTAACTGAAATTTAAAAGAGTGGTGCGCCCTTTGCAAATCATGCATTTCAAGTACTTAATATTAACAACGCGCACCACGCTTTTAAATGTCAGTAACAGAATAGACGGTTATTTTGTACTTTTTTGTCTGTTCCTATAAAAGTGTGTTTTTTTAGTTATTTAAACTACATATTTAATAATATACTATATCTATGCCCTATGCCCTAGCACGAAAAACTGTCGCTATGGTAACCTATTATCTATTTAAATTTTTACTTTTTTGCATTCACCATGCAATAAATATTATTGAAAAATGGAAAATGAAGTGTTTAGAAAAGTCCCATCGAAGCTATTGTGAGATGTGTAAATTTTTTGTAAATACTTCATTTTCTATTTTTCAACATTTTAACTTTTACGTATTATTTGGTATGAAAATCAGAGCAGCGCCTCTTTCGGTTGTAAAACGAACTGAAATTCAATACCATGTCTGACAAAATTGGCCTTTAGCATGAAAAACTATCGTTACAGTAATTGAATAGTAAAGCATACCGTCATCCAAAAGGTGTCAAAGTGCTGTTGTCGGGTAATTTCTTGTCAAAGTGTCACTTTTGCAAGCATTAGCATAATTGAATCGCTTATTTTTAAAACAGCACTTGTCCAAAACTTCCAAAAAAAAATTGTTAACGGCAAAACTCTTCTTTCGATACCTACTGTTCAACTTTTTCTGAAAGCAAATTACGCTAGTCCCATACATTCTGTCAGACTTCATAGGAAACTAGGGATATGTAATACGCGTTTGGTTTCCAAACTTTACATGTCCAAAATTTTGTCATCAAAATTAGTATAAAAAACAAACAAATATTTATTTGCTTAATCATTTAAAATATATAGGTATTTTATTTGTTCTCAATTGACAACAATCATGGATCATTCCCAAAAGTATTTTGCTTGTGGACACATTTCCATTTTTAACCGACTTCAAACAGCACATGTCCAAAATTTTAAATATGAAAATAAAGGAAGTATTCAAATATATTAATTTTTTTAAATATTTTATTTGTTCTCAATTATTAATAATAATCTTAATAATAGTTCTCAATTAACAATAATCATAGGTTATCTCCCAAAATATTTTGCTCTCTTGTTTTTTGTTCTTCCCGTAAAAACCCAGTTAGCACTATTATTTATTCTGTGACCCAGTTTTGGACAAACGCTGTTTTGAAAATAAGCGATTCAATTACTTGGGTAGAATAGTGAACAAATGAAGTTTAAAGTATGTATACAATTTAAATTTTATTTTTTACACATGCAATTCTGTAAGTACCTATAGGTCTCCATTCGAGAACCTTACCGCCCCAACGGCCATCGGTTCTCCGCGCTATGTGTCCCGCCCACTGCCACTTCAACTGAGCAATCCTTCGAGCGATGTCGGTCGTTTTAGTTCTCCTGCGGATCTCATCATTTCTGATTCGATCGAGCAGGGAAATACCAAGCATCGCTCTCTCCATTGCTCGCTGGGTGACCTTGAGCCTTCTTATGAGACCCATAGTAAAAGACCACGTCTCGCTTCCATAAGTCATAAATCAATTTCTCCTATAAATACAATTTGAGTGTGTATTATTTTATTTCAAAATCATCTTAATATTATCCATACTAATATTATAAATGTGAAAGTGTGTTTGTTTTTTTGTCCTCTTTCACGTCAATACAGAGCAACAGATCGCCGTGATTTTTCGTATGGGGATATTAATTTGGAAGCTGAAGAGTGACATAGGCTACGTTTTATCCCGGAAAAAAATCACATTCCTGCTGGATCAGGTCGTGAGTCCACGCGGAAAAGCCGCGGGCGGAAGGCTGTTTGTAAATATTTTTGAAGTAGAATCTTGTTATATAAACGCTGAGGTTGACGAAAGAAATCTTGAAACATGCAACAGGCTAGTCATTATGACAAGACAGAAACACTGGAAGGATTTTTATCGTAACAAGCGTTGTTGCTTCACAATTAGAGTTTCTTCAAGCTGCATGTTGACAGAGTAAAACGATTCTTATCCATACTAATATTATAAATGTAAAAGTGTGTTTGTTTGTTTGTCCGTTTTTCACGACAGAACGGGGCAATGAATCGACGTTATTTGTTGGTATGGAGATAGCTTGGTAGCTGGAGAATGACATTCGTCTTCTTCTTTGTCGGTACACTCTTGGCAGAGTGGTCGTGGTTTTAAGTGTTTGTTGTGTCCCGCTTCACAATTCTCCGCCATTCCACCCTGGTCCAGCCATCCTTCTGCTGCACACGTGTAGATCTTCGTTTACAGCTGCTTTGATTTGGTCTGTCCATCTCATTGGTGATCTGCCACGCGGTCGGGTGCCCTCTACCCTGCCCTGCACCACCAAACGCTCGATCGATGTACCATCTCGTCACGACACGTGCCCAAAGAATGTAAGGATGCGAGCTTGTACAGTAGAGCTGAGACGCTGCTTGATGCCGAGTACTTGGAGTACGCAGACATTAGTTCGAAATTCTTTCCACAATACTGCAAGCATTCTTCTCCAGCACCAAATTTCGAGAGCGTCATAACATACGGAGAGTGACATAGGCTACTTTTTATCCTGGTAATTATCTCACGGCCGCTGGATAACGTCGTGTAGTCGAGCTATATTTTATCCCGATATTCCCAAAGGAACGGGAAACACGCAGGTAAAACCGCGTAGAGCCACTAACCTGCAATAAACTTAAGTTTTTGTCCGCAACAGCTTAATCTAAATAGCTCTGTACCCAACCCTTTGCAATAATGTAGCTACCTACTAAATTGTACCCAACTCACCTTATCGAAATTTGAGCACAAACCCAAGATTACTTGGGTTAGCTTAGCAAAGTGATTATCAAGCAAATTACTTACGTTTGTAATTCACACGTTCTAATTAATTATACCCTGTTTTTGAAGTAACACTTATACCTTATGTGGTTAATACGAGTACATACGAGTGTTATATAGCTTGTAAGATTTCTCGTCTTAAAAATAGTTTTGAACTTTAGATTGAACAACTTGTTGCTTTTAAACGAATTCTATAGGGCACAGTGAGTTTACTTACGCTTCATTTCTGAAATAGAATCCTTCCCTTCAATCGGATGCGAAAACTCTATAAGATAGAATACGTGTAGATAGAAATGAATATATTTAAATTGTGGCATTTGCAATAGGTATTATTATCATTATTTATTTCGCAATCATATTTGAATTCTAGAAAATGACCTGCCCTCCAACTAGCTCCCGGCAGGAATCGAACCTGCGCCTTTTCGCTGTCCGGGCGAATGCTCTGACCGCCTGAGCTACGGAGGCGTTAGGTTTGAGAATTTTTCTAGTCTACACAATTTTTACAGTATACCATAATGAGGAATTCTATTGTTTTTTTATTATTTGTTTGTATTGGATAAACTCAATCCGTTAAGACCGTTTTAAAATTAAAACCTATAATCTTTTTTAGTGACAAAGGCTATATTTTTGCCCGATTCTCTCACGGGAGCAGGTACCACGAGGTTAAAACCGCGCGTAGCGTTTGAAAATAATCAATACTTTTATATAAAACTAGCGGGTCCTCGCGGTTTTACCCGCGTGGTACCCGTTCCCGTGCGAATATCGGGATAAAATATAGCCTATGTCACTCGGGAAGACTGTAGCTTTCTAACGGTGAAAGAATTTTGGAAATCGGTCCAGTACGTTTTGAGTTTATTCGTTACATACAAAAATACAAATTTTTCCTCTTTATAATATTAGTATAGATATAGATTGAACATGAATGTATGCACCTCTAATCGCGCCATCAAAAAATAGTCTAAATCGAAACAAATGAGAGCAAAACACACGTAACTTACTTAAGTGAATACAACGTGGAAAACACCGCCGGTCCTTGTTAAACCTTTTAACAACAAGCTCCACGTCATTTTACTGTGGCTTTACAGCGTCCTATGAATCATTTATGCCGAAGGGTGCCTCCTGAGTGGGATCCTCGGTAAATCATTCATAAGTCCCAGTATCAGTACAGAGCAAAGGGCAAGCAGGGCTTAAATTACCAACTTTGTTAATTTGTTGAAGTGCCACGTGTTTTAATTTCGCTCGACGTTTTGAGTATTCTTTTGGAGATGGACGCGCTTTTTGGTATTTTTTTTAGGGCAATTAAAGGCAGTTGAGGAGCCCGTAGTGCAGTGGTTGGTTTTTGCAAGTGTCTGTCACTGGATTGGTGACCAAAAGTTGAGTGTTTCAACCTTCTCCGTGCTTCGGAAGGCACGTTAAACCGTTTGCTCTTCGATGCGTTTGAAGTAGTTAATTTGATACCCACAAATCCTCATTGGGCCTGCGTAGTGGGTCATCGCCCATAATCCTTATCCATCCATAAGTAATGCCTGCGCCCCAGCAGTGGGGAAATTAAATGGCTGATGAAAATGTTGAATTGAAGCCAGGTACAGAGAAATGTTCTGTACCTAATTACAGATATTTTTTTATTCTAGTAAAATAAAGAGGAAAGGTTTGATTTTTTGTTTGTATTTAATAGATAAAATCAAAAAACTACTAAACCGTTTTAAAAAAAATCACCAAAAAAGCTATGTTCTTTCTGAGAAACATATTTTATGTTATTTTATATATCTTCCCATTGGAACGGGGCCTCTAGTCAATGATAAGGGCGACATAGCAATTTTATTGCGTTATTGAAAAGATAAAAAAACGCATTATTGAAATGATAAAACAGAAGTAAAAACATGTCAACCATAAATTCGTTTGCCAATCTGGTATTAAACGTACCGCAATAAAAAGATTTAAAACTGCCAAAGAAATCCCATTTATCTAAGAAATTTAATAAGTCAGACAAAATCCATGTAACACATTCGTGTAGATTGCTTTATTTAAAGTAACCCTTGGAAATCGCCTTGTAAACTTGTTCTCAAACATGTTACTTTGAGGAGGGTTTCACGCCCTCCTTTGAGAGAGGTGACCCCACGTATGGGCGAGTTAATAACCTTTTGTTGTGTGTCATTTTGTCATGGGATTACGTAACAAGGGATTATACGGAGGCCTCAGGAAATTGCTTTTTGGCTCTAAGCTGTTTGGTAAGCCTCCGAAGAGTTTTCAACGGGAAAACAGGAGCTAGAGATTTATAGATCCGTCGAGTCATGTTAGTAATCATCTAAATGTTACGGCGGAATACGAGACGTGAATAAAGTTAACAATTTCTGCTGACATCAACTAGATTTCAGCTTACTCGCTTTTAACAAGTAACGGTAATGGAGATTTGTGAAATATCATGTACCTGAATAATGATTGAAAGTTATAGGATATCCAAATCGTAATTTCAATGGTAGTACTTTTATAGTTTGGCTATGATAAACTTTCCAGCTACAAAATCTCTTCTCCTCTTCTACAAAATTAACTTTTAAATTTGCTTCACATTAAAATAATCAAGTTCTTATAATATTTAGCCAACGTATTTTTCTCGAGTGTTTAAAATTGGCTTACTAACCGCCTTTATTCATAAAAATATTTAAGCTATGTTTAACTTAAACATTGTTTGTCTCTTTTGCTCAAATTAGAAATAACATTTGTGTAACAGAGACAAAACAATGTTTAAGTTAAGCATAGCTTAAATATTTTCATGAATACGGCAGTTAATTAAAAAAATAATACATAATATAATGTTAAGCAAATGAAATAAAATATTAGTGCATAAAAAAACTTGGAAATAAAAATGGAACACTATAAGGTACATAATGTATTTATCAGAAGTTTTCAAATAAGGAAATCTTTAATAAAAATAAAAGCAAAATGTACTTCTTAGTTGCTTGTTATTTGTTAACTTAAAACTGAGCCTATAACTCCAGGTAAGGCAAACTTTCTGAAGAAATCTGTCTAGTTATCATAACAAATCTTTACGTTTTGTTACATCAGAAGAATTCCGCGAAGCCTGCTGAAGTTTCCGAGGAAAGTTTCTTTCAAAAGAATGGTTATCTGGTAGTCAGCAGGGCTGCTAATCCGAATGACAAATGGTCTTGTACTGAGGGGTATAGCCGTTTCATTGGTGCTTTTTTCTAGTTGAAGAAAAACCAGGCCTCGATACAGCTAAAGTATTTGATGTTTGTTGCCTAACTATGAACTTACGATAGTTCGTGAAATTAAGTGTACAAAATTTGATAAATAAAAAGTACAATCATTATTTTTGGTTGGTCTGTACTTTGAGAACATCGGCTTTTATAACTTGCTCAGTAAGTTTCTTATATCTATACATTTTTGTTCATAATAATAGCTGTTGTACAGTGCAATAATAGCTGTGGCAAAAGTTTAACGTATCCTGTCGAATATTCTTTTTATCAATTCAATACCATAGTCCATGGAAATCGTACATTTTGCCTTGCGTTAAATGAGGTAGTTCTGATTTTTTTGTTTGTTAGTAGTGATGAGATAGTAATGACAAATCCAAGTTTTCCACCTCGAAAGCCCTCCGGATCATTGTTAAATATTTAAAAATCCAATAAATTTTCAGATTTTTTTCAGTTTTTGTCAATTTTTACCACCAAGGACCTGTGTTACGGCAAAAGTTACTATGCACGCTTTAAAGTAGACTAAATTTGTAATAAAAAGAGAATAATTATGTTCTTGTAAGTCAACTAGTTTTTAATATAGGGCTATTTAAAAGTTTGCAATAATTCAAAAAAAGAAGTATTACAGTTTTTTTTAGTTTTCGACATTTTGACCCATAGTAGTGGGTTTATGGCAAAAGATAAATTATTAGTTATTAAAGTCCATTAAATTTCCAACAAAATGAGACCAATTAGTAATATCAACTCACACTTGATAGTTCGTGAGATAGCTGTTCAAAGTTATTGAGGTAAATAAACAATTATGTAATAGAAGGGTTTGCAAAATGAAGTACGCCCTAAAGGAAGGAGGATCTGGGAGGTGGTGGGATCAATTATGTACATTGTGTGTATAGTTTTGATGGACCAGGCACGTCCTCTGAATCCACAGCACACTTTTTGGGGGCAGCTTGCTGAGGTATAATTTCTTCATCGAACTGCTCAGCACGGTCAAAATCGTCCTTTGATGGTGGGTTATCAATCAATGGTTCATCAATGTCATCACACATCAGGTCTGGTATGTTCTCGCATGATTGGCCAATGCAGTAACATTTGAGTTTTGCTTTCCTGCAACCACATCTGCTGGTACAACCTTACATCTTTGGTATGCTTTCAAGGTGATTAAGGTTTGCGTGTTATTAACAAGTTAGAACGGGAACGTCTCCCAGATCCTTCTTCCTTTAGGGCTTACTACCTTTTGCAAAGCCTTCTATTACATAATTGTTTACTTACCTACCTCAATAACTTTGAACAGCTGTCTCAGGAACTATCAAGTGTAAGTTGATATTACTAATTGGTCTCATTTTGTTGGAAATTTAATGGTCTTTAATAACTAATAATTTATCTTTTACCATAAACCCACTACTATGGGTCAAAATGTCGAAAACTAAAAAAACTGTAATACTTCCTTTTTTTGAATTTAAGCCAACTTTTAAATAGCCCCATCTTAAAAACTATTTGACTTACAAGAACCAAATTATTCTCTTTTTATTGCAAATTTAGCCTACTTTAAAGCGTGCATAGTAATTTTTGCCGTAACACAGGTCCTTGGTGGTAAAAATTTACAAAAACTGAAAAAAATCTGAAAATTTATTGGACTTTTAAATATTTAACAATGATCCGGAGGGCTTTCGAGGTGGAAAACTTGGATTTGTCATTACTATCTCATCACTACTAACATATAAAAAAATCAGAACTACCTCATTTAATGCAAGGCAGCACCACTTATTTGGTACGATTTCCATGTACTACCATGCCTATAACAAACTTGATTACAGTTGGTTGTAGCTTTTGACCGAATTGGAATCCGTATCGATATTTTACTCTGTATTTTGTATTATGTTTGCTTTATTGGCATTGGGGTGGGAAAAGTTATCTCATCGTGCCTTAGAAGGTCAACGTTGTACTTACATACCTTTTTGGTCTACGTTTCACGCCAAAAGTGTTAAAATAATTTTGATGAATTTCGGCTTATTCATAGATTTGACTTTGAAACGTCGAAGGCTATTATAATAGTATATTATTGAACCTAATAATAGCATGATGAAAAGTAATTTGTGCGTAAACCCAACAGGAGAAAAGCGTGACTGTTTGTATTCGTAAGTATACAGGGTGGATTTTTTTCATGCTACCTGGAGGGAAAGTACTCGAAACAATGGAGATAGATTATAATAATAATGATAGAGTCAAAGGAGCCATGCCCCTTTTTTTAAACAAAAAAAACTGCATTCATAGATTGAGCTCATCGATTGATGCGATAAATAAATAAATTCATACATTCACATCAATTACCTAAGCCCATGTAAATATCATTAAGAAACTGTGTCATGGAAACTTGATAACGGAAAAATATATAGTAGGTATATACTTTTGTTTGTAAATACATTCTTAATGTACATAGAAAACACCCAGACAAAGACAAATAGACATAAAAAATCATTCAGTAACATAATTTTTTTTACAAAGAATAATAAACATACGGAGTTCCCCTTTTAAGTATTTTTATACTTGAGGCAAGAGATCTCGCTCTTCCACATCTTACAGCGCAATAGATTTTAAAGAATAAATACTTGTTAACATTTTTAGAGGCACAAAAACTAATTCAAGACATATTTACTACAACACACAATTATTTGTCTTGTCCGGGAATCGAACCCGGGAGGACATCTGCGCCAAATCAGTAGTCAAATCTACAGGTTGCTTCTTTCAAATTTAGCCAGTTGGATTCCTTGTTGTAGCGAGCGTATTTTTAAAAATCTATGCATGCTATGAATGCATTTCTTTATTTTCAAAAATAGAGAAATGGTTCCTTTGACTGGAATTTGCTATCTCATTTGTTTCGAGTACTTGTCTTTCAGGTGGCATGAAAAATTTCCACCCTGTATAAGTAATGTATGTATCAGTTAACTCGTATACAAAGACAATGCTTCCTTTGCGTTAAGACATGATACCTACAACATGATGATGATGACCTACAACAAAAGCTTTTTTCACCGTAAATTAATGACTACAGTCTGTGACCGATATTTTCCCATTGGCATCCTCTGTAAATGTATTTTTGTCGTTCATTGCAATACATCAGGTAGCACAGAGTAATTACAAATATATTTCCGTTTTTGCTTATATTTTTCCTGTTAGCCGCAGGTGGTGTTTATAGTGGAACATTAATTAAGATTTAATGAAAATATGTAACATAACAAGACATTAACTTATTGTAATTATTAAAATCATTCTTCTAGTCAGTTAAATAACAAAGGAAAAAACGTTTGTGTTTTGTTTTACTAGTGTTTTCATTTTAATGACGATAAAATACCCTATTTTTTTAAGTAAACAAGAATCAAAAACATGCCTCGCATTATGATAGGTACATGATGTAAAAATGTATTTAAAAAAATTGGAGTAAAAAATCAATTCCTGTTGGAATTATTTTTCAAGTTGGTTACAGTAAGAAAGTGAAAATTTAAATTGTAAGAACAGACAGTAAATTAAAAACCAACAGTTCATGTTTGTTTAAACTCATTGACAAAGTAAACATGTTCGTACTCTTGTACACTGCAGATATTTAATCTACGAGGAGCCTTGTTGCAGCCTGCTTCAGACTGACAAAATAAATTACTTAAATAAAAGTAGATTGCAGAAAAGAAATTGTGGTGCTTTTAACGCCTAGCACGGAGTAAATTTAGCTGCTTTGCAATTTCAGCCTCTTTCTTTATTTAACCTAAATGTCTTGGACAAGTCTAGTGCCAGTATTAAGTGTAACGTATTAAGTATTGAACAACATTAATATGTATAGAACCTCAAAATAATAGTTATCGAATCATGTCTTGAATTGTTAAAAAAAAGTATCATTTGTGTTCATTTACGTTGTTAAAGTTATTAGATACTTAGCATTGACTCAAAACTGAACACCCGTCTCAGTTGATTAAAATAAAAAATACAATTTACCGTATTTTGATTACCGATTAACTTGGATAATGAAGTCTTTCTATATTCGTAAGTTTTTGGAAATTATTTTCTATTGCCAATAAAATTAGGGTTATTCCACTTATCCCCATTGACTTCCCCCACAGTTCATTATTATTATTAACATTTGCCATTCCTTTGCGCAAATCTCTATCAATATGCTAAGCAATAAAATTGGTAATAGCAAAGAACTGTCTTTGTATTTTTATCTTAAACGTGCGTATTGAGTCCAACGACTCACAAGAGAAAGAATGCTTCAAAGGCCATACAATTCATAAATAATTAATTTATTTGAATAAACCTCATTAATGTATCATTATAGAAGACAAGCATACATTATGCCAGCTATGCTGACAGTGTACAGATTGAAATGTTGGATATTCCAACAGAATTTATGATAGAATTTCACAAATCAAGACAAATATACCATCGAACAACGCAAATGAAATGCCTTTTTATCTGATTAGGTACCTTTTTTTTTGTGACTGGGAGAAATGCGTTTATGCATCCCGCGCCCCCTGGGTGCAGGGGTGATTCGAAATGTGGGACTCACCTTCGGGGGTCCTACCCACTAAAACTCCCCAGTATTTGCTCTCGTGGCAGTCATTGGTAATGGGGGATTGGGGTGACAGTCTCCCCTGATACCTGACAGCCGCGGCCCGGCTATCTAGGCCCCTTTGCGGCTGGAAGATGGCCGAGCAAGTTTGGCCACCTTCCTAGACGGTGCAAGCCGTGCGATGTCAGCGATAGTACACTCACCATCGCCAACGTGACTTCACTATGGGGGAATGAGGCGATCATACTGTCGCCTTCTTCTCCCCAGCCGTCTGCGGCGGATAAGAGCCGCGTGGGCATCCGCCTCGCGAGCCCTCTCCGCTGTCTCCTTTTGGAAGACTGATTAGGTACCTATGCTTTACGCATTTCATCAATATCACTGTTAAAATATTCACCAACATTACAAACATTATCTCTTTGCTCTATTACACATTTTTAAAGAAAAAATATAAAGTAAATTTATATTAAATAGTTTTCAAATGCCGAAAATCCAACTTCCATCCACCACATAAAACTAATAACGATGTTATGCCCTTATTATGTTTTTCACACAAACCATCTATCAATGTCGACGTTTCCCGTCGCACGGTGTTTGCTGAAATTTCGTTACTATGTGCGAACTCCACAGAATATAAATACGAAAAGGATCATCCGGGTAATACCTTGTTACCACGGCTACGTAAGCTAGGATTACCTTTAATTTTTGAACAACCCGTATAACAATAAAAATGTATTTGTTGGCATTCCTGTTGTATAAATAATAATAATAAGTTATAATGAATATTGGTCACCATCACATCATTGTTCATACCAACTAGTTTTATACGACGGGTACCTAATTACCACATACATCCAAACCCGTGGAAATATTGAAAAGTTAGTTTTCAATATTTGCCCGACTGGGAATCGAAACCGGGACCTCTAGAGATAGCGGCACTTAACCTTTGTGATTCCAGGGTCTTATTTAATGGGCCATTTTTTATGTAAACAAAGCACTTGAGTGCGCGGCTATCGCTATCCCGAACATCTGGTTATACTTAGGCCATTTTTGGTTACATTTATGATAAGCTGAATAACACGGCGATAAACTAAAACTGTTTTGACAGTTTTACGATATGTTTTGTTTTTATAATGGTCGTTCGAACTTGACCTTTGAGTAAACAAAGAACAATAGTGCGGTCCATGCGATATATTTTTTTTTCACATAGTTATCGATAAAATCTAACCCAATCCAATTAGGTAAGTCCAACTTCGAGAAAGAGATCTCTCGTCGAATCCAGCTCGGATGGGCAGCGTTTGGGAAGCTCCGGCATATATTTGCGTCCAAAATTCCTCAATGTCTCAAGACTAAGGTCTTTGACCAGTGTGTGTTGCCAGTTATGACTTATGGAAGCGAGACGTGGTCTTTTACTATGGGTCTTATAAGAAGGCGCAAGGTTACCCAGCGAGCAATGGAGAGAGCGATGCTTGGTATTTGCCTGCTCGATCGAATCAGAAATGATGAGATCCGCAGGAGAACTAAAACGACCGACATCGCTCAAAGGATTGCTCAGTTGAAGTGGCAGTGGGCGGGACACATAGCGCGGAGAACCGATGGCCGTTGGGGCGGAAAGGTTCTCGAATGGCGACCGCGAACCGGACGACGTTCCGTGGGCAGGCCCCCTACAAGGTGGACCGACGATCTGGTCAAGGTCGCGGGAAGCCGCTGGATGCGGGCAGCGCAGGACCAATCGTTGTGGAGATCCTTGGGGGAGGCCTATGCCCAGCAGTGGGCGTCGTCCTTCACGTGCCGTTGACGGAACAACATCGACTCTGCACAAATTGAACTCATAAAAACTACAAACTAACTTAATAGAATATTGACTTAAACCAAACAGTGCATAAAAGTGAAACAAGTGTTCGTAAAAGTGCGTTATGAAAATAAGTTACGATAATATGAATTAATTCGCCAACATCATAACTTGTTTACACCACCAGCACAAACAATGAAAATAGTGAAGAGAACAAAATAAGTGAGATACGCTGTGTGTGCATATTAATAAGTGAAAGTGACAATGAGTGAGTACTTTTATAATATAATAAGTGATTTAGGAGTTGTACACTATAAATAATTTAGTAAAATAGTAATAAAAGTTTTGTGATATGAAATAAGTGGCGGTGTGCGGAAAATAACTTTACAAAGACCGCCGTCCTTATAAATTGTAATCTTATGCAGCTAACAGACTCATAATTTCGTCACTGCGCCTAGTGAAGCGTTGGCTCCGTGCGTACAATTGCTGGACGTAATCGGCTCGAAATTTCGAGTTCAAAACCTAACTAGACATAATATATTTTTTTCTGTTTTTTTTATTTCTTCTTTTCTTAGTTATTCGTGTAGGTACATATTTAAAAAATGAACGATATTACATTTCGTGTTTATCAGCGAAGAAGAGTCAGTTCCTTAGGGAGTAATAATGAACCAACATCGTCTAATTCTTCTACCAATAGTTTACCAGATGCTTTAATAGGAAAGAACGATTTAGTTACCGGATTGAATGAAAGAATTTCAAGTTTAGAAATAAGTCTTGCCTCAGCAAATAATGAGATTGAAAATTTATCTACAGAAAATATCCAGTTAAAGAGGGAACTTGCGAGATGTATTAAAACAGTAGAAATGTATAAGACTTTAGAATGTAATGATGGCTTTTTATCACCGATCCCTGGAAGGAAAAGGAAAAAGCCTAAAATTGATATAGACGACGTCAGTACGACACCAAGGAAGTCATTTGTTACCCCATCAAAATCCTTACAAGAGTGCAAACTTCATTTAGATAAAATAACTGAATTACAGCAAAAAAACTAACAATTATTGATGTGGTTAGAAGAAGAAAAATGCAAAAAAGTTATCCTAACTAAAAATAGAAAAAAAATAGGAAAAATATGCAAGCAAAATTATGTCAAGAGAAGGAAAAGTAGACAAACTCAAAAAACGACACGTAAAATGATTCGCAAGATTTCAAAGAGAAATAGAAATTTGAAAAAAAAAATGTGAAATATTTAAAAAATCACAAGATAAATTAGAATTTCAAATTATGGAACTGCAAAAAAATTTATCACTATCAAATAATATGGCAACAGAAAATCAAAATAATGACACAGAATTAATGAATTATGCTAATAAAACTTCACAAACGGAAAGGGTGATAAATAAAAGAAATGAAGTTTTAATTTTTTCTGACGAAATTGGAAAGGGGTTAGCCCTTAAAATAAAAAACGGCATACAAGGGACATACAAGCTGACTAATAACTGTAAACCTAACGCGTCATCAAGAGATATTTTATATGAAATCGATAAGAAAATAACTAATTTAAAAAAGGGCGACGTACTAGTCCTATTACTAAGTAAATACTATAAGAGCTACAAAATGGGTAACGATTATATTAAAATGATATTGAATTTAATATTGAAATCAACAAGGGAATTCAGTTTGATAATATCTGGAATGCAATATAATGGAATCAATGATAATGAAATATACAATATGAATAATAAAATATTACAGTTATCAAGAATGAACGAAAACGTCAAGTTTTTAGATTTAAATGTGAAAAAAACTAGCTTTACAGTCTCGAGGCAACATATAGAGAATACAATTGTACGATGCTTAAATCAACCGTTTAAAGGAACATCAAATTTGAAATTTATAAAGTGTGAATCTGATGAACCCAACCAAAATGAAATAATAAACAGGGAAAATTTTATAATGACATCGGAGGCTGTAAGCGCGACATAATAATAGTTCATTCAAATATTCAGAGTATACACAATAAATACACGGAATTAGAAGATTTAGTTTACGAGACAGACTGTGACATCTTGTGTTTAACAGAAACATGGGCGAAATCTCATCACGTACACGGAATGAAAATAGCAGATATGGAAGTCTCAACTACATTTAACAGACAAATATTTGATCATGGTGGCACAGCTATTTTTGCTGAAAGTGGAGTGGAATTTAAGATAAGAAGTGACTTGAATAGACTTTCTTTCGAAATGAACTGTGAGGTCTCGGCTATAGAGTTACGTCTTCAAAAAATTGTTATTGTTTGTATATATAGACCTGATAAAGATATCGATATATTTCTAGATGTCATTGCAAAAATATTACGTATAATCTCGCGCGAAAACAAAAAAGTTGTATTATCCGGTGATTTTAATTTAAACATACTAAAGCCTGATAATAAAACAAAAAAATTTTTGCACCTTCTGGCAAATTTCAATTGTAAGCATACCATTTATGAACCAACTCGTATACAAGGAAGTAGTCGTACATGTTTAGATAATTTTATTGTTAATTTTGATGAATTTCACGCAAATGTATTACAAACCAAATTGTCAGATCATAATGTAATCAAACTAATTCTCCCGATAGAAAAGTGCAAGAAAAAGGGTAATAGTAATTATAAGCAAATACGTAGATTTTCACAAAACAATGCAAATTATTTTATATATCTAATAAGTCAAAATTATCTTAAGTTATGTGATGAAATAACAGAAGCTAATGGTTCTAACGAAAAAATGAGAATTCTAGTCGAAGCAAAATGAAAGTGATAGCAAATAAAACTAACAGACTGACAACAAAAGGAATAGAGAAATCCAAGAATAATTTAGAGAAAATGCACATCTTACAAGATATGTATCCATGTAAGGATAGACAAAGTTTAATAAAGAGATATAAAAGAACACTAAGGATAGTATTAAAAAAAGCTAAGAACCTACAGTATGCTCATCGGATTAAAACCGCGAACAACAAAATTAAGGAAACATGGAATATAATCAATGAACAAGTACAAACTAGAAGATGTCATAAGAAGAAAGTAAATAGAATAATATTAAAAGATGAATCCAATAATCAAATAGATGACTCGACCGCAGTAGCCAATAAGTTTAATAATTTTTTCTGCATGTAGCTAAGAATATATCGAAGGACATAAATTCTGATGTAACAAAGAGTCATTTTTATATGAGTAATGCAACCAAACCAACCGTTAATATAGAATTTAATGAAATTGACAAAAATGAACTTTATCATATAATTAGAAATATTAAAAATAAAACATCTATGGATGTTTTTGATACGAGTACAGTCACAATGAAAAGACTAATCCTATCTAATGATTTACTCTTTGATTTACTCCATTATGTCATAAACGAGTGCATAAAGGAAGGTGTATTTCCGGATGTGTTGAAAATAGGTCTAGTAATACCTCTGTACAAGAAAGGAGAACATTCGGATGCTAATAACTATAGACCTATTTGCATATTACCGACATTGTCACAAATATTGGAAATTATATTAAAAAATGCCATTGTAGAGTATTTTGAAAGAAATAATCTGTTTGCATCATCGCAGTATGGATTTAGGAAACATAAATCGACTGAAATGGCAATAAAAAATGTATATTATTACATATTGAGTGCTTTGGACCAGGCGCAGCAGTGTGCAAGCATATTCTGCGATCTTTCCAAAGCCTTTGATTGCCTACAGCATGACATTCTGTTGCAAAAGCTAGAATACTTCGGGTTTACGGGTAAAGAGCTTAATATGATGAAATCTTACATAAATAATCGAAGGCAAATAGTATCAGCAAATGGAACCAACTCTGATACCGGTAACATTGTGATCGGTGTACCTCAAGGTTCAATATTAGGTCCAGTTTTGTTTCTAATTTATATTAACGACCTTACTTGTAATCTCCCCAACTGGGCATTTGTAAATCTCTTTGCAGATGACACTTTTGTTGGAGTAAAAGAGTCCACATCGATAAAGTTACGTGATAAAATAAGTGAGGTGCTAGAACTGATGAAAGAGTGGTTTCAAGCAAATGGCATTGTTCTCAATACAGAAAAAAGCATTGTTTTAGAGCATAAAACACGAAAGTCAAAAAATGACGCTTCAATAAAGAAAGAACATGTATTTTTGGGCTATACAATTGATTATACTGTAACACATACACCTCACATAGACAAACTATGTAAAAGAGTAGCAAGTGCAAATTACGCTCTTTTAAAACTTAAACAGCTTGTTGACTACAAAACTATGCTTGCTGTATATTATGCCTATGTGCATTCAATAATTAGTTACGGCATAACAGTATGGGGAAATGGTGCAGATATTAAAAATGTACTTGTGGCACAAAAAAGGTCAATAAGAATTCTATCAGGGGTTAGAAAGAGAGAATCTGCAAGGAAGTATTATGTACAGAATAAAATAATGACCGTCGTATCTTTATATATATATATAAAAGTTTATTAGAAATTCATGAAAATAAGGATAAGTATAAAAAAGGGAAGTACATTTATACATATAACTTAAGAAATAAAAACAAATTATTATTACCCAAGTTTAGACTTAGTAAAGTAAAAAAGCAAGGAGAATATAATAAAATTAGTATGTATAATAATTTACCGATAGCTTTGACGAACCTAGACACAAGGGAATTTAAAATCAAATTGAAGTTATTTTTTATTAATAATGCTTTTTACACAATTAATGAATTTATGCAAATGAAGTTGACTGAAGGCGATTTTTTTTTATGTAAATAATATTGTATTGTTTTAAATTATTTATTATAGTTTTGTATAATTACCTTATTTTAGTGTTTTGTATAATTGATTGTCAATTTATTTTTTAAAACTTTCAATTTTAATCATTTTAATCAATTTGTAACTTACTATTCATACAATTTTAATTCATTTTTTAATAATATTTTTAATCAATTCTAAATTAATTTTAATTCAATTTTTATTTATTTTAATCTAAGTAATTTTCATGTTTATAGATTTTAAATTTGATTAATCTAATGTTTAATTAAATGATATACATGTTATTTATGACTTACCTAGTGTAACGTACTCTGTTACAAGGTTAATAAAGTTTGATTTGATTTGATTTGATCGTACGGCTGAAATGATGATGATGATCGATAAAATAACATATAATAAGTATCATTTAGAATCTACATGAAAAAACCTATCTGATAAGAATATAACATACGGAAAAAAAAAATTTACTTTATTTTTTGAAATTTTCAAAAAACTAATTACTTCCGGTTTAAAAAAAATCGAAATTAAATGTTTTTTATTTTTTTTTTCTTCTGGATCACATATTATAGTGTATTTTTATAGTACGACGAGTTTATCTCTCTTTTGAACATCGAAAACCGCATACAAAACATATAAAATTTGCTATACTAACAAAAAAAAACAATAGGGGGTAGTTGCTTGCGCGTGTATAAACGCGCCTGGTCGTTGAGAGGTAGCCGGTGCGTACATCATTCGCCTATGGAGGTCGTCTTAATATATAAAAAGAATATTTATTTGTAATCTTGGTAAAAGTTGCTGAAAAAAGCGGCTCGACTCAAACTACCACATGCTACATACAGGTGATCTGTGCTAGCTACTCAGACATTGCACCTAATAATCGTTTTCTAAATATTTATAACTAATGATGTGGTATGGGGTGTAGTAATTATGTGGTAACAAACTTTTTTTATTTAATTTAAAAGAAGTAGTAAACGGTTGTTTGCTAATGTTCAAAAAAATATCAGCTGGCTTTTTTTGTAAGTCTTTGTTGAGTAAGTGAATCAATGACTAAATAAGTGGAATATTACATTATTTATACATTTAAAATAATGTGTTTTGATACGAATTCAATCTACCAATTCGTGGAAAATTATAAGGTTATTTTTTCGCCAAAAATTACCTTATTTACATGAAATTATATTCATTACCTTATTTACATTAAATTAAATTACTATTGTAACTGTAGGTACTTCTGTAACTTAAGAACATTATTAACGAAGTTTTATTTACATAGGTACAAGGTGAAACTATAAACTTTTGTTTTACTTCGTTTTGTTAGAATCGTATAAGAACATGAAAAACTGTCGTTATGGTAATTGAATAGTATACTATTCCGTCATTCAAAAGCTGTCAAAGTACTGCTGCCAATTATGTATTGAATTTCAGTTCCTTATATGACCGAAAGAGGCGCTGCTCTAGTTTTCATACAAATTATTATTTTGTATGAAATCGATTTTTTTTTTTTTATTAGATCACGATAAGTAACGGTCACAATAACGATAGTTTATCGTGCTAGAGGGCTACGAGCGTGAAACGTGACATAGTTTGTTGTTCCATTTTTATACAAAACAACCTTTTGTACAGTAATGCATAATGCTGTAAGTACTTACTTATTTTACAAAGTCATTGTTGTTTGTAAAAGAAGAAAACAAAGTCTTATTGATTACCCATTCGTAGAGAGAATCAGATGCTCGATAGAAAAACGTGGCTCGGTTCAGAAATAACTAAAATAATGTTCTAATAATTGTAATAGGTATGTACGAGTAACATGAGTTACAAATTGGTATGTAGATATATTTGTAAATTACCCTTTTATGGGGCATGGTTCTTTCTTATGGGATGACCATGACCCACTTGAGTAAAATGCAAATGGGTGGTATCACGCGTTAAAACTGATAACCTCCTTTTTGAAGTCGGTTAAAAAGAGGTGAATCGTGGCTCGCTCGGCTCGCCCGCCCGTATCACTACCTGGCTTGCGCTTTATGCGATTTCAAAGCACGGAGCAGATTGAGATGTGTGAAACTAATCTGTAACTCTTATTAATAACATAATTAACATTAAACATAACAATTCTATTGTATGCAGTGATTTTAAAGGCTAACTAGTTTTCCCAAAGAAACGTATAAATTGAAGCCTTGTTATAAACTCTGAGTAAAAAGTCGGCTAAATCCTTTCATTTATGGACTGGGGCGTGAAAGTTTCGTAGCTAGGTTACAAATACGTAACTACCTTTTGTTACGTAACTTTTGTATTGGTAGGTAATAGAATTTTCTGCAGTGCGAAGGTATGTAACTGATGACGTTCCAATTTTAGATTTGTGCAATCGGCATCAGATATATCGAAGCGGGCGAGGTGCTCAAATATTTCGGAGCAAAATTAAATTTCAATTAATTCGTTACACTAAACAATATCAATAGCATCAGACCATACTATTTTCCATAAATATAAGAGCAGTGATTTTTCAATAAATCGACGCAGAAATCATGCTCATAAATACCTAAACATTTGTGGAAAATATACTTTAAGTCTGTACACCACACGCCGCCACTCCAAGAAAAATTAATAAGAACTTATATAACCAGTAATAAAGGCTGCTACACACCAAAAATTATCCCAGATGTGCTGCATTGCGTCTGCGTGCGTCATGATTTTAGCGACACTTTTTGGTGTGTGTCAGCCTTTAATGAATATTGAGACACGTGGCAGACACGTGTCTTTGACTACTTAATCAATTTGAGACCTCTTGTCTACTATGAAACCTTATAATTACCTTTATAGTTTAATACCTTAGATTAATACTTAAGGTATTTAACCCTAAGAATCAAATTGCTTTTCGGATCCTGAAAACTATGTTTGAGATTGAAATTAGGGTTTTAAATTGCCATCAAATAATTTCCAATCCAATTTAGTATGCAAACGATGATTGCGGAGTAATTGATAATTATATTTCAAAGAAGTAGATAAGTAATTAGACCGGGCGGATACGACAGTTGGAGGTGTACAATTTTTTACAGTATGCAAATTGGCGAGAACGTCTTAGGCGACGACATTAGTAAGCACTATCAATTTTTTCCCAGTGCATCACACTTGAAGTTTAATTTTAAAATGTAACAAAAAAAGTACCTACGCGTGTGAAAAGTATGCAAACGCATATTTGTCTCTTATACTAGAAACATTATCGATACATAAATTTGCATACTGAAAAAAATTATTGTTTTAGAGCCGAATATTTAACAATTTCAAAAACTTATTCTGGAAATTTGCACTCGCCCGAATCATTTTTTTCAGTATGCAAATTGTTGTATCGATAAAGATTCTAGTTTAAGTGACAAATATGCGTTTGCATACTTTTCACACGCGTACTTTTTTTGTAACATTTTAAAATTAAACTTCAAGTGTGATGCACTGGGAAAAAAATTGATAGTGCTTACAAATGTCGTCGCCAAAGACGTTCTCGCAAATTTGCATACTGCAAAAAATTGTACACCTCCAACTGTCGTATCCGCCCGGTCTAAATATTGTAGCGCTTGAACCACTATTGTTGAACAAATATTGTCATTAAATACATATTTTGGATATTTAACACTTCACTATGAATATAATGCCAAATTAATTAGTGATTGCTTTGTCTACTAAGCAACAGATACAATTCTTATACATATATCCTCTTAAAATATTATAAATATGAAAGTTTGTTAAGTACCTACTCTTTCACGCAAAAACTACTGAACGGATCTGGATGAAATTGGCAACAGAGATAGATTATAGGCTGGAACAACACAAAAAATATTTTTTACCCCGATATTCCCACGGGAACGGAAACCACGCGGGTGAAACCGTGGGCAGCCGCTAGTTATGTATATACTTTCTGGTTATTGCTTTTAATTTTTAGAAACACCAACACATCATTTTGTATATACAGTCGAATTAATGAATCATGCATGACCCATCCTAAGTGTGTTTTCTAATCATCATCATATTCATCATCCTCTCTTTATCCCAATTTTATTTGGTTGACATCAGTGACGTTAAAAAAAAATATAACACTCAACACAAACATACAAGTATGTATGTACACCTAAATTATAAAAAAACAAACTTACTTACAGCAGAATAAGATGAAATTCTAACTTTTTGACATTGACACTGCTCTTTATAGTTTTGGCGCATCAAATAATTTATTAGCAAAGTGCGTCATGATTCATTTGATTCAACTGTAAATCATATCTACTCGATGGAATAATTATAACTTTTGTGTCCTGTTAGAATCTAACTCACAGCGACGCAACGCTCAGCAATGCAACATTTTAACAACCCTTCATCGTCGAACTACGTAGCTATTTTCTACATCCCCTTTACAACTATCTACTCTATGATTAAGTAACGAAACCTGTTCGGTGTGTCATGAATAAGCCATGAATGGTGCCTCGTAAGGGGTTATTCACATTCGAACTCGCGTAATCAACGCCTTTCGGTAACCCTTTACTGGCAGGTCTGATAGGAACCATTCAACCGGTCAGCACGACACTAACAAAGGTGTCTACTGACAAATCTAATAAAAGTTCCAGTGCAAACTTAATTTGGAAACTGGGAGCTCAAGAGAAATGTTATTTTTAGATAAATTTAAGGCTTAAAATAGATACAGACCTTTAAAGAAACACTGAATATTGTCTCATCGATTCGGCAAAGGGTTAATTTAGCTACTTTAATTGCTTTTATCCTGTTAAACAACGTTTTGATCAAGTTGAGACTACCCGGCAATTTTATTGATAGCTATGCGAATTCGAGCCTGACTAATTAAGTGATAGATAATGAAAGTAATTCATATAAATAACTCTAATAATTTTTTGAAGCAAGAAATTCATTAGCAAATTGTTATAATAACTTAGGTATAAGCATTTATATTCTGTGCAAGCAATATTTTGTCGGAAAATTAGATATGGGAATACGATATTTCCCTAGGGTGAAGTAAATATGCAATTAGGTATAGACTTTAATCTATCTCAGTGCCTTTTATCCAGATCCGGTCAGCCGTTTTGCCGCGATTAAGTAACAAACATTAAATTCCACATCTAAACTTTCGCATTTATAATGTTAGTAAGATGGGTACATTGATTGAAATGCAAATAGACCCCGAATAAATTCTAACAAAAATATGCTATGTATATATAATTCCAATACCTCCGGATCCACAGACTATGAAATATGCATAAAGGAGGACGCGCATCACAATTCAGCGAGACCGCTGCACGTTGCAACAGATATAACCGAACCGAACGCGAATCGCAGTAAATTTTGAATAATATCTACGACCTTACAATTCATCGGGAGTGCACCACAAGTCCATAATTTACCATGGTACGATTTTGAATTTGTTCATGTTGTCATGGCAAACCGTGGCTGTTTTTGATTCCACACTTCACTAGATAAAAATACTTGACAGGATCTTTGTACCTCGTTCGTGTGCTTTGGTTAAATAACCGACCGAACGCGAATCGCAGTAAATTTTGAATAATATGTTACCCTTACAGGGTGCCTACCATCAACTTTAAGACAGTGATTCAAAAATAGCGCGATGCAAAATAGGTTCCTAAAATGAATTGCTTTCTTTCGTACTTATGACCTTCTAAAAACAGGATCGCAAATGAATTGCAAAATGTGAATGACCGAACGATTTGTGTCCTTATTTCTTCTACCCGTCTCTTTCACTCGATTCTGTCATGCCCGGAATGTGAAAGGGACGGGTATAACCTGCAGGTGTCATGTTAGCTTGGCCGAGTTATAAGTCAAATAAGAGTTGATGATAGCTCAGCGGCTGTGAAATATCATGGAATGATCACTGAATCGCTGTCATTGATATTAAGCTGTCGTGGTACGAATAAGCGAAGCAGATCAGTTTAGGTCCTAAACAAAACCGCAATAAGAGTTGATGGTAGGCACCCAGGTCATCGGAAATGCGCGAAATAGTCCGTAATTTACCTTTGTATGATTTCGAATTCCTTAACATTGTCATAGTAAGGTGGAAAAAAATTTCGATTCCACACTTCATTCAGTAGTTTATGCTTGGCATGCTCTTACTAACCTCTTCCTTGTGTATCTTTCTTGTCTCTTGCAATTGCAAGATATTGTTCAGAATTTACTTCTCAATAATATCTTCCGGTTCTATTCTCAATAATATCTTTACGGTTTAGAGTAAAGTTCATCAGAAATGCATTGATTTAGCCTGGCCGCACACGGGCCACCGAAAAACGCCGCCACCGACCTCTTTATACACGCCGTCACTTGTTTCTTCTTCTAGCTTCAGTTGTGCGATTCTCTGAAACTCAATCAACAAACTCCACGTTCTTTATCGCTTGAATTTCACTTGTTTGTTATGAATATGACATAAAGAATCGAAGTTGAACGACGAAGTGACGGTAAAATTTCGTTAGAGAATCGCACCGGGGACGGATAGAATCTAGGAACTGCAGGAATCGTAAATTACTAGATTTACTCGCTTTGAATATCTCGGTGCAGTTAATCATAAAGTGATATATCTGGATGTATAACACCGACCTCTTTTCAGTGATTAACTTGTGTAAAATGGATGATGATAATAATGACCTGCTTTGAGAAGCTGAAAGGCAGTGAGTTAGTGCTTCACCATTTCACAACATTTGGTTGAAGGCAGGAGTCCACCTGGCTAGTTTAGCTACCACCATCTTCTCAAGTCTGACGCCATAACAACAAGGGTTAAACATTGTTGCGTTCAAGCAGTTAGAGATAAGATAGCCAGTGCCTTAGTGGATGAGGATTCTGGGAGTAGTGCGCTTCCACCTTCTGCTTTATCTTCTCTTAACATCAGGTGTGATGAAAGCTAAGTTCTACCCCGTTGTGGAAAAACAATACCGATACCCGGTTACCGCAACCAAATCTAAAACGAATCGTTACAAACTTTAAATAACGCAAATCGCAGTAAATTCTGAATAATATCTTGCCTTTACAGTTCATCGGAAATGCATCGGTTAGCAGTTAGCTTGAACGACGCTGCGGGAATCGTAAAAGAGATCGTAAATAACTTGATTTTACTCGCCTTGAATATCTCGGTTAAGTTAATCATAAAGTATTACATATCTGTAGGCTAAAAACTGAATTGTTAGATATAAGTGTGACAAACGGAGTTCAATGTAGGTTCTAAAGTTTTTGAAAATATTTCCTGTGTAACATACAGGGTGTTAGGGGCACCCTTGCAAAAACTTTAACCATGGCTTCAGGCCTTCGTGCTGAACAACGCACAGCAAGATTTTTTGTCGGAAATGAAAAAAATATTTCGACTCTCCATACAAAATGTCCCGATTAGTTGCTAAATTTGTATGAAAAGTCGGACAAAAAATTATTGCTGTACGTTGTTCAGCATGATGGTCTGAAGCCATGGTTAAAGTTTTTGCAAGGGTGCCCCTAGCACCCTGTATTTTTATTCTGTTTTTTGTGTGCCAATAAAGTGTTGTCTACATATTATATACATTTTTGAAACCATTTACCTAAATGTTTGCATCTCCAATTTGAAAGAACTTAGGTCTGCGTTGTTACCACATTTTGTCTTCTCCGTTTGAGGAAAACCTTAAGTGACCATTAGACGATCAATCTAGCGTCAGCAGTTGATGTCAGATTGAAATGGACCACGTATTATCCAGAAAGGAGATCAGTCACGCTTCATACATGTTTGGACCAAAAAGTAAAAGTGTCGGCCAACGAAAATAAATTTCACATTATTATTGAAAATAGTGTTACGATATTTTTTTTGTTCTGACGTCAATAGTGTACGATTAGTGGCCAAGCAGTTATTCAAATGTGAAAATGTAATTTTTTTCATTTTCAAACTTGAATAACTGCTTGGCCAAAGTATCGGCCAACGAAAATAAATTGTACATTATGATTATAAAGAATGTTACGATCATTATTTTGTTATGACGTTAACAGTGTTTGATTAGTGGCCTAGCAGCTCCTAGCAGTTATTCAAATTTGGTAATGTCATTTCATTTGCAAGTGTTTTTGGTTCAATTTGAACTATATAATAGCCACCTTAGTTCCTTTGTTTTTGTGCAAATACTTAGATATTACCATACCTACCTACGCGTATATTCAAGCTATGCAGATTTGAAATATAGGTACTCAATGTATTTCAGTACTTCGTACATCTCACCTTGTAAACTAGAATAGGATATGTGTAACGATTGTTGGAATATTAATGCTAGTTTGAAAGCTGGACTGTCTATTGTTTTGGAACCTAATATTTTCCATTTCGCACACGTACCTAAGCCAGAATATACGGTATATACTCGGTAGAGTAGCTACAACTACAAAGTTATCAGACCCATTAGTTCAATCCGTATCAGAGTAGTATATTTTACAAGCTTTTTATTAACTTGCCATGTTAGTTAGTTATTAGTGGGGGACAAATCTTCCTAGCTTAATTTGACCCACTTCCCAGTGTCTGATGGAGCTGAAATTTTGTATACAGGTTTGGTTTAGATGACAATATAATATTTAAGTACAGTCCGCAAAAAAGCTTGTCATAAAAATGATTTTTTTATTAAAAACTTATTATTTACGTTCCTTATATTACATTGACAGCTAATTTTGAATTGCGAGTGCTTAAGAAATTATTTATATAAATTTGATTGCACAAAAGGGTACAAAAGGCGGACTTAATGCCATAAGGCAATCTCTACCAGTCAACCACAGAGCTGGGTACTGAGATCATCAGAGGCGGTGCAAAAATCTGATAAGAGAATAATGTCAAAAATTTATGTTTCTTGTTGGCCACAGCTTTCTGCTTGCGGCTTTGCGCTAGTGATAGTGAGCTAGACGACGTTTTCCCGTGTGATTGAGATATTTAACATGAACAGACATAGGTACATTTGTTTGGACTTTTGCATTTATATTATTTCACCTAGCATTCATATTAATACTTTGAATATAAATAAGTAATATGACTTCGTTAGTCAGGAAATGTCTCGGCTAGTTTCCTTTGTGCAGAATCTCGAAATCATTCAAACGGTGTAACATCTCGCTACGTGCTCAAATTAAAGTTAGTTACATGCCTCGAGGAGCTCGGAGTGCGGCGGGTTAAATTGCGATCACAGTGATTAAGGCGAGGATTCCCGATCGAAATAGGCACGCTAACGCTTGCTCAGCCGCGCTCGATACACTTCACGCGGACGCAGCGGCAGCCGGCAGTGAACTGTGAACTCGCGAGCGCCCCGCGAATCGAAAATCACTTAAAATTCAATTAAAAATTAAGTTATAAAAATTTTTAAATTATGACGGCCGGAATCCCTCGGCTAAACAAAGACAATCATTTTCGTATATTTTTCATTAACTAAAACCAAGTATACTGCAAGTAATACGATATTTGGATTACGATTAGACGGATGTTTGAGATTTTATTTGACACAGTAAAATATCACCAATCGAAAAAACCGGCCGATAGCACTAGATAGCACGTAAAATAACATATATTTTTTCCAAGTTTTAAGTACTTGTGATTTGCGAGTAATCCATAATTTAAAATACCCTATTTTGAGGAATCGCAGCCTTAAGCAACTCACGCTATGGTCGGTCTTGAGATGGGTCAACGGTATAAATTCGAAATAATAAATGCTAATCGTGCTGGATGCGGGCAACGCAGGGCCGATCGTTTTGGAAGATCTTAGGGGAAGCCTATGCCCAGCTGTCGTTCAGCTGATATGATGATGCTGATGAAGCGTTCTAAATCTTCAGGGAATGTTCCGTTTTGGGGTTATGTCCTTTTTTAATTTTCCTTTTTGTGTTTTGCGGCAGAAAACATTTTGAGATATTTTGGTTTCATAGGTAGACTAAATTATGAAGAAAACTATAAATAAGTAAATATTGAACACCATCACTTACATTGTTCTAGGACCAAACTATAGTAGAATAAGTACTAGTATTATGGACATTGGAAACAACGACGGGCCGACGAAATATTGAAAAGTTCGTCTTCAATATTTACGCGACCGGGAATCGAACCCGGGATAGTGGACCTCTAGAGATAGCGGCACCTTAAAAACCGATGCGTACACCACTAGGCCACTGAGGTCGTAAAAGCTGTAAGTAATAAGATTATCGAAGCACCATACCCCTGAGCACAGTTTAAGCAATCTTTGAGCCAGGTCTTTGTAGATTTGATCCACACCCCGGACAAATATCGTCTGTATTTGTTCCGGGTTTGAGTGTTATACTGCCGTTGGCTCTCCTAACCCAAACACAAAGTGTTATTTTTTCTAATACTTTATTTTTCAATATTTTCAATTTACATATATTAGTGGATTCTCTCTTAATCTACTATTATTTTTACTGAAACAATTTTCTCCTATAACATTACAGTATGTAATAATATGCCTTAGAATCCGTTTGCTATCCGACCCAAAGAACTGTGATGACAGACAGTTAAAGGTATGTCACGCGAGCTAATTAGTTTAAGTAGTCTTTATAAAAATAGTCAAACATTTCGCGTTCTTTTAGTTTTAATTAAGTTTGGACAATGAGTCCATTTTGAACAATGACTCAATTTAATTATGTATAAAATTAATTGAATTGTTTTGAAATCAATAAACTGTAAGTCGATATGGACATTATGGTATTAAATTGTATTCGATATTTTCAATTGCATTATATTATTTATTTTATTTTTATTTTATTATTATCCTATTATATTTATATTAACCTCAGTAATCATTTTCTCAATGAAGCGTATACCTATAGGTAAATATAAAAATAAATACAAAATGGCTTATTCTAAGTGCTAAGTAAGTTAATGGTTTATTCAGCCTAAGATACTTGAAGTACAATGAAGATAACATAAACAACACCCTAAACTTACAATACCCAATAACATAAACCTTCATAAATAGAAAATGATTATCAATAACCAGGAATTCTATAAAATGAAGATTGGAAACTGAATTCAAAACACTCCTTATTGAGAAGTTCGTTTTATTAGATAAGCATTATGTTAGCTTTCCAAAAAAATTACATAATATTGAATTGAATTATATTAAATAGTTTGCAATTCTGATGTTTCCTTTTCAGAATTAAAAGCTAACAAAATTGTTAAAAAGAGAGATTTAAATATTAAGTGCGATGCGAATGAAGAGGAATAATTTATGCTAATATTTTGCACATGCAAAGCATAATTTTAAACGAACCCTTATTTTATCCGCTTTAATACCTTATATGAATTTCAAATTTTGATAATGCTACATGATAATTCTACTACATGTAAGTAAGTACCTATGTATACAAATATTACTCGTGAATCTGGAATTACGTACGAAAGTAATTCTGCCGCAAACATTTAAAATCACATTTCTCCTTCGTCATTACAACCAATTTAACTTGGGAATAACTTATGAATAACTTATATAGCTTCACGAAACTTGTGTTACCTTTGAAGAAATACTAATTCTTCAATTAAAGTAATACGAAGCTCAACAAGTCACTTAAATTACCTTAAGGTTTCTCTTAAATTATTTCTGATCTTTTCAATTCCAAGACTAATCAATTATTTAACTTTTACGTCTTAGCTAATGGAAAAAGTGATTTATAAGTTCTTTTTACTTTGCAAACAAAATTAAGATTCAAATCAAATTTCTAATGAAATATTTCGCGTGGTTAATCGTTAATTAAAACTTATTTAAGGTGTTCTGCATGTACGTACCATTGACGTAAATTAAAGTAATTACAATTTGAACTTCAGTCGATTAATAGTATATGTATTCACAGTCCGTGAGGTGGGTGCTGACGAAGGATACAAAAGAACAAAAGAAAAATAAATTAATTGTTAATATACAGAGTCAAGAAAATTTCATTTTGATATGGTTATCTATGTGGAAAGATGGGATGGAGGATGTAAATAGCCACAAATGCAAATGGGACCCAAGTCATAAAAAGTCTACGGAAGCAAAGAGTAGGAAGTTCAAGTTTAAGTTCGAATTTTCAATAAAAAAATGGTATCTTATTTAACTGCTTAATTAATTTGTAAGTCTTTATTCGATTGGTACCCTAAGGTATTTACTAATGCTAAAACGCTTAGAAACGCTTTCAATATGGGAATGTAGGTATGCGCTAACTACCAACACAAAGCACATAATTTGAGTCCGATTTCGTTTCCGACAGTTTGGGAATCATGGGGCGAGAAATCCTTTTATTTACCAACCAATATTAATTACTACTTCATCAACTACTGTTATATTTTCCTCCAATCATTAGTTTACGATTTCCGTGGTCAAGTGGTGTACGCACCGATTTTCAAGGTGCCGCTACCTTTGGAGGTCCCGGGTTCTATTCCCGAAAGGGTAAATAATGAAAACGAACTTTCCAATCTACCTCGGTTTTGGGGTGTACGTGGTTATAATACCCGTCGTTGTTTCTAATTTCCATTCCAACCCTAGTGCTATCATTAAATAAATTACAGAAAATATGCAATTCACGTTAACATTTTGTGTACAAGTGAAAATATAAAAAATAGCTATTTTCAATATAATTAACTATGGATGTCTATTGCCATCCTTTCTATTTTAAACTATCATTTAAAGTAAAATATAAATTACAGATGGGTACCTAGTTGCTCTAGACTTTTCATAGTTTTATTTGAAATTCATATTAAACTATTAATCTTCTTCTTTTTTAAGTGACTCTCCACGTCTGGAGTTTAGCCGTTTGCTCAGCGAATTTCCTCCTGTCTTCAACAACCATATTAAAATCCAGAATCAGAATCATTTATTTCTTAAAACTGTTTTACAAGTTGGTAAAGAACAATGTTTAGTATCAACAGTTATTATAACAGGCATGCAACATTTAATAAATTCAAAATAGAATCTAACAAATCTAGATAATTACATTTCATAAGATATTTGGCATTTAAAATAATTATTCAGAGTATTAAATATGTATGTTTTCTAACCATAAGTCCTTCTAAATAAATTATCGTCTAACTAAAGTTTTAATATCAGTGGGCAATAACTAAATACCTTAATACGATTTATAAAAGCAGCAATAAACTTGGAATCTCATAGAACACAAAGAGAAATGCTTTTCTTCAAATGAAAATAATTATGCATACAATTATGTATGGACCACGTTCTAATCACGATATGAGGCGGTATTGTTAAAGCATTTTGTTGGTCGTTTATACGCACAGAGCGTTGTATGGCCGGCGCGGTGCATATAATCAGGAATCTCGAAATCCATGGGATTATTTCCTCATTTCTTCTTAGAAGCCCATATTATGCAGGATGAGTTCACATTCATGGTTTTCGTATAAGATAATTACTAGGTATATGTGCTACTGTACTGCATACAAAATATGTATACCTAATTATCCTACTTAATATTATAAATGTGAAAGTTTAGATGTTTGGACGTTTGGATATTTGGATGTTTGTTACTCAATTACGACAAAATGGCTGAACGGATTTGGCTGGAAATTGGGACACAGATATTTTGTAGCCTGGAGAGGAACATAGGCTACTTTTTATCTCGGAAAAATACCACATTCCCGCGGGATAACGTCTTGTAGTCTACGCGGGCGAAGCCGCGGGTGGATAGCTAATTCTTAATAAGAACGTAATAAGCGCCAGCAACAGATTTTATCTCTTTTAAAAGTTTTTGATACGCTATTGATATAATGTTAAATGTATCAAACAATAAACTATAGCAGAGAAACCTAAGCATTCAGTAATACTTCAATTCATCACCAGTTATCATAATCTAGCCTTCCGCCCGCGGTTTCACCCACGTGGTGGACTACACGACGTTACCCCGCGGGAACGTGATGTTTTTCCGGGACAAAGAGTAGCCTATGTCACTCTCCAGCTCCCAAACTATCCCCATACCAACAATCACGTCGATTTGTTGCTCCGTTTTAACGTGAAAGATGGACAAACAAAGAAAGAAACATAATTTCACATTTATATTATTATAGTATGGATAATTATGTAAAAAAATCTAATTTCCAAATACCGGATTTTTATCTGTAAAAATTCTCGTTCACGCGTTAGTATTACCAACATTAATTCTGACATATAGAAAAGCCTTTTGCAATTTGGAATACAAACAAAAAATACACTCGAAATAGCAAAGTGTTGAAATATATTCGAATCTGGTTGTAAAAATCAAAATTGGAATCTGGCCAATAGTGTCCGAACTATCTCTAGGACTCAAATATATGGAAATGTCATTTGGCTGTAAACCAATGTAAAAAAATAATAATTTTCTCTGAGCTAGATAACGAAGTTAAATATCTAAATTTATACATGAGAAATAAAGATTTAAATATTCAAGCAAACATAGATTTTGTTATTGAAGATGAACTTAAATACCAAAACTTATCCAGCAGATTCCACTATATTATTAATAATAGTTCAAACAAACAAACTAAATTATAGTTCTAAATACCTACGCCAATGATTAAAAGGAATAACCTTGTAGCGTAAACATACATCTCACAATGGCGAAAACAAAACGCAATAGTGGGTAAAGAGTTTTCCTTCCAATAGCAAAAAAGTTTTACTTACCTGAAAAACTGTTTAGTAAACACCGTTACCCTTGTTAACCATTTTGTTTACGTCCGAGACTCAAGTCACCCCATCCGTCCACTCGGTTTGGGACACTTGTTCATAAGAAAGAAGTCACTCAAGGGAAATTTGTTTTTGGTTTGTAAACTCGTGTCCATTGTGTTTGTCTCTTGACGAAAGGTAAGATGATTCGGAGAAATTTTAAGTATTATACAATTTTTTGTTTTGTTTTGAAATAGTAGACGGACAAATAGAACGCAGAACGTAGCACTTAGCCTTCATCACACCTGATGTTAAGTGGTGATAAGGATGAAGATGGAAGCGCACTACTCTCGGAATTCTCAGTTACTGAGGAACTGGCTATCTTATCTTAACTGCCGGAACACAATTATGCTGAAAATATCATTGTTATGGCGTCAGACTTACTCAAGATGGTGGCAGCTAGGTAGGTGGACTGAGAACAGGTCCTTCCACCAACCAAATCGAATACAATATGTACCTCCACAGGCAATCGAACCAAGGTAGACCACAGAGAGAAGCAAGGATCGGTAAAAATACTTTCACTAATAAAACTGATTTATTTTCAGTGTAAATCACTGAAAATAAATCAAATTACATATTTTACTCGTTCAAGCTGCACAGTTCACTTATAGTAGAAGCACTCATAAGATTCAAATAAAACCTCTTGTTACATAACACATCCATAAAAATGGATTTATTAACCGACTTCAAAAACAGCAAGAGGTTTTCAGTTCGCCAATGAACAGTTCGCGCAGAAATCTATGTGCTTATGTGTGGTATGAAGTTACGCGTGCAGTAGAAGTTTTCAGTAGCTTAAGAAAGTTAAAGAAAATGTTTAAAAGAAATAGGATGTCGATAAAATTCAGCAATTTGATGCATTATTGGTGTGCTACAATATTTTCCTTCTATACTGCATCATTCGTAATAAAAAAATTTCTTTGTATTTTTAAGAAAAGCTCGTAACACTTTGTGAAGTATTGAAATTGTTAGCGGTTTCCATAATAGTAGGTTACTGAACTTTATAATAATATAAAGCTAGAATCGTCACATTATCACAGAATAAATAATAGTACCTACATATATATTATTCCTATTATCACCGCAAGCTTGAACAAAAACACGAGAATATTATATTGTTGTTTGATCAGAAATATGGATACATTTAATGGATGGTCGTTATTCCGCGCTGCTGATAGCTCCTATGGGATTGAAATCCGAGTCGTGTATGCTTTTAATGGGCTCATATTAACGCTGAAAACAATACTATAATAATGGGCACCGATCTTGTATCAAGAGCATTTATCAAATGCAATTTTATCTAGTTTACAGAGGAAAGATACGATTCCGTTTTATTTTGGTAAGAGCTGTGTTATAGTGAGAAGTGCCAGCGTATTTTGTCTAGTTGCTGTTTATTTAAAAACAACTTACGTACCTACTTAAGGTGTGAGTCCAAACAGAATGCACGCGGCAACAACAGACAACATGGTTGTCGCATCACTACGTGTATTTTTATACAATACATTCCGAAGCGAGCGACATTATCGCGGGATACTGAGGGCCTACTCTGAAACGCAAAATCCGAAACTTCGGTATACTCGTCCTTTTCGCTTTTCAGTCATTCATTCGGTCAGTTTCAAAGTACGGCTCCTGATCCTATAAATACATAGTAACCAGGAGTGACGCGGCGACATGCCCTCTGCAGCTGCCTCGTGCAGTCCGGAAAAAACTCGCACCTCAAATGGTCAACAGGGAAGATGTGGTGCTATTTATGCATACGAAATGACGAATAACTCTTTTATATCTACACCCTTAATTTTAAATCGAACAAATTATTCTGAAAATGTTGTGTATGCCCGTAAATTGGTTTAAATAAGAAGTTATATTGTAAACTGGTAATACGTTATACGACAAGAAATAAAACTAAGAAAGAAACAAAAGATTTTCTTGCATATAAAATACTAGCCTTCCGCCCGCGGCTTCGCCCGCGTGTACTACACGACGTTATCCCGCGGGAAGGTGATATTTCTCAGGAATAAAAAGTAGCCTATGTCCTTTCTCAGGCTCTAGACTATCTCTCTACCAAAATTCATTCAAATCGGTTTAGTAGTTTAGGCGTGATTGTGTAACACACAGACAGACAGAGACGCATTTATAATATAAAGTAAGGAAGTAAGGATGAGGTTTTCTACAAATAAACTCAAATTAACTACTGTATATTATAAACCTGTTTCAAACGCATTTAAATGGTAAAATAGGTACCGATTTATGCGATTAAAATTTTCTAACATTTACTTTTATCCTATTTTCAACGCGTTTAAATGGTATCCCTATACCGCACTCGTTCGTATAACTAAGCCAAACAAAGCCTTCTGTAAGTAAACTGTGAAGAAAGTAATTGAAGATGATACGTGAGTTGGTTACCCAACTGGACGGAAACTAAACAAGACTACCAGATTATATACAATCAACAACGCATCAAGGTTAACATTGCAGTGTGAAACCCGTCCTTATTATACACGAGATAAAGGCGGGCTCAAATCTATGAGTAGAACTTTATGCACTGTCTATCGTACTTAAGGAGGGCGTTAGGTGTGAACGTAATTTGGTTGCGATATAAGGTGAATAGAAAAATAGTTCGGGTATATTTGTTTTACCTAACCGAGAAAGGTCTAACGGAATCATTGAAACTAACGAGGTAATGCAAACTGAAAGAGAATTCTCGAGTCAAAATTATTACATAATGTTCTGAGTTCTTTGAACATAAACATAAGGCAAAAAATAAAAAGGTGTCGAAGGGTGAGGCCAGACGAGCGTAATTTTTGAGTTGTGAGTCGCGTAATTTCTGCTTAGCAGAAATGTAGTTTGTCGGCAGTCAACTCATTTTGCGTCGCCGTATGAATCAAATAGGACTTTTCTATGAAACCGAATCCAGCAGAATTTCTGCGACCGAAATTCTGCTCGCAAAATTTGGCCTCGTTCGTTTGGCCTCACCCTTAAAGTGCGCCGGGTCTGCGGCGTTGCATGATTTAAAATCGATTGTTGGTATACTTACCTAGTCAGTATTTAAAGCAATGTAAAAACGCAAAGTGAATTTAGCGATGTATTAAAAAATATTTAGTGAAAATGTAGCCCTAAAACAGCATTTATATCACAATAAAGTAAAATCCCCCAAACATTATACCGTAAACAGAATGCAGAGTAATAAACGATATAAACCCAGTGTATTCCCAAGTCGGAAGCAAATTACATGTCAATACCGCAACGTTACCTGTCAGGAGACGCAGTCCCGTCCGGTAAATTACATGCAAACTGAAAGCTGTTAAGATTTCGAGAGTATACGTGTAAATCGGTAAATCAATCGGTGTAAAATCCATTGACAAAATCGAATGGTATAAACATAATTTAAGGAACCAGCGGCACATCAGGCTCGGCCAGTGATCGGCCAGTGATGAAGAACTATAAAATTAATATTTTTTATAACTATAAAAGTATACCAGCTTCCCTGTGCTTCGGAAGCAGCTTGCCGTTTAGTGGTATGCGTACTAATTTGTAATGGGATCACGTGGCTGAGGGCCTACTCTGAACCGCAAAACCCTAACGAAGTTTCCTTCGTTATACCTGTCCCTCTCAGTCTCCAATCATGACAGATTCGTGTGAAAGGGGCGGGGCTAACCGAAATTTCGGATTGGCGTTTCATAGTACGGTCCCTGGTCCGTATGATTATAATAACGAAAGCTGTATAGGTAATCGGTAAATTAATTGGTGTGAACCAAATTTAATTTTCCCACCGGAATTTCACCGGAAAACAAACATGCAGTCTCTTGTCTAAATTAATTTCAATTTTGTAATAGTTCTTAAATAAGTGTTTTGTTTAGTTGTTCAAACTTAATATTTAATTAAACAGACTCAAAAGATAATTAGATAGAAGAAAGATTATTTTATTTATTGGGTGAATTCAGTTCGTCAGTCTTAACTTTATATAAAACAAACTAAATCTGTTGATTTTTGAATTTCAAACCTTTTAAATGTTATTAAAAATAACACAAGAAATAAAATAGGTGATCTTAGAAAAAGCGTTTACTTTGTTAAAGAAACCGTAGTAGTCTAACACACTAATACTTAACAATTCCAATAATATTAGAATTCTAAAAAGTTTACAGTAGTAAAGTTATTAAAGTACAAAATAAAGAAATGAAATTCAATAAAATCACTACGGAACTAGTAATATACCATCATTAGGATCGCTTGGCACGTACATCTGAAATTCCTCCTTCGCTAAGACTGCGGTGCAAAGCCCAATTAAACTGACAATTGCTTGATGAAGGAGCCTCTCGATTCCAATAGCACGGGGAACTCAACTGAGTAATGGCTCCATTGTGAATGCACCGAAACTAAGGGCCTTCTCTTAAACGTAAATCCCGACACTTTAGTTATACCCGTCCCTCTCACTCTCCAGTCATTACAGAATCGAGTGAAAAGGACGGGGTTAACTGAAGTTTCGGATAATGCGTTTCAGAGTAGGCCCTCTGGATCGCTACTGCGATTCACTTTACAGAGATTTTCATAAATCAGTATATTTATGTTGTGGAAAGATTTGTATGAAGTAAAGTCTGCCGAATTAATTTACTTGATGAGGAAATTGCGTAACATAATTATTTGAATTAAGCGAACATTATGGAGACGTAATTCAAAAGGATTAAAAAAAAACGTCTCTGTGAAAAAATTCTTAACAGTCTTAGATCATTTGATTGGTTGCCAGAAGCCAATGAACTCTCAGCACATTGATGACGCAGTTTCTTTTTGAACAATATTATACCTAAGAATAAAAAAAAATGTAACATTTTTTGCTCCAGTTTGTTTCTAAATTGTTGGCTTCAGTTAGATACTCTTTCGAAATAAATAGTCCGAACACGAGTCAGATTGCGAATTTGCATAAAAAAAGACTTTTCTCACTTGATGTGATTTTAATATCTTCCGTTGGAGGCGTTCAAAAGAACGCTTTATGAATCGTCGGTCTTTAATTTTCTTTTCATCGTTGTGACCCTTTCGAAATCACGAATGAATGGAACGGTGGTAACTGTGCAGTAAAAAGGCTTTATTTTTTGCCTCTATTTATATTATTTGGAAATTTACATCGATTATATTTATGATACAATTTTCCAGTTATAAAGAGTTAGATTTCACAGAGACTTATCTAAGATATAATGTTTTTGTTAAAGTTGGAACAATTTGTGCCTTAAATATTTTACTAGCGCTTACAGAATCCTATCAATTTGCCAGAATACATAAACATGTTATTATAGGGGAAACAACCAGTCTATTAAAGACCCTTATCAGTGGGCGTACCTCAAAGATCGATATTGGGCCTATTACTGTTTCTTATTTATATTAATGACCTTCCACACTATAATACTTCTTTTCTCAAACATGCATGGAAATATTGTCATTATTTTTGAAAAAGAACACGCAAAGTGTCGAATTTACAAATCAAGAAAATCAAATCTATTGCAGGAGCGTTTTTTGAATTTGGGACATTACAATGCTCCAGCAATGTTGTATGAAACGGTGTGCATAACATTTTCTTTTATTAATATACTAGCTTTCCGCCCGCGGCTTCGCCCGCGTGTACTACACGACATTATCCTGATGGAATGTAATATTTTCCGGGATAAACTATGTCTTTCTCCAGCTCCCAATCTACTCCCGTACCAAAAATCACATTGATCCGTTACTCCGTTTTGAACGTGAAAGACGGACAAACAAATAATACCTACTTATTGATTTTCCCGTGGGAATATGATACTATCCTGTGGTAAAAAGTATAAGTAGCTTATTATAACCCTTGCCTGGGTCTCAAATTATTTACTTAAATACCAATTTCTGCCCCCAAATTAGCCTGCGCTTAAAGTGATTTTTCCATACAATGAGATATCCCGCGGTAAAAAGTAAAATTTTTCCTTTCCAGGGCCTTAATATGTCTCTATTCTAATTATCATCCTTCTTATGAACTCAAACTATCGCCTTAAATACCGATTCCATTCTACAGCTTTGCCCGAGCGAAAACTTATTTTACCATGGGAATGAGCCTTATTCCCGCGGTTACAATTTGCCTATGTCCTTCTTAGCATCAGGACATGGGTGTCCCAGTGCTCCTATCAGTAGGAGTAATTAGTAGGAGCACCGGAAGCACTGTCTCAAATTATCTCCATTCCAAATTTCATCAAAATTGGTTCAGCCGTTTTGACGTCAGCATATACAATTTCGCATTTATAATAATAGTAGGGATAGTAGAAATAGGAATATGAATGGCCAGCCGCGACTACGTTCGCGAGTACTACATCGCAAAATTTTGTCTCAAAAAGTAGGTAGATAGGCATTCTCTAAGGTCTCATCAGTACCATCATCAATCTATTTTAATGTCCCCGCTGCTGGGGCACAGGTCTTCATAAAGATGGATAAGGAGAATGGGCCATGACCTTCCACACGCGTCCATTGAAGTTATGGTGTTCTAACCAATCCAAATGCAGCCAGAAGCATCGGCTTATCGTGTCTTCCGAAGCACGATATATTTTTAACAGCAATCCCATGATAGGCCATTGCAAAAGTCACATAACCTCATCGATCGTAGGCCGAGCACGCTACCCGTGGTTTAGGCATAAGAAGGTAACGATACCAAGACAAACAGGAGCAACTATCGTATGAATAATATTCGGACATTCTCCTACTCTTGAACTACCAAAATGCAAAAAATCAAGTCAATACTTTGCTAAAAAATGTGTAATACTGATTTTCTTGAGGTTTATTCCAATGCATAAAGAATATTTTGCTTTGCACGAAAATGAGCTGTCATGGGACCCCATGCTTCATTATATAAAGTGAACAAAAAAAAACTGTATCCCACGGGAACTGTAAAAAAACCGTGTGAAATTTTCCCGGCCATAGTTCAATAATCCCGATCGATTTAGCCGTTTAGTTGTGAATGAGCCATAAACATCCAAACTCCCCACCCACCCTATATAAACATTAGCCCCCCCCCTTTCTATCCTATTAGGGTTTTTTTTAAATTTTGCCTACGCAGATCATTTTTAATCATGACCTAGTATCCTTCATACCAATTTCCATACTCCTAAGTCCAGAAATGAGGAAGTTTTCATATAAGCCTTAATTCCCCCTTTCTACCCTATTAAGGGTTTTTTTTATAACTTCGCATACGCAAACCATTTTCAATCGTGACCTGGGTGCTTACCATCAACTCTTATTGCGGGTTTGTTTAGGACCTAAACTGATCTGCTTCGCTTATTCGTACCACGACAGCTTAATATCAATGACAGCGATTCAGTGATCGATCAATGACATTTCACAGCCGCTAAGCTGTCAGGAACTCTTATTTGACTTATCACCCGGTCGATTTAACATGTCACCTGCAGGTTATACCCGTCCCTCTCACTCTCCGGGCATGACAGAATCGAGTGAAAGAGACGGGCAGAAGAAAAAGGACAGAAATCGTTCGGTCATTAACATTTAGCAATTCATTTGCGATCCAGTTTTTAGAAGGTCAGAGTACGAAAGAAAGCAATTCATTTTAGGAACCTATTCTGCATCGCGCTATTTTTGAATCGCTGTCTTAAAGTTGATGGTAGGCACCCAGTATCCAACATACCAATTTTCATACTTCTAAGTTTAGAAATGAGGAAGTTCCATATAAGCTTAATCCGCCCGTTTTACCCCATTATCGGGGAGTTTTTGTAACTTCGCTTACGCAGATAATTTTCAATCGTGATCAGTATTCAACATACCAATTTTCATACTTCTAAGTTCAGAAATGAAGAAGTTCCATATAAACTTTATCTCCCCATTTTACCCTATTAAGGGGGAGTTTTATTTACTTTGCTTACTCAGATCATTTTCGGTCGTAATCATTATCCAACGTACCAATTTTCATGCTTCTAAATCCATAAATGAGGAAGTTCCATATAACCTTATCCCCCCATTTTACCCCTTTAGGGGGGGAGTTTCCTAAAATCCGTTCTTAGCGGACGTCTCCTAGGCATAATCTACCTTCCTGCCAAATTACATCTTCGTTGGTTCAGTAGTTTTCGAGATTTCGTGATGAGTGAGTTATGTCCCCTCGATTTTATATATATAGATGAACAAGTGATATAGATAAGGAAAAAATCAAATGTATGATAGTAAAAAGTTGTTAAAGAACATAGGTCATCACGACATTCCTAATATATTGATAAGTATTTAGGCAACACACCAGGTGTTGCCTAAATACTTATCAATTTTTTTGGTTTATATTTTACTAGCTTTCCGCCCGCGGCTTCGCCCGCGTGAACTACATGACGTTATCCCGCGGGAATATGATTTTTTCCGGGATAAAAAGTAGCCTATGTTCCTCTCCAGGCTACAAAGTATCTGTGTTCCAAATTTCAGCCAAATCCGTTCAGCCGTTATGGCGTGATTGAGTAACAAACATCCAAACATCCAAACATCCAAACATCCAAACATCTAAACTTTCGCATTTATAATATTAGTAGGATGACCTACAAACAGACACCTATAAACTCATACTCGACCTGCAATTGTCTATTTCACGACCTTTGCAATAATGTACTATTATTTTTAGAAGACGAAACTTTGCAGTTTGTTTAAAATATATAACAAGTATTCATTGGTCAGTAGTCCAAAAACTAACCTTAATTATTACTTGTCCACAGAAAATGAAGACCACACTCCCAGTCCTATGCGTGTACTACTTTGCAATAGTGCTGAGCGCAACTTCATCAGTAGGAGACAGAGTATGGCTAAACTCTGTCGTGGAATTGGTTGAGATGGACTACATCGACAACTGTGCCGACAGAGCAACCGCCACTTGGGAAGAACTGATGGGAATCGAGCAGGGTTTTACAAAGAAGGTTGGTTCAATATTATATAAGGTGTTTGTTTGTTTAAAGATGGGACATACTTCAGGATGTGAAAGTACCTATCAATACAAACAACTTTTACTATGGGCACAGAATATATATTAGTACCTTACGGTACAGAAATTTCACTCCCGAGTTTAGGTATGATAAACGCAAGCGTCCGGTCACCGGACTAGTCTCAATAGGCTGGCACTCGCTCGACTTGTCGCACACGCAGCACACGCATCCGCATGTGTCGCCATCTGTCTCGCTTCGCTTGTATTACTTTCACGGAAAATGTGGTACCTCTGACAGCCCTTGCAGGTTGAAGCGAGACAGCAGACAGTTATTGTACTATGAACGCTATACGCAATCCAAAAGGTTGAAATTAGGTTGTTTCCCGAATAGTAGGTAAATATCTCGGGGATTTTGCGCCGCTTGTATGGAAGTGAGACAGGCCTGCTATGGGACCAATTGTAAAATTGGCTGTTTCATACAAAAGTGCAATACCGAATGCGCCAAAAATGTATGGAGCAGCTGGTTTTTTTTCGCAATGTGGCACTTGGTCACAAAGTTAAAAGTTGTTTGGTATTAATGGGTACTTTCACCCCCTGAAGTATTACCCATCTTTAAACAAACACCCTTCATATCTGTGTACTATTTAATGTACTGAATGTTCTGAGTGCCATGTCATAAGTAAGAGCAGTGATTCTATCATGTCAGTCAAAGCCAGGACCATTATCAGCCACTCTTGGCTTTGAATGACAACTGTTCTAAGTCACCATGACTCAAGAAGCACTTACCGTCGCCGCATTACATTATCCAATTTGCAGAGCGCTGGATGAAATATATTGCTGGTTTTGATTGCATCACTGGCTAAAGAAGAGCTCAAAAAAAGCAATCTATTCTGAATCTATCCCTAACTAGTGTAAGTGTAATGCGCCTATTACCGCCGCCGCACATGAGCCACACGCGACAGCCACAAACGCCGCCTTGCAGCTAGAAGAAGAAAGCAGTGACGACTACCGGCGTCAACCGTGTGCGGGGAGTTTATAAAATATGTATGAAATAGGTCAGTGTCAGCGTTTTGTGGTTATGGTCGGTGGCCCGTGTGTGGCCAGGCTTACATGGAATAATATTAGTAAACTTACAATCACATCAATTAACTAGTTCAAAGTTAGTTTCACTTAAAAACTTGTGTCGTATCACATAGAATGAACAGTTTTCACTTAAAAGCTTGTGTCGTTTCACATGGAATGAATAAATTTCTCTTAATGAACAGATTTCTCTAAAAATTGCCTAGATCCAAAATCCACCCACTACTTCGTAATATTTCTGATAACCTCGTCTTCAGTTGAAAGCAGAATATATATTGCAGACTAGTGAATCGGCTGCTCAGCTTAGGACAAGGAATAAGAATATATCTGACATATCCGTACCTTATATTATAAATGCGAAAATGTGTATCTTTGTTTGTCTGTCTGTATGTTCCGTTTTCACGTCGGCTAAACCGTTTTTGATGAAATTTGAAATGGAAATAGTTTGATACCTCAGGAAGGACATTAGCTACTTTTTACCATGGGAATAAGGCTCATTCCCATGGAAAAATAACTTTTCCCGCGGGGTAATACCATGTAGTCCACGCGGGCGAAGCCGCGGGCGGAAGGCTAGTATAATATAACTCATAATTGTTTATTATTGCAAAATTATTATATGATGCCCTTATATTTATCTTTCCACCACTTAATTAATTTGAGCGAGAATACCGCTGATGCTCACTTTTGCGGATAGCGAAGAAAATCGAATATTTTCACTACTAAATGATATTTCAGTGTGACTAAAAGATAAACCGATTCACTATACACTGATGTTGAGAGCGCAAAATGTTATTCCACAAGAATGAAATCAAAATATAAAATGTTTATAACTGCTATAAACAGAAACAAGTTTTTAGCACTGTTGCAAATTGAAATGAAATACTAACATTTTCATTTCTTGCTTACATTAGTGTATTGTGTGAGTGAAGTTTAATGTTTTAGTACTCCTCCATTCTCTCGAATTCGTTTGTTTACTTTGTAGTTCACAAAGAGTGCGATGGTGTCATTAGACAAAACGTACCAATGAGCAAAGAAAATAATCTCTTTGTTAATTAGAGACCGGATACCTGCGTATTATGGGTCTGCTTCAATAACGAAATTAATCTAATTATAGTGCGACAATCTTTTCTGTTCCGGTGATTATCTTTGGAACTAAAACAGATTTTCATACGACAGTCCATTTTGACAGCTAATTTCGTATTGCAAGTGGCTCCTCTGTCACGACTGTCACCGGAACAGAAAAGCTTGTGGCACTGTACTGCCCGAATACTCGAACGCTACTTATCTTTGAGAGCGTCTCAAACATAGCCCTGTCACTTTAAATGTCAAACGTATGGAAGAGATGCCATGATGTTTGAGACGCTCCCAAAGATGATTTGCGTTTGAGAATTCGGGCGTACGTGTGGTCAATAAGTTAAGACGTAACCGAAGGGGCACTACATAAACGACAGATAGTGAACAAACGTGATGACAATATAAAAATATACTATTATTTTATTTATTTATTATTCATTTATTCAATACACTTCTATATACTTACATTTTTATACATAGCCGCACCACGAAAACCTCACAGGGTTTATCTGGGTGACGGCGAGCCGCTGATTTTATATAAAATTTCGTTTGAGGTGATGTGTATTTAATTTACCCACATATGTTTGTAAGTAAACATCCACTTTGCTTGAAAGATCCCTACTGCAGCTAACAAAAAAAACTGATAAGCTGGAAATATCTGAACAGATCTTTACAAAGCCTATAGCTAGGAACCTACTCGATCATCCCAGCTTCCAAACGAAACAAACATCATCAAAGTCCAATCGTTCAGGAGCTATGATGCCACAGACATACACACAGATACACGGACACGTCTAACTAATAACACCCCTATTTTTGCAGTCTGGGGTTAAAAACCAAACCAAAAATCAGTCTATATTAATTGTAATACTATAAGAACGCGTTGTGTTCAGTAAAAATCTGTAAAGTAAAAATTAAAATACTACGCGCAAAAATTTACAAACAATTGAAGAACCCTTTTTAATTATTTTTTTATAACTTTACTGCAAGTACTTTTCTAGCAATATATTTTGTAATACGGAAAATAATTCACGGAACAAGAGAAATTAATTATTGCCTTCATAATCACATTAATAATTAAATTCACCGTGAAACGTTTATTTTTCAGATTTAATACCTAAACATAATCCACGCAATGTTGTCGGATATTAATGAAAAACAAAACAAATATTACGTCATCAAATTAAAATCCGAGATTATTATTCTGCTAAGTACAACCTACCCTTTTATAAGCTGAATGTTGTATCCGCCCCATAATACCTTCAAATAAACAGGAAGCAAAAATAACACAAATATCATAACAAAATATCCCATGGCGACCATATGATTGTGATTAATGCTCTCACATGCACAGATTACGAAACATTGTCTCTACTACTCTACTATGTCACGCCACAGTACATAACTTAAAGCAGTAACGCAAGTACAGCAACTGCATTTAAAGTGAAAATCGCTCTAATTAAAACATGTGAAGTAAGGTCGAGGTCAATATACAAAGCCTGATAGTCTGTCGACTCGTACCGTACATAATACAAGCAAACGTAGATTCATAATTACTGATTAGTCTCCGCGTTCACTTCAACTAAATATCGCCGTTATATATGTAAAATGCGGAACATTAGGTATGTTGGAACTCTCGACCCTTTCAGTTCAAGCAAGGTGTGATAAGCAATTGATTTGCCGTATTTTCAAAGCAGTTATTTCCGAAAAGTACTAGGACTAGGTTTTGTAGGCGGAGCGAGCGCTGAGACCAATCATTAATCTATGACTACAAGACTTTTCCTTTTATAGTGCAAATATAATGAATGCGTTTAAATAGTCGTCACTACTGTCTAAGACGTTACAATTACAAATAACTTTATTCAGTTTCACATACAACCTGGCTCTGAGCTCTACTGAGATACTGATTTAGCAAAACTATTTACTGTGTATTATTCTGTGCTATCCCTTAGGACACATGACGGAGAGATAAGTAAAAATACTCCGGTTACACAAACGTGACTGCAATATAAGTCACACGATATGACGAAAGATCCAAAGAAAGTCGCCTTGCTATCGGGTAGGCCATAAAAGTCAAGACGCAAAAACAAAGTTATTTTGTTGTAGAAAAATAAAGATGTTTACAAACATTGAGTCGTATTATATGCGATTCTGATTGAACTGAAACAACGGCAACCTTTTTTGGTCGGGTTTTTTTTTTGCTAGATAGAAATGTCTGCGAAAGCTTTGCTTATTTTCTTTTTAGGAAAGAGAAAAAAACGTTTGTTGATACCTCGGCATTCAAAACAGTTTAATTTTCCATATACTTACATTTACTTTTTTTTGGGATTTGATTGCTTAGAACTTCCACATACGTACAGTTGCCATCAGATATATCGTAGCGGGCGTGGTGTTCAAATATTTCAGAGCAGCATTAGGACTATGCCCAATATGTTTGGAGGTTTAGAGGAGGAATAGTTTTTTTTTCATGCGGCCACTAATGAAAATGGTTTTCAATTAAAGTATCTACTATCCCCTTAAAAACAATGTATGTAATGTACCTATGACATAAAGTGTTCTTAGCCAGTGTATATTAGTAGATTATACACCGAGGAGATAAAGCACTGTTTTATGTCACGGGCGCGATATTGAATCTTGAGCAAATGAAGGACTCCAGCGAGGGTGTTACGAGTTAAAACAAACTACAAATTCACTTTCGCTTTCGTCACTCGACATTTTTATTCCAAACTCTTTTTAACTTCACCCTCCTGCTAATAATACTACACAGCGCTTTGCGACACTCGCGGCTTTTATTTTCTGTTCTAAATTCAAATCTCATTATTGACCAGCGGGTCATAATGTTGTACTGTATTTCATTATAACCCGCTGCAGCGGGACCAGCGCGCTGGTCAATAATTACATAGGGCGTTTGTGCACTACACTGAATTTTACCGATCCGGAAAAAAACGGATGCTTGTATTTTAATAATTAATTATTATAAATAATAGAATTTATTTATTTCGTGTAGTTTAGGGTTCGAAACATTGAAACTACACGAAATAAATTAATTCTTACTATTTTAAATGATTAATTATTAAAATACAAGCATCCGTTTTTTTCCGGATCGGTAAAATGTGGCAAATTCGAGCATGTGGTGTGAAAAAGTCATTATATCTCTTGACACCAGTACTTTAAAAAATTGTGTCATACATTGTTTTGACGGGGTTAGCTAGCCGATACTTTAATTTAAAACTACTTTCATTAGTGGCCGTCCTACTAGCCCAAAACTGGGCATCGTCCTTTTAATAAATTCGTTACACAAGTCAAGGATTGCAGTTTGTCATAAATATAATCAAATCGACGCAGTCAGGGTAAACTTATAGATCTTAAAATGCGTGGAAAATAAGTATAGATTCTAACAAAACTAAAAATTATAATTATTTATTTATTTATTTATTTATTTAACACTTTATTTTAACACCACAGTACATAAAAAAAGAAAAAGAAAACAATTTTAATTAACTTTAACAGCATTAAAAGGGCGGTCTTATCGCTCAAAGCGATCTCTTCCAGACAACCCGATGGTATGGAGATATTGGCAGGACAAGAAGCGGGATGTAGTGGCACAGTTGAAGAAATTATAAATGTGAAGTTATAAACATACATAAATACCTATAATGATAAACATACACAAATTACATATAAATTATATATATATATATATATATATACCAATCAACAATATATAAATATATCAATGTCTGCAAACCGATGAAGAGCAAGCACAGAGTTTTAAGGAGAAGAAGGAATTTAAATAGATAGGTAATGTTTTTTTAGTTCCTTCTTAAACACGTTCAAAGACTGAGCCCGTCTAATGGGAACTGGAAGTGAGTTCCAAAGACGAATGGCCTAATGAATTATATATATTTAGTTTTTTTTAATCTACATTAAAAGAGACAGACAAGTATATTTAAAGACTATTTAGCATAATGTTTTGCGCCGTTTATCTTTGATAACTTTTAGCACAGAAATTATAGGAATGGACTATTGTCTCATTATTACAGTTACACTTATAAGCCGCGATATCTTACAGCAATGTGTATAAAAATGGAAACTAGAAATGAAAAATTGATACTAAATTTATTTTGTAAAACAAACTCTCTTTGTCCTCAGTTGGAACGCGACAAATCGTTTGGTGTGTTTGCGAGCAAAATTCGCGATGAAGTGAAGAACGCTGTAACAGGACACAAGCTGGGGCAAGAAGATGACATCCTCAGGAGGAAGGTCAAGTTGCTGCTGCAGCCAGGAGATGTTCTCCTAGACACGGAGCAGTGGATAAAGGTAAACAGTAGCCTTAGCTCGAAGGACTGTCGTTATGGTAACCGTTATCGTGATCGTATTATTTTGTAGGAAAACCAGAGCAGCGCCTCTTTCGGTCGTATATGGTATTTAAATTCAATACAGTTTGACAGCAGCGGTTTGACAGATTTTGAAGGACGGTATAGTTTATTGTTCAATTATCATTTCATTGCGATAGTTTTCTAGAGGTACAGCTCTCTAACTCTCTATCGTGATAAGATAATTTCATCATAATGCTAATATTACACGGTTCAACCAAATTGATTCACTTTGGTTGAAAGGCGCAGAAATACATGCTGTAAAGAGATCACCTTGCTTTCAATCTTCATTAAGGATTGATATCCTAAAATCCATCGTAAGGAAAAGTGTAGATAGTTTTTTTAGTTTATGCCAATAGCGTAAAAAACTTTTTGCGTTGAACGTATGAGCTTTCATAGGAACCGTGCTAAATTTCACAAAATATAGACGATAATTTGATAAAGAAGCAAGACCGTTAATTATAGTTTAGTTAATTCCTGCAAAAGATTAGGATAGAATAAAATACCATACCTGTACAATAAATGTCAGCAGAACCATTTGAGTTCCTTTATCACACACGTTAGCTTTATTTCAGTTTAAGCCTTCATTCTACCGCATTCCTAATTACCGTATCCCAAAATTACTACCTGTACTAAACTTTCATGGCTGGCCAAACTTTTACTATCTTAATCATATATATTTAAGGGGTCTGCCGGTAACGAAATCATTTGGTTATTTTTACTGCCGTAGATAGCAAAACGTAATTGCTCATAAATCTTCTGTTTTATTTATGAGATGGCACGGTCAAGACTTGCGATGTATAGCGCTTGGTACCTCCACAAAGAACGCGTACTTATTGAATAAAAGTCTTATGAATTCCTAAGATAAACTCATGAAGCGGAGTGAAGATAATATACGTGATAGGTTGCCTTACTGCGGCATATTATGAAAGCTTTTGTTACGTGATAAGAATTAGAAAATATAAATTAGACGTTACTAGCCTTTCGTCCGTGGCTTCGCCCGCGTGTAGATACGATACGACACGACGTTATACCTCGGGCATGTGATATTTTTCTAGGATAAAAAGTAGCGCCTATGGCACTCTCCAGCTCGGGATTTTTACCTTTACGTGAAACTAGCTCCAGAGGACAACTCTTACTGAAGATCGGTATTAATATGTACAGCAGCTTTTTTTTCTATTCATTGGTCTTATTTTAAACAATAACAACCCGAGAGCATATTATAATTTTTAACCGACTTCTAAATCAAAAAGGAGGAGGTTCTCTATTCGTCTGTATGTATGTTTTTTTTTTTTGTGTATGTCCACCGATTACTCAGAGACGGCTGAACCGATTGAAATGGTTCAAACGTTATTACATCAGGTTGGTTTCCAAGTTGGTCCCATTTTTTGAAATTTTGAAATCGGTTCAGTAGTTTTCAGGAAATCTTGAAAATACTGTCGTTTTCGTTACCACTTTATGTGAATTTAATACATATCTTTAGGCATAACTCCTTTGTTTATAAACCGATTTAGATGATTCTTGTTTTGTTAAAAAGGGGATACCTCAAGGTATTTTAACCGACTTCGAAAAAGGAGGTTTTGAGTTTGATCACATACCTATTTACCAGAAAACACGCAAATTGCTGCACGATGCACTAAAAAGAGTGAAATAAAAATTATTTTTATAAAAAAATAAAACCGCCTTCTAAAAAACCACATCAAAAAAGTAAGAAATAATTCCTCACCAAATAAATAACATAAGTACTTTGAAGTCGGGCGGGTTTTAACAAAAACAACAAAAAATTGTACATGTTTCACGCCCGACTTCAAAGTAGGGCAGAGGTACCCTTTGTGGCCACTTTAAGGATTTTTTGACTTTTAAGCACTAAGTACTAAATGGTCTTAAGTATTTAAGACACAAATTATATCTTAAATTATAGATAATTTATCTACCTTAAAAGGTACATTTTTCAAATTTATAAAAGTAAAATAGATTTTTTTATATTACACACAATGTGTGACAGGTGCCAAATGTACCGGTTTTGGCCACTTACTGATAGTTAAACTTTTGTAAGTATTGCGAAAAATCAAAACCAAACCCAGGTAAAATCAATACATTCTAATGCGCTAGAAACCAGTCAATTGCAAAACAACAATTTAATTGTAAAAAAAAAAGGTTTATAAAGTATTTCTTCCAAAACAAATTTCTTAAAATTTTCATACAAAACATTTTTTCAAACAGAAAATGGAATTTATTGAAAAAAAATCTTATGACATAAGGAATTCTAACGGTTGTTATAATTACCTTAAAATACCTTATTTTAATTGCCTTTATCAAAAATGGCTAAAAGTTTTCCAAAAAGTGGCCAAAACCGGTACAGTGGCCAAAACCGGTACGCCTGCCCTACTTACGTTATTTATTTGGTGAGGAATTATTTCTTACTTTTTTGATGTGGTTTTTTAGAAGGCGGTTTTATTTTTTTAAATCATGGTAACAATGTAAATTTCTGTACTGAATTTAGTTTAATTTTTATTTATGTGAATTTGTTCGTATTTTTTTTCCCATCTGTCAAAATGATTTTTTATACATATTGATTGATTGTTTATATTTATGAAACAAGCTCATTTTATGACGGGCCCGTTAACGCGGTATGCGATGTGGGTTCTATCTAGTTCAACTTCATGAAAATGAGCATTAACTAATATTAAATGTAAATATTTAATGTAAATATCCAAGCTGAGTGCCTACCATCAACTATAAGAAAGCGGTTCAAATCTGGTGCGTTCCAGAATTCGTTCCGAAAATGAACTGCTTTATTTCGTAGGTACGAGTAACATGACCTTCTAAAAACTGAATCGCAAATGAATTTCTGAATGTGAATGAATGAACAATTTGTGTCCTAATTTCTTTTACCCGTCTGTTTCACTCGATTCTGTCATGCCCGGAAAGTGAGAGGGACGGGTATAACCTGCAGGTGTCATGTTAACTTGACCGAGTTATAGGTCAAATAAGAGTTCATGACAGCTAAGAGGCTGTGAAATATCGCTGAATCGCTTGTCATTGACGCAATAGAATTTGTCGTGGTACGAATAAGCGAAGCAGATCAGTTTAGGTCCTAAACAAATCCGCAATAAGAGTTGATGGTCGGCACCCAGGGGCATGCATAATTTGAAAAAATAAAAAATAATAAGCAAAACAGTCCGTAATCAAGTAGATTTTCTGTACCTATTGTATATTTTTTAAGAATTTTACAGTTGGACTAAACAATTACCTTTTTTTCTAGCTTGTTACGTTCGGCGTGACATCACAACACAAACTTAGGTTTGCCACCAACTACGACTGTGGCGCCACCAATTGTTCCCTCCGAGGTGAGTTCCGAAGTTTAAATTGGGTTGTTTATGCGTACCATAACTTTGAGGTGATTAAAGGAAACAGGCACTCGATAAACTTGGTAGTTTTAATTGTTCGCAAAGCTAGTTTAATTAAAGTTTAGATGTAAAGACCTGGGACTAGATATATAAACAATTTATTAGTATTTGTAGGTTAAAAAAATCGGTCTTACTGCCGTACTCAGAGACGCCAATTAACTTTACTTGACAATTAAATCTCTTTCTGTCTCTTTTTTTATGTCCAGTCCAGTATATCGCGTTAGTGTATATATTCTTTGCATATATTGAATAAAGTAGGAGCGATAATTTTATGTCAATTAAATTTAGATGATGATGAAATTTAACTGGAGTCTCTGAGTGCGGCAGTTAATCTGTCTTACTCAACAGTAATTTTAATCTCCCCACTACCGTTGCATACAGGCGCTACTCGAAAAAAGTATGGACTTTTTGATATAAAACTATAGGACGGTTAGAGTTGTTACAAATCTGGTAATAAGATATTTATATTTCTTCATACCTTTATCTAGATTCGTATAGTTTCAGAAACACGATTTTATGATTTTGCCTCGACACTTTTTCTTTTTCTTTAAATGGGGTTACAAATACATATTATGCCATTGAAAATTGCTTTAATTAGTGAATAAAATTTAGGATCGTGTAGTAGCATTATTAAAAAATCACTATAGTTTTTAAATACGAAGTGATTTTGTGTTTTTTGCCTAATGAGTATCGCTTTAAGCCTCTCTACACACGGGCCACCGACGACAGCCACCGACCTATTTCCTGTTGTTTTTATACATTTTATATGAATTCTCCGCATACGGTTGACACCCACCGCCCCGCTGCTAGTCGTCACTTGTTCCTTCTTCTAGCTTCAAGTGTCGGCGTTTGTGGCAGACGCGTATGGCTCGTGTGCGGGGACGGTAAGTATGAATACAGAGAAAGCGACGATAAACGCAGACCCACATGGATAAGTCATTTGTTGCCCATAGCACTACCGCTTGGCACTACCAGTAGTGTCAGGGAAAATCAACACCTTAGTTATCGGTAGTTGCATAGCTACAAACGCGCGATAGACAGCCGCGCGACTACATCGCGATTACATCGTTGCTCTATCGCTGCAGTCACGGGCACACACGGGCAATTGTATGGCAATAATTGCCGTGCAACTCTAACGGATCAATCTGGAGCAAATTAAGTAGAGCTATTTTTTGCTCCATAGTATGTGGTATTGTGTGGCAATATCTCAGCAATAGGTTGCTACATTTTGAAATTTTGCCATCGCCTTTAATTGCTTGATGTGTTTGTGCGGTTGGTTTATTTATATTTGTATGCGCTATGTAAGCGCACCTTTAAAGAGCCCTCAAATAACCTTTAAAAACTATGGAAGAGCTCGCTATACTAAATTCTTGCTCATCTATCGCGTAGCCAACCATATCGAATGTTTTCAACTAACATAATCGCAGGTCAAAACCGCTAACCACTGCGCCTTAGAGATCCTCAGATATTTTATAAAGTTTTTATAAAATTCCGTAACTAAAGAAGCTTAAGCCATGTTAGAAAAATAATATGCTCTTTTCTGTGCAGCGAAAATGTAAAGAATACTGCTTTTGTTCGGTAACAAGGTTCAGAAATAATGTAAGAAAGTATCTGTTCATTTGAAAATAAACAGTTCTTATTATTTTCGAGTAAAAAAAACTGTGTAGAAGAACAAAAGACTAACATCATATATGCAGAAAGATTGTTTAGGGTTGGTTAGTAAAAGTGCAATCGCAGTGTGCATTATTCTCTTACTAAGACTTTCTTTTTTTCACAGAATTTCACAACAGTTTCGCGAGGCAGCAAGACGAAGAAACGCTCAAGCGCATGAAAAAATCATGGGAAAGCAATCTACCCGATACAAATGAGTACCTCGAACAAATTCTTCCACTGTTAAGGAACTCCTCAAAAGGTCAGCAGAATCTTCACAAACTTTTAAGTAGCTCTTTTGAAGAAACATTGTAGAGAATACACCCCCTAACTTTTCATTCGATTTTCTTCTAACGAGTTATTGCTTAGACACGAAATATTTGAAACGCGACGACTCAACAAGGACTCGAAGAAAATTCTGCGAAATGAAAATACCTAGATGAAAAAGTTTGTGAATTAAAAAGGTGGTAGCTAACTTTTTCCTAATTAAGCCAATTGAGGGTTTGAGTTTGTAGCTAGGTAGTACTTGAACGAGCTTCGTAATTAGAAGAGTAAGGTCTTACTTTGTTGAATATTGGGATCTTTTAATTAGGACAGTTCTTCTTTTTAATTATTGCGTAAATGTTGAAAAACCTTGATGTGGTTTCAAATGAGGTCGTATTTAGAAGAAACCTTAGAATTACGATGTTTTATATTTTTTTGAATGTTTTGTTGAAAGATGATTATGATGTTTGAATGTAAGTTAAATACGTACCTAAGATTATTTATGAATGTAAGAATGTAATATACATATGTAAGACTATTACAATCTTGCATGAACAGTAATAAAAAGTATTCAAACATTTTTTAACTTTACCGCCCCGTTTGATCAAATAGTATAGTAATATCGTTCGACCTTTCTGCGAAAGAGTGCGATTTTAAGTTCATATATGAGCAGACTATTTTTCCATACTTTAATATCTGGAGGCTTTTCTACAGTCTATGCCAATCAGTAAGCGACGCGAACGGAATTAATTGTAACATCGAAATATCTAACTTTACGGATTACTTGCCACATTATAATCGCTTAAAGATATTAGGGTGTTAATTAAAACGTTACGGAGATCCAATAATTAGTATGATCTTCTGCTAAGCATTATGTTCTCTTCAATAATCGTTTTATTAACGTAGGTACTTTGATGATCAACTGGATCTATATTAAGAAATTTCTTTCAAGATTTGGATTAAAATATTTTTTTTTGCCTTTTTTGTTGCTATAATACAATGTGGAGACGATAATGCGGCAATAAATTAAATGACGTAGGTATCTAATAACGGTCTAAATCTACATAAAAAACAATAAAAAATGTGCAATAGTTTAGTCACAGTACATAATTTTCATTCATAACTTTTTTACACTATGTAGGTATAGAGTAATAACCTGTTGCTTAAATGGCGCCAAAAGTTTATGTCATATCTGTAATTTATATCCATATTGGTAATTTATATAAAAAAAATGTTCTAGGAATTATTATTCTTCTAACTTCTACAGGATTCGTTATAAGAAAAGTTTAAGGCAACGTTCTTAAAATCTAAAGGAAAAAATGTTTTGTGTGCTTATCGTGTTGCTTTTTTATTAAATGTTTAAGGAACTAATTCTACAAAATTCTATAAAACAGATTCTATAAATAAAATAGAATATTTTTCTTAATTAATAACCAAAAGTAGATTCTTACCGATATGGATTCCAAAACATCGCTAATAATAACCCTGCATCATATCTCTTTTTTGCCAAGAAAACCAAATTGTACTACCTACCTTAACGAAAATAACGCATATTTTCCGGTTACCATTTCCCCGTTATCTTATAAGGAAATTCTTTTCCAGATTATAACACAGTGGAGGAATATTGGGATGCCCTCGTGGAGTACGAGGGTGCTATTCTGAAAGCGCGCGAATTGTGGGATAACGTGAAACCACTTTACACGAAGCTCCACAACTATATTGCTCTCAGGCTGAAGGGTGTGGACGCCGTGGGGAAAACTCTACCGGTTCATTTATTAAGTAAGTTGATGAGATGCGAAGCTTACTGGCTTACAAAGTTGTTGCAGTGTTCAGTTTCTTCCTTATTATCCTGTGAAATGTTGAATTATTTGCCTGTTAGCAGAGGTGTGGTAATGCTTTTGCTATTTATCTTACTAGAAAAGGTAAGCATGAAACCACTTTACACGAAGCTCCACGACTCTTGCTCTCAGGCTGAAGGGTGTGTACGCCGTGGAGAAGACTCTACCGGTTCATTTATTAAGTAAGATGATGAGATGTGAAGCTTACTGGCTTGCAAAGTTGTTGCAGTGTTCAGTTTCTTTCTTATTATCTAGTGCAATGTTGAATTATTCACTTGTTAGCAGAGGTGTGGTAATCTTACGAGTAAAGGTAAGTATGAAAATATATTTTTTTTCTCTTTATTTTGGCACATACAGTCATCACAAAGAAGTTGGCATAGAAAAAGGTTATTAAGTTATAGACAACGAGTGCCCAAAATTGAACATTACACAAAAGTTGGATACAGTTATTTAAAGCTAAGTTAAAAGTAACATGCAGTAACAAAATATCGATATGCAAAAATATATAATACTTAATAGGTTAAGATATTATAAAGTTGTCTTGAAATAAATAAAAAACAGAAGGTTCACTATATCATTTCAAAAATTTCTGATTTAATACCAGATATGAAAGGAGATCACCCATTCTGGGTTTTTTTTTTTTTTGGTGGCCTTGATCTATTTATTTACAAAATTGTATCGTACACTCATGAAACTCATTATTTTTTATTATGGCGTCAAAGTCGAAAACAATTTGGTTTCGGATATCTTAAAACATCTTGAGACCGAAAACAACTTGTTTCACATTACACTGATTACACATGACAGGTTCATATCAATATGCCACGGTGGTATACTGATATAACCTGACACCTAACCCAGGTGAAACTAGTACAATAATAATCATACCAGATTGTACTTAAAATAGTCAGATGATGTTGTTTATTTCACTTATACATACATCGTTATATAAATCTTTGATAGAGTGTTGTCGCTGTACAAAAAAATGATTCTTTTCCTGCCCCATTCAAACAAAGTATAATAAACTTTTTTTATTCCAAATCTCGGAACAAAATGGCTGATTTCCTTTATTAATTTTTTCATCATCATCACACACGGGTACAGGGCTTCGTTACGGATGTATAAGGAGAATGGGCCATGACCCACCACCATTCCGCGAGCGACCGACCTTTGCGAAAGTTGCGATCGCAGGAATGCGCTAACCACTGCGCCAGGTCTCTTGAATCTTCAGTCTTTTAATGAAAATCACATCAAACTCCGTTGTGTAGGTAGTTTGAAGATGTAAGCGTACAGAGTGGTACAGACGGGCAGGAAGTGACATTGTTTTAAACTATGCTACATAGTGACATTGAATTTTCAGTACCCCGGGTATAAGTTTGTCAACGTTAGTATCGCGTTCACGTTAAGAATTGTTCTCTAGATTTTATTGCAATCTATCTGTCAAAAGGATGATGCCAGGGTTTGTATGAAATCCCATTGTATGAAATTTGTATGAGCCCCACCTTCCAATAGCTGTGTGTTACATCGTTAGATAGGTATTTTTGAGCTAAATAAAAGTTACTATTGCGCCAAATTACAAATCTTACTCCATTCTGAGTTATTCTTAATTTGGCATAGTAGTTTCAAAAACAATCTTATTAAATGTAAATACTGGCAAAAATTTTAATGTTAACCGTTGACAATGCTTTTTTAACACATAAAACAACGACAACATATTTAAAAAACACATAAAGTATTTTTTATTATCGTCGTCTACAATGACGTCATTTAAAAATAAGGGTGGGCCTCCAAATCCCTCAAATCCAAAAGTGAGACAGACTAATAAAAAGGTTTGTTACTAAAAAATGCAATTGATATAACAGTAGGTGTATTAAGATCTATAAAGCACAGAAGTACAATTAATACGTAAAAATAGCATTACTTGGCTACTGCTAAAACTGCCATGTATAATTAAGAATAACTCAGAACGGACTAAGATTTGGAACTAGGCGCCCCATAGTAACTTTTATTCAGCTCAAAAATACCAATACAACGATGTCACACACATAGCTATTGGAAGTGGGACCAGAATTGGCATCCTCCTCTTACGCAAAAGCGATAGTTTGCGTATTTACTTACTTACACTCAGCTCTCTGAGCACAGAATTTCAGGACAGTTCGGCGAACTGAGTTCGCCAGATGCTATCACGTAAAAGAGCCTTTATACTACAGCTTTCATAAACATATCCTGTGGCAAAGAGAACCGGACTTACAGCCGCCTTTGTGTTTCATTAAAGCGAATTCGTTAATCTTTTTAAGTCGGAAATTGAGTATCGATTACTTATGAGATGAGTAATAATGAGCTTCCGAATTGAACTGGTAAATCTTAAGATGGGAATCATTATCTTGGAAATTTAATTTTTGAGATAGGTTTAGCATTGGTTTTACAGTATTTAGTGGCTGTAAGGATACTGTAAGTATGCTTTAAAAAAACTTACATTCTACAGCTACCAACATTAGCTTAACTGAAATGCGAACTTTTGACTCACTGAACAATTTTAAATTTGGACCATGTAAAAGGTTACTTTCATTGTATTTTTTATTTCATAAACGAATCTTTCTTATCATATTAGACATATTTTATCATATATGATTGCTTAACTCTTCAACAATTCAACGTATCTGATGGTGAGGAATTAGACCGGATCCTCGCTGGCACCGGCCCACGTAGTAGCTAATACGGACTCTTTAAGACATTAATAAAGGTTTGTTTAGAAAACAGTAGGCAAAAGAAGTCGCAAGCTGCTGCTACCTATATTTACAAAATGAAATCTTGCATAGAATTCAAGAGATCCATTTTAACCCTAAAATAGACATGAAAAATGTACGCATGTAGCAGTAAACTTACCGAAAGCCAAAGATATTCGAAGTGCAATCCCGAGGGCACCGTGAGTCCATCCAAACCGTTTTATTGTGTCCAACTTCCCACGCAATATCCGATCCTAATTTTCTTATGTACCAATAAAATCCGAAGATATGAGTTCATAACTTTGTTCTGGTGAACAGAAATATACGAATTGATAGCGGTAAAGTAAATTGTTACGATTGTTCACAAGTGTATAAGTAGATTAAGTGGTTTTGTTTGGGGTTAGTTCTGTTTTGAGATATTAATTTAACGTTAAAAATATAAAAAAAACATTTATGTACAGACGTTATTATTTATTCTGTGTAAAAGAAACTTTTTCAAACGCCTAAACGATTTTGATTCTGTTTCGATGATTATTTCTGAGCGACAGTTAAATGGTGTGTAATAGAATTTTCTTCGAAAGCTTAAACCACTAAATCCTATTTTAATTATTGCTATATTGTTTTTATCGTAATGATTTTTGTCTGCACCATCTCATGAGGCTGCTGAGGAATGAGGAATGAGGAAATCAGAGATTCCACGAAATCCCTAGGGATACCACGAAATCGCGGAAGATATGGAATATTCTTATTTACGACGTCTACTTCCTAAACAAGTTTAGTGATATGTCGTTTAACTAAACTAAATCTAGTGAAATGTCAGAAAAGTGGATTTCAGAGTTGAGAGTTTGCCTCGGACGGAAGTCCTGTAAAACACGTGATAGGTTAGAAATTTAAGGCGATCGCTTCGCTGCGCTTTGCGATCGCCTTTCTAGCCTATCACGTATTCTACAGGACTTCCGATACAAACGCGCTCATACCTGTCACCTGCAGCCGTGAGTTTACTGTTATTACTTCAGTCAGTATTCATTTCACAAGATTTAGTTTAGTGAAATGACATATTATCACTGAACTTGCTTAGGAAGAAGACTATTCCACAGCTTCCGTGATTTCGTGGTTTTCCTAGGGATTTCGTGAAATCTCTGATATCCTCATATCCCTGCGACATATATATTTCACTGACATTCAAGCTCAAAACTAGGATCCTTATCTAAAAACTCTTTTTCAGGATCCCTAAATGGAGACGACTGGTCAAATATAATAGAAAGTTTGCTTCCGAAGCATTCAGCAGTCTACCAGAAAGTTCATGCTAACCTTGAGTTACTGGTAAGTTTCAAAATATTTTAATTTAATTAAAATTCTCACTTACATGCAAACACAAACTAACACGTACACATACCTTTTAGGTATTATTTTTAAATTTTTGTCTTGGGTACGAACTAAAAAGTTTAATGAGGTTTGGGCATGCTGTGATTACTATAACTAAAGGGTTAAAACAATTTTGCGGGCGGGTTGAACTATGAACCTTTTGCAAAGTATTTTACTCATCTCTATCTAAAAAACATGTATTCTAATAAACTTTTTACTATTTGAACTATTATGTACAAAACAAAACTTTTTTCGTGATTTCTGAATTGCATCCTCACAAAGTTTTTTTTTGATGTTTTTGTATGGAATCCTTATGTAATTTTCAGAACCTAGGTGGCGTGAAAGGCTTTCGATCGGCAGCCAATCTCCTCAGCGATTTGAAACTAGGAGAAGTAAAACCAGATGTGATATCAGAATCAGTGTTCAACAGTAGCTGTCCCCCGATCTTAGTCGATTGGTGTAAACCAAACAAAGTCAGAGTCGTGTCGTGTAAAGACGTCAGTATAAGCAACTATTTGGATTCGTACGAAGCTACTATGAAGATATTGTACAAACAGACAACAGCTCTATACAGCAATAACACTTATATTTTGAGAGAGGCGCCTCGTTACAATGGTAAGTCTGTTTAAATTTTAACAATATACATTTTTAATAAAAAAATATACTTTCAACCAGCTTCACTTTCGTAAGTGGCCTCACTAATTTAATATTGCACAAAGAATCGTTTTAAAAATATGTCAACTTCATTTATGTTACTTTGATGTTTCACCTGTTTTTGATGTCTGTACCCCGAGTGTAAGTTTTTATGTCAAGCAAACGCAAACTATTTCGAGTACGTATTTATGTCAATTTGTATGAAAACTGCATAAGCGCGCTACTCGCCGCTAGAGGCGCTGATACAGTTTTCATACAAATTGACATAAATACGCACTCACGATAGTTTGCGTTTTTTGACATACAAACTTACACTAGGGGTACTGTTATCTCTCTGGTTTCGGTTGAACTTTACACACCCCATTCAATTTTAAATCTTCCTTCGAATCTTGCTGCGTCGATAATTCCATTCAAACAATTTCCATGAAATTAATTAACTCGGCTTTAATTGGATTTTTAAGTACCTCTCAAATAGATTGTAAATTTTATTTTTGTTTCTTTCAGCTATTTACGAAGCGATTCCTGGATTCATATCTTTGCTGGCTTTGAGTCCGTATGCGATCGACAAAAATGGTTTATTCCCGGTAGAAACATTTAACTTGAATGGAAACCATCATCGCACGGTTTTACAACTTATTTTAGCGTTACGAGATTTACCAAAGTAAGTACCCAAAGGTATAGCGTAGAAATCAGAACTTATTGCGAAAATTTATTGAATTTAAAACAAAAACCTTTACCCGGTAATTACTTCAAGCAAATTCAAAACTCAATTACGATTCAAAACAAATTCAGTTATGCAAATAAAGTACGAAGATGAACTCAATAAATTGTGAAATAAACATTTGTGTAGCTCAATAAAGAGCATAGATAGCTGCTGGGATAAGAAATAACGAGGGCTCAACTTTTTTTAATTTTCATTGTTCAAGCAGGCCTATTTTCATAATGTGTGTAGGTAATTATTATAAAGAATAAATTCAAGAATTTAATCATTGTTGTTACTTACAGGTTAAACTTTTATTTGGCAGCTGATGAATGGAGATTGAAAGTATTAACAGGTGCACTGCCCGCCTCAAGTTGGAGTGAATTCCGTCGAAAGTTTTCAATGTTAGAAACATCTGATAAGGACTTACTATCCGATCCTTACGTGCTATTAAACAAACCATTCATAGGGTAAGAATCACTACTCTCTTAATGTTTAAACTTAATGCCCGAGATATTTGAATACAACTTTTTTGCCTTTTGCAGAAAATTTATGGGCATCATCCTAAAGTACCAAATATACCAGTCATTCGCTGAAGAACTACAATCTGATGACGCAGATTTATTAGCTCATGTCGCTTCTAATCATGATCGTCTGAGGTAAATAGTATTTGTTTATATTAATTGCTACAGAGATATTGTTCTCAATTAGTTCCGAACTCAAATAATTTATATTTCTACTTGCAGTGATATCATGATGCAAGGATACAGTATACAATGGCCAGAGTTAGTTAGTGATTTGTTAGCTAAAAGAGAAAACGGCCTAGAATATACAGGTCTTACAGACTACTATCGCCTTCTTGATGAGTATCTAGACTGGCAATTAGATCCTTCTGTCAATGAAGTTGATGTAATAGATGACTACATTGAACCCGATACACCTGAACCTGTTAATGAAGAAAAAGAAATTGAATTAGATAATGCTATTGAAGTTGAAGTACCTGAGCAAGATAGTCCAATAGCTAATCACATAGATACAGGAGACGGTCGGCCCTCAAAATATGGAATCGAATCTACCACATCTGTGGCCGTATTGGAAATAAAGAATCCTATTGAAGCAGGGGACCATAAAAGTGACGCAGATATACAAGAAGCGTCATACAACATCTACTGGTGGATAGGTATAGGCGTCGCCTTAGCTGTGGTCGTTATAATCATAGCAATAATTGCAAGAAAACGTCACAACCACAGAAAACAACTGGAAAGACAGAGAGAAAGCTCACGTGCCTGATTCGAGGAGTATCGGTTTTAGGAACCGATGCATAGAGACTACATTTTGTGTACTGTGCCAATACTGTGTAAAAGTGTGTGGACACAATATTGTTTCTGCGTTGTCGTTGTATGAGTTTGTGAATTCGCTTAGATACCCTAAATTATTTTGTTCTGCATGATAATGTATAGTTTGCATCCAGAGGTGCTGAATTTCAAATACTTGAATAGGTACATCACAAATTAAGTAATCATTTTATAAATTTATTTGGGAGTAGCGTTGTTTTATAAAATGTATTTCTATTTTTAAAAAGCTAGATAGTAAAGATGGAATAAATATTTTTGTACATATCACAATTTGCAAGATAGTTAATAATGATTGTTACCAAGAGTGTCTATAATAGTTGTAATTGTAAATTTATAGTTAGGAGTAATTTCGCCGTGCCTTACGTGTCTCAATTTCTAACATGTAAGATCCATTAATATGAATGAGACAACATTTGTAAAAAAGATTACTATGTAATTTTATAAATTCTCTATTTACTCTGCCGTATCTATAATTACTTTCTATTTACGTCTTTTTCACAAACATTTTTGTTTTTAAATTCCTACTACTTTTATATATTTGGAAGTTATATTGCAATAATCGTGTTAAGATTATTTTTATTTGATGTCGTTTGTAATTTTATGAATATTTGTTATGTTAAAATCACAAGCTTTACATTTTGTAAAGTGTGAATTAGTGAGTATTATGTCAGAATTGAAGGCAGGAATAAATGTTTTAAACATTGATGTCGAAGATCTTTTATTCATTTCCTTGGCTAGAAAATAAATAGTTTTTTTATTTTTTTATTTGTTAAACTTTTGTACAAAATACATAATGTAATATACAAGGCTTACTAAAAGTATTCTCTGCCAGTCAACCTTTGGGAAACAGAAAACAACGAAAGCGGTACAAATTATAAAATTATATATATTAACATACAAAATATACAAGCTACATATACATAAATATATACATTATATAAATAAATATATTATATATATATCTATATAAATACAATACTACTGAAGGAAAGTTATCATTAATAAAATGTTATGACAATGATAATGATAATGACAGCCAATGAATCAGATCCGATCTATGAATTAAAGCTATCCTGTAAAAAAGCACGAGCATTCTTTTTAAAGGAGAATTTGCTAGGAGACCTCCTGATAGCATCAGGGAGACGATTCCAGAGGCGCAAGGCGTGCATAGTGAATGATTCAGACATATAGCCAGAATGAAAGAGAGGAGTACAAAGAGAGAGAGAGAGAGTTATGTTATAGCACTAAAAATATGGGTTTTAAAATGATAGAATCAGTAATTTGAATGTTATTAAAAGAATATTTTAAAAATAATTAAACACCATATATAATGTTGTTATAGAGTATATTTATTTTATATCAATTTCCCACTCATCAACTTAACAAATTTTCTATGCGGAAGTTAATTAACGACTATAGATAACTTCAATCAAATTTACATAGCTTTCAAAACACTTTACATAACTTTGGGAGTTCCTAACCAATCCAACAATTAGCATTAATTGACAGATGATTGTAATGCTTCCGATAATAAGATCAACCTTATTAGAAAGCAATAGGGTCCTTTTTAGTGTATCAGTTGTTCAGCATTCAGAATTTATTTAATATTCAGGTTTTGTATAAATGTCACGGAGGTCAAGAAATGAACTTAATGAATAGCTAACGACGTAGGTTACTAGGTATATTAGTAAGAGGGTGCGTAAGCTAGGTTAGAACAAAGAAAAAAAGCACAGTTATTAAGAATTAGTATTTAGATTACTTGGAGAGTAGATAAACATCAAGCTTCAAACCTAGCTTACCTATTTTATCGAATGGCTGAGTAACATATACCCTGTTACGCAGTCCAGCCGAACTATGAGAGATATATGAAGTATGATTGCAACATATTACACAAACAAGATGTTTGCATTATCGCGCATTTACAGAAAATTGGAACACACGCGTAGCATTCTCAGCAATCTAGAATAAGATCGCTTACTAAGATAATGTATCTTTAATTGTACTCAATATTATTATCTCAATATACATCTTGACACCGAACAAGTCACATCTCTTTTATTACCTTAGCCTCGGTAAAGCGTCATACCTCTTCATGGCGACCCTTTGCCAACCGAACTTATAAATTTTTGCGGGAAAATCATTACTACATGGAGCAGCAAAGCAAAATTTTCAACACCATACTAGCAGCAGTCTTCGTTGCGGTGCTATTTGGCTCTACACTTCTGTTCATCGCATTACTTGGGAAGACAAAACAATAATATGGGAGCACCACAAAGTAAAGAAGAAGTTATCATCGCACAAACCGCCAGCGGCGACGCCCAAGCAACGCAGAAAACTTCAAGCCAGCTCACTACAACAGAAATTTTACTATCCGTCATACTGCTTCTCATCGTTATACTCATCATTTACGCCTGCATCCGGAAAATTTGGGACCGAATTGTCAACCGACTCCGTAGAGAATTCAACAGCGCAGTTCTAAGAAACACAATATCTTCCGTGGAACTGGCAACGACGTCGACTCAACCATCAACGTAGACCAGGAGGTGTCCAGGGTAGAAACCCGGCCCATTGTACGAGGGGCAAGGGAAATCCCAGCCCGATCTTCAGTTAGCTGTTTCAAGCGGTCCAGGAACCCATCTTAGAAGTCTGAAGATCCTACACACTCAAGGAGCATGAGAAAACCCCCAGCCCGCAGCCCCAGCCCCCACACGCCACGCCGGTCACCACATACCTACTCATCGTGCAGAGACGTAATTATTTTATTCGCGCGCTATAATGCCACCGTAAGTCGTAAGTTATTTTATACCTAAACGTTTTAAATAATATGTAGGATTACATTTTTTTTTCTTATTAGATAATGTCATTTATTATTTCCGATTTAAATGAATTGCATAAGAAACTATTGTATATTAAAGATAATTTAGTAAAACTAGGACCAGATAGACGTCAAAAAGAGTTAGGTTTTACGAAATTTAATGAAGCGAAACTTGAATACGCGAAATTAGAGTATATTTTAGCTCAAGTACATAATTTAGTTGAAAAATCGGAGGTATCAACTAAAGATATAACTTTAATTAATAAAATAGCAAATGACATTCAGATCATTTATGACAAAATTATTTCTTTAGAGACTTTAAGTGTTAGTAGTATTTCAAAAATGGCAGAAAAAGATAAATTTGACTTGAAGACAGCCATTGCACTTTTACCAACGATGACAGGTCAAGAACACGTCACTAAATCTCTAATTGATGGTATACAATTATATAGTTCAATGATCAGCGATGCTACTCATGGGTTACTTATTGATTTTGTGATTAAAACTAGGCTCTCTCCTAGCGCAAAATTACGTTTAAAAAGTAGTTATCCAACTATTAAAGATTTAATTAGAGATATGAATACGCATTTGATTCAGAAAAAATCTGCTGTTGCTATCCAACACAAATTACAAAACTGTCGTCAAGGTCATAGGTCGATCGAGTCATTCGGCTCGGAACTAGAACAACTTTTTGTGAATTTAACCATAGCACAAGCGGATGACGACGCTACTAAGTTTGAAGTATTGCGTCCCATTAATGAAAAGGTTGCAATCAAACGCTTTTCAGATGGATTAGTGAACCAAAAGCTTAGTACTATCATAGCATCACGTCACTTTGATTCTTTACCAGAGGCTATAAGAACTGCCCTAGACGAGCAGTCAATGTCTACCAGACACGAGGAAGTTATGAACATTAAAAAGTTTCATACTCGTAATTTCTCACGCACACCTACTAATTATCCGCGTCAGCCAAGTAATTATTCTAATAAATATAGTTACTATAATAGATTTAGCGCAAACAATAGGTACGCTGCCGGAAACACGAGACCACAACAAGGTAAGTACATGTCGCGAGACTCCCGCGCCGCGCAAGGAACACAATCACGTTCACGTGACCGCGGTCGGCCGAGCCCGCGCCCGCCGCGCTCAGCTGTGCCTTTTCAACGTGTGCAGTACGCTAGCCACGAGCAATCGACCAATAGTGAGTCACAAGCGCGTTCTGAGCCCCAGAACGATAATAATTTAGATTTTTTTCGTTCCTACTGAAAATTATGTTTTAAACTACAATAATAGTAGTACCGTAACTTTTAACGTAAGTAATAGCAATATCGATCTTTTAGTCGATAGCGGAGCAAGCCTTTGTGTTTTAAAATACGAATGGTTATGCGATTATCCGAAGTTATTGAATTTAATTACATTTGAGAAGTTAGTTATAAAAGGTGTTAGCGGTAAACTAGTATCTGAAGGATATATTTACTTAGATTTGTCTTATAATGGGTTAGTTTTTAGAGAAAAAATGTATGTGTTTAAAAATATGTCTTGTTCTGCAAATGGTATTTTAGGTGATAATTTTTTGAAACGCTATCAAGCTATAATTAACTATAAAGAAAATACTTTGCTTTTAACTAAAGATAGTAATTATGTGTCTATACCTATATTGAGTCACTATAGACATTTGATACCGCCACGATGTGAGGTAATAAAATATATACCTACATCGTTAGGCGACGATTGTGTTTGTTTATCTAAAGAGATACAGAAAGGAGTTTTTATAGGAAGTATAATAGCGAAACCTTGTAATGGTCGCATGCCAGTAAGGATATTAAACACCACTGAGAAAGAAGTTGATCTAGATCTTACCGATTTAGAGACTTTTTCATTGAATGATTTTGAAGTCTGTAATTTTGAAAAAGAGGAGGTTTCTGTCGATCGTGTAAAAACATTATTAGGATTATTAAATTTACCTGAACTGAATTTAGAAGAAAAACGAAGTATTGAGAGTATTTGCGCTAAGTACGCAGATGTTTTTCATCTGCCAGGCGACAAACTCTCTTGTACAAACCTAATGACCCATAATATAACTTTAAAACCTAATGTCTCGCCAGTTTATGTCAAGCCACATAGATTACCGTTCGCACTAAGGAAGGAAGTTCAGAAACAGATAGATATTATGCTCGAAAATGATATTATAGAAGAGGCTACGTCAGAGTGGTCTAGTCCCGTCTTGCTTGTACCGAAAAAAACAGATAGGTCAAACGAGAAACAATGGCGATTAGTTATAGATTACAGGCAGTTAAATAATCGTATTGAGGACGACAAATTCCCTTTGCCTAATATAACTGATATCTTAGACTCGCTTGCAAATAACATTTATTTTTCAAAATTAGACCTTTCGCAAAGCTATTATCAGTTATCTTTAAGCGAAGATTCACGAAAGTACACAGCTTTCACTGCTGGTGATAAAATTTTTCAGATGAAACGCTGTCCCATGGGTCTCCGGACATCTGCGAGTGTATTTTCACGTCTTATGACTATTGCAATGTCAGGCTTAAATTATAAAAAGGCTTTTATTTATTTAGATGATTGCGTAATTTTCGGGAAATCTATAGAAAACCACAATAAAAACTTAATTAGTATACTAGAGAGATTTAGAAAAGTTAACTTAAAATTAAATCCTATGAAGTGTGAATTTTTGCGAAACGAAATAATATATCTAGGACACAAAATAACTTCTGATGGAATTTTACCAGATGAAAGTAAAATTGCAACCATGCAAAACTATCCAGTGCCGATGAACTGCGACGATGTCAATCGTTTTGTCGCGTTTGCAAATTACTACAGACGATTCATACCGAACTTTGCAAACATTGTTTATCCTTTAAATCAATTAAGAAAAAAGAATGTACAGTTTCTATGGTCATCAGAGTGTCAAACGGCATTTGAAAAATTAAAATCAGCATTAATTCAACCCCCTATTTTATCTTATCCAGATTTTTCAGAAAGTAACATCTTTCGGCTACAAACAGATGCTTGTAAGACAGGTTTAGGATCTGTTTTATCTAACATGAACGGTCAAGTAGTCGCGTATGCGAGTAGAAACCTGAAACCCGCCGAGACGAGATATCCCATCATAGAATTAGAACTTTTAGCAATTGTTTGGTCTGTGAGACATTTTCGCCCTTATTTATATGGACGTAAATTTAAAATTATAACAGACCACAAACCGTTAATTTATTTATTTAACTTGAAAGACCCAACAAGCAGACTTACTAAATTCCGATTATTCCTAGAGGAGTATGATTTTGAAATAGAGTATGTTCCAGGACGAAACAATGCAGCTGCAGACGCATTGAGTCGCATACCTATTACATCTTCTACTTTAAAATCATTACATCAAAACACAGTATCAGTTTTAACTAGAGCACAAAGTAAAAAATTAAAAACCCCCACTGATTCTTCTTCAGAGAGCTCCACCAGCACTAGGCCTGATCAACCTATTGCGGTAGAACTTCTCAAGAAACCCGATGACGTAACTGAATTAAGTTTTAATCAATTAAAGTTTGACAATTATTCAAAGTCTAAAGATAGCATTATTTCTAATGCAAGTTGTTACGTTTACGTACCTTCGCAATCAGCGATATATCTGAGTACCCGATCGTCATCTACCCCAGAGGTGTTAGCGAGGGACTTAGAGTCATTATGTCAAAAAATAGGCATACATGAGGTACTTATTATTAAAGAAAAATGTAACGAGAGTAAAATCAAAAGTCTTGTACAAGCAACAAAAAGAATTAACTCTGTTACCCCGCGCTTTCTCATAACAAAAAATATATTAAGAATATATGATAGTGAACAAAAAAGAGTAATACTAAATGATTTCCATCTATTACCTACCAGCGGACACGCAGGAGTTAATAGAATGATGAACAACATTAAGCAATATTATTTTTGGCCAGGTTTGAGTAATGATGTAAAACTTTTTGTTAAAAATTGCCATCAATGTCAATATCATAAGCATAGTAATAAACATATTAAGCAGCCCTTAACCATAACATCAACAGCCCACTCATCATTCGAAAGAATTAGTTTGGATATAATGGGTCCACTCGATGTTGATGACTATAATAATAAATATGTATTGACATTACAATGCGATTTAACCAAATTCGTTGAAGCGTATCCATTACCTAGTAAAGACTCGGTCACAGTTGCTCAATCTTTTACCAATAATTTCATTTTACGTTATGGTATTCCTAGAGAAATATTGACTGACCAGGGAACCGAATTCATGTCATCAGTGATGTCCGAAACATGTTCTCTATTACATATTAAAAAATTAAATTCTACGGCGTACCATCACGAAACTGTAGGCGCTTTAGAAAATACTCATAAAACCCTAGGAGCTTTTCTGAGAATCCAGTGTAATAATTATAAACATAACTGGAGCACCTGGATTCCATATTGGTGTTTTTCTTTTAATACCACAGTGCATAGTGAAACTAAATATACGCCTTTCGAATTAGTTTTTGGAAAAATTTGTAACCTTCCAAATAATTTACAATCAGAAATCGACCCCTTATATAACTATGACAGTTATCCCCGAGAACTTAAGTATCGTTTACAACAAGCGCAATCCGACGCACGACGTAACTTGATACAATCTAAAGAGAAAAGAAAATTATTGTATGATAAAACTAGCAATAATGTTACCTATCAGTTAGGCGATTTGTTATTATTAAAGAACCAAGTAGGAAATAAATTAGATAGTATTTACAATGGCCCTTATAAAGTTTTAAGAGATATGACGTCTAATGTAGAAATTTTAAAAGAAAATAAAGCTATAATTGTGCATAAGAATAATACCAAACCATTCAATAAATAACTATTTTATTTGATACGTAATTATAAGTATAGGTACTTAATTACATACCATGTTACTTAACACTTTGTTATTGTTATGATTAAGTGTAAAATGTGAAGCTTCCGTTTTAATTCAATACCATTTCAATTCGATACCATTTTAATTAGATACAATTTTAATTAGGTATATTGTTTATATTGTAAAACGTTTTTGTATTAGTACGATTTAATAAATGAAATAGTTTTAACTTTGCTATGTTGATAATGTTTAAATTTTGTTTACTTATTTTACTTAAGTAATTAAATTTTGGTTAAGTTCGTTAAAGTCAATGTTACGAGTCTGTTCCTTTTTGCAGGGAGGGGATGATCCTTCCACTTTTTCAGGGGAGATGAAGTATGATTGCAACATATTACACAAACAAGATGTTTGCATTATCGCGCATTTACAGAAAATTGGAACACACGCGTAGCATTCTCAGCAATCTAGAATAAGATCGCTTACTAAGATAATGTATCTTTAATTGTACTCAATATTATTATCTCAATATACATCTTGACACCGAACAAGTCACATCTCTTTTATTACCTTAGCCTCGGTAAAGCGTCATACCTCTTCATATAAAATACCGTCTTTAGTAAAATTGTTAAACGTGATGAGCGAGAGATATAAAATACCGTCTTTAGTAAATTTGTTAAACGTGATGAGCATTTTCTAATAGAAAATACTTGACGTACAAATTTTAAAGGTTTGGTACACCTGGTGTGGAACCTTAGCAGCCAGGTTAAACTATAAGAGATACAAACATAGCGTCTTAAGAAAAGTTGTTTAACGTGATGAAAATTTTCTATTGACCTAAAAATATCGAAGGAAGATTTGGTGTATCTGATGTGGAGCTCTAGCAGCCCAGCTAACCTATAAGAGATACAAATATAGCGTCCTAAGAGAAGTTGTTCAGCGTGATAAGTATTTTCTATTGACATACAATAATCTAAAGTCTGGTACATCTGATGTCCCCCAAGAGCCCAGATAAAGCTTAAGATATACGAATATAGCGCCTTAAAGAAGGTTGTTAATTCAGCGAATGAGCACTATCTGTTTACGTATTCCAGATATTGATAAAAAAAAATTAGAACCATGCTAACCACACAACACTGCGCTTGATATCACAACTGTTACTTTTTACACACTTCTTAATCTTGAGAATTCAAATAAAAGATTTTCCGATTTTCAGTCCGTGTGATGTCAGCCTTAATTCAACATTAGTTAAATGGTAAGGTGGTTAATGTAACGGAAAAAACAAGATGGCTGCGAAATAACATAGAAGTACTATTGTCAAAAGTTAAATTAAATAACCTCTTTCGTCTAATTTTCCTCAGTTTCAAAAATCTATCACATGTAAGACATTTTTTTGGTTACGTTATGAGGCAACCGTCTTACCGTGGATATGCTATTGAAACCGGCCGTAAAGAAATACTTAACTTTACTAAAACTATCAAGCTTGAAATAATGAAGGTGACCACTCGCTTAATGGGGTGTAAATGTTCGAGGGTAAGGCCTAAGTATTTAATCGTCTCACCCCGAGGGAACAGTTTGTAAAACAAGTGGATCGGGACATATTCGTATAATCCCTTCGTGTAATTTTAGCAGCGATATTAAGAGGGTGAAGTTACCCCATGGAGACCATATAAAACTCGAAAGTAAAAAGATTCAATAATTATAGGTATAAGTATATCAGTCTTATTTTAATTTTTAGTTTTTTGCATACACAATGCAATTTTTATTACTGAAAAATGGAAAATGAAGTATTTAGAAAAAATCGACCCGTCTCACAACTAGCCCATCGGAGCTAGTTGTGAGACGGGTCGATTTTTTCTAAATACTTCATTTTCCATTATATCAGTCTTGTTCAGTTTTCTCAACTTAAAAGATTTTTGTAAAAAGTTAACCTTCGCGAACAATTTGGTGTAACAAGAATAACTCAAAAAATAAAAAAAACCCTCACCCAGTCTTTTAGTCTGTCTGGCTGTCAATATTTTATGAGACTCAGGAATGCTTGTAAGTGCTTGGTAAAATAACCACAATGTCTAGGCCACACTATGGTACTCGAGTTCGTCTTTCCACTATCCAGAATATTATCCAGCGACGGAACGCAACGGTCTATCTCTTGAAAACGAACTTTTCAACATTTACTCGGGCCTGGGTGTATGTGGTGATTCCAATTTCCATAATACTTGTGTTCAAGCTACTATAGCTTGGTATTGGAACAATGTAGGTAGTGATGTCCAATATTCATTTATTTATTTTGCAGTCCTCGCGCTAGCATTGCTGCTCCTTTATCTCGCGCCAAAACTGTCAGTCTCTCGGCGACCCAGGAGCATGACGAGTATATAAGGGACATACTAGTACGAACTCGTCCTTCGCTATTTCGCTCGCAATCCTATGAGTGTGCGGCTGCGGTCACAGAATAGATAGTACTACCGTACAGAAAGGAAACTCTCCGCCCCGCCCCGCAATCAATTACCTCACCGCGCCCGAGTTCGTGTGTCAGATCGTGTGCTCATTCAGTACATTTAGACGTCACGCACACTGTTGCGCGTGTGTCTGTGTAGCGTCTGTGTAATAGGTAGTTAAAACGCCGCGCTTGTATGGAGTGCCCGGGGTGTGCCGCGGTAAAAGATTTAGTCAGACGACTACGACGCGACGACCGACGAACGTCTCCCTAAAACCTCGTTCAGACTATGCAAGTATTCTAGTCAAGTGGCGTCTGCTACGTTTGTTTGATTTATTTAAAATACCTTTGGCACTCTTGAAGCACTGAGCATTGAACTTTGGCTGAATCTTTACTGCTTGTAAAGCCTTGTTCAGACTACGCTACTATTTTAGTCAAGTGGCGTCTACTGCTACGATTGTTTGATTTATTTAAAATACCTTTGGCACTCTTGAACCTACTACTTGACTTGTTCTAACAAGACATTATTTCAAGGAGTTAAGCAGTGTCTGTCATGATATATTTCAGTAGACCCTCTTGATTATGTAAGTCCAATATCTTTCAAGATAGCTTTCAAGTCAATTTTAAAAATGTTCAGTTTATAGCGTCCTTTGAGAGTTTTTTATGTATTTTACTTATGTAGCGTAGGTACATAAGTAAAATAAATTTTATTACTAACAAATCAATATTGATACAAAAACATTATTTGGCAAGACGCTAATAGAGGAAGGCTTTATCGAATTATCGCTGAGAAAATATTAGCCATTACTAGATCGCACCTGTTCGGGATCACCTTGAGGCTATGTCTTTTATAAATTAACGGAAACTATATTGAAATATTGAGGCAGAATGTTATTCACTTGAAATGTAATCGAAATTTATAAAAAATTATATTTAAAAAACCTTTTATTTAAAATCAAGCTTTTATTCAAATGTCCTAAAAGTAATAAAATAAACTGTGTATCAAGTCAAATCCAACAAACTTATTACATTAAACAATTTATATGTTTTAAAAGCTTGTCGCTTTAATTTCATATGTCAAATATAAGTTAAAGCATTTGTGTTTAGTGCAAGCCCAGTAACAATAAAATCTCGCGACAAGCTTTTAAAACATATAAATTGTTTAATGTAATAAGTTTGTTGGATTTGACTTGATACACAGTTTATTTTATTACTTTTAGGACATTTGAATAAAAGCTTGATTTTAAATAAAAGGTTTTTTTAAATATAATTTATTTTTGTATTTTTAGTTATTGGACATGTTTCAGTTTTTCAGAAAAAAAATCAGCTGTTCTATACATTTTGAACTATTCGATTTAGAGTTTTCTATGGAACAGCTGATTTTTTTTTCGCGTTTCCAATGTTGGCACCATAGTAATAACTCTTTGTATGCGTGAGTACATTGACCCCTTAAAATTATGTGCACTATTTAGGAAGGACCTTATATATATTTTACCACCAAATAGAGATTGTAGATTCTTACTATAGACACACACATAAGTATTCATTCAATACAAGGCATATTCACATAGGTATAAGAGAAGGTAGCACTGTATTACGAACAAGAATAGAAAACACAAATTAGACTCAATAAGACAAAAAGTTCCAAATAAAAATGTGTGTGTGCCGTGCCGCAGCAGTACCTACTCAATGGTCGCAGCTCAGCGTCATATTACTTGTCTTGCAACGCAAGCAAACGCTGATTTTCAGTTGTAAATTTTAGTAAGTATTTAAAAAATAAATACTAAAGAACAAGACACATTTAAGTTTCTATCAAAGTCGATAAACATAGTACTTACATAAAGAAAAAAAGGATATTTCTTTTCTGTAGGTAGACTATGGTTGTATTAACTTGGAGCCATCTGTCGTTGACTTTAGTGAACTATTTATGTGCAACTAGCGGCCGCCCGCGGTTTCACCCGCGTGGTTCCCGTTCCCGTGGGAATATCGGGATAAAAAGTACATATAAACCTTCCTCTTGAATCACTCTATCTATTAAAAAAAACGCATCAAAATCCGTTGCGTAGTTTCAAAGATTTAAGCATACAAAGGGACATAGGGACAGAGAAAGCGACTTTGTTTTATACTATGTAGTGATATACTATGTAGTGAAGTGACACCTAGTAGGGTCTGATTAAAGCAACTTCGCGTTTTTTGCTTCTTTTTAAAGTTCGTTCGTTAGTTCTTATAGCCGCTACACACGTCCAGACCAGACCTAACCGCCGATTTGGTGCGGACGAACTTTGCTGTAAAGCAAATATAGGTAATCCGTGCTACACACGTTCGTACCAAATCAAAATCAAATCAAATCAAAAAATCAAAAAAGCTACACCAAATCTGGCCTTGGCGAAGGCTTTGTATCACATCACTGGACAAGGCCTTGTATCACATCACTTTTTCTTATCAAATACCTACAGAAATCACCTGGATTTGCCAATGCAACGGGCTTGTAAAGAAAAAGACCTATAAACAAAAAAAAGGTCTTGGATTTGAAAAAAATTTAACGGTAGGTTCCTGTCACAAAAGAATGACGAAAAATTCTTCAAAACCATTTCGAGTGGCCTGTAACTGACAGGGAAACTTTTAATTAAATGTAAATTTTTTAAGTAAGTAATTGAGAAAAAGCCTAAGTATAGGGACTTTAAATTAATGTTTTAATAGAAATAATAATAATTTTCAATTCTCATGCTCTAAAAGTACGCAAATATAGCCCTACGAAGCGGGACTAAATAACCACTTTAGTCCTTAGGGAGTAAAATGTAATCCTAATTTCTTGTATGCATGAGATGAGATGAATTCCTGATTATAGCGCCTTAAAATCAAATAATACGCGTACATAACTAAGGGTTGTTTTATTTTAACTATATCACAGTCACGATGTTGTAAGCTCCCAGTCGGCTCGAGGTATCGCACGAATCCATCGCTGACGCAGTGTTCCTCCTTCGGGAATCCAAATCTTTCGAGATCCAAGGTTTCATAAGTAATTTCCAACAATGATCACGTATTTATATGCACTAATTATACAATAGATATTGTATTAAAACACCCAAACAGCAATCAAGAAAATCAAACAGCAACGTTTCTTGACATGACCAAAGAGTATTCCGACTTGCCACATCCAGATAAAAAAAATATCCAAAATGTGCAAAAATAATAATTTTTCTTTTTATTTTGTAACAAGCAAATTTAAACAAGTTGTTAAATAAATGCGTGCAAAATCCGAGAAAGTGTTTTATTTAAATGAACAGTTCGCGCAGAAATCTAAGATGTGAATTGAATTACGGCGAAAGTTATTTTTTTTTAATATATTATATCAAGTTAAGCCTAGTCAACGAAGAGATATAGAGGGAAATGTTTGGAACACAATTTTTGACTTTGGAACTTTGTTTGGGCTAAAAGTTTTTTAAAATACTGTATATATTTTACCGGCCAAACCAGATTTCAGGACAAACTAGTTTTTCCTAGGCCAAACTAGTTCATCGCGTTGACATTTCAGAGAGCGAGTTTGCCTCGGAAGTCCTGTAGAACACGTGATTGGTTAAAATGGTGGTTATTTTTTTTTGTGTCATGTTCTACATCTACAGGTCTTCCGAGGCAAAGTCGCTCTCTGAAATGTCAACGCGATGAACTAGTTTGGCCTAGGAAAAACTAGTTTGTCCTAAAATCGGGTTGAAAAAAAATGAGACCTTCAAACCGCCCCCCCCCCCCCCCCCCCCGGATTAAGGGCTACGGGCGGGGACTTTTGCTATGTTTACCTCCTTATTAGCCCAAACAAAGTTACAAAGTCAAAGATTGTGTTCCAAGCATTTACCTCTATACTGTTTTTTGAGTGTTCGTTGATTTTTACTTCCACATAATTTGAGAGTTATCGCCTAACCTGGCAACACTACACGATTGTTTGTTTATACAGAACAAAGAGTAAAGTGTATAGATCAACAATCTTTTCTGTTCCGGTGACAGCAGCGCTGGTTGGACAGTGCTACTTGACAGTAAAATAACATTATGAACAAAACACGTTAGTTCCAGTTTTGGCCACCGGAACAGAACACGTTGACGTAATCGACTGCAACGTTGCCGCTTTTCCAAGGAGCATGGCTTGTTACAAGTGCAACGAGTGAGATAGAAGATGGCTTTGGTCAAGCACGTGTCAAGTAACCATCACAACAAAACAAGAATATAGTACTTGAAAATTTGCAAGAATTCTGAATTGATAACTATACTGATTATATATTTAATTGCATTGTCATCGGAACTAAAGGTAAATTCCAAATTTCAGCTCAATCGGACATTGGAAAGTGGGTCAAATTTAGCTCGCAAGATTTGACGAACGGACATGCATACATACATACACTGCAAGTTAAATAAAAGCTTGTAATATAACACCCACACATATTGATCTGATCTGGAATAAAGGTAGGTAGCATAACCACTTGTGGTAATACAAATATACAGCGTGCTGGAAAAAAACTATGAGCCCTGGATGAAAATTGCCCTCAATCCTTTAGTTAGCTTTTTTACTGAAAGAAAACATTGTTTTATTAAAAAAGACTAAACTGCAATTAAAAAAAACGCTTTTTTATAGAAAAGTACAACATCGATTCGACTCGACATCGAATCGATGATCTTTTATTGTTTTCCTTTCATATAATTTGTCAAGTTTGTTAGAGAGATTTGATCCTTATGGTTGACCTCATCACTGACGCAAACACAAATGCTCATCACATAAATGTTTGTCCCGGGTGGGGATCGAACCCACGATCCCTTACCCAGAAAGTATGATTATTCTTAAGGCCTCTATCACACTACCGCTGCATCCCGCTCCGGTGGACGGAGATGCGGCGTGAGTGTGTACCGCAGTGTACACAAAACCCGCAGGTTTTGTATGCAAATCAATATTCTACAGCCAAAGTTCAGAACCGCAGTATCGCAAACCGAAGCGGTGTCCGGTGCAGTGTGATAACCGCCCTAGTACCAACGGGCCGGGCCCGTCAAACAAATAATCACGTCTACGATTGCTACGCCGCGCCGTAGCTGGCTACATCAGGTAGCTACTGCATCGGCTGGCACCTAGTGACTGCAGCATGCAGCGTGGTTTACAAAGTGAGTATATATATATTTATGTTATCCCGCGGGAATGTGATATTCTTCCGGGATAAAACGTCTAATAATAATCCCTGAAAGGTTGAAATAGGGGTGAAATTTTGAATGAAAATCAGGAGGTAAAATAGACATTTCAACTTGAAACTTTGTAGGCTTACTTCTTAAAACAATAGGTAACCCATTTCGTAGTTTTCCGAAAATCAAATCCAGGGGTAAATAGGGTATAGAAACCTAAATCATCTTAAGTACCCTAAAAGTTCTTGGTACCTAACAAGTTCTTGGTACCTTAGCTACTCAGAACTAACTTTTTGATTGTGAAACAGACACTTATTATTTACTAGCTTCCGCCCGCGACTTCGTCCGCGTGGACATTCGAGAAAATACTTAGGGGACCAATTAACCAGGATAAAAAGTATTCTATGTTTTAATTTCATAAAAATCCGATCAGCCGTTTTTACGTGATTAGGCGGGTCCTCCCTCACCAAGTGTGCAGCCTCGTGCGAGGCCCGCCGCACGTGGCAAACGTTCTGCCTCGCACGAGGCTGCTGGCTTGGTGAGGGAGGACCGGCCTATTAATCACGTAAAAACGGCAGATCGGAGTTTTATGAAATTAAAACATAGAATACTTTTTATCCTGGTTAATTGGTCCCCTAAGTATTTTCTCGAATGTCCACGCGGACGAAGTCGCGGGCGGAAGCTAGTTCTATTATAAAGGGTGTTTTTCTATAAGTGCAATACCTCTTAGGTGGTGATTGTACTCATGAATATGAACAACTTTTACTATGAGGCCAACTCTGCAACTTCACAAAAAAAAACAGCTGTTCCATACATTCTGGTCAGGTAGGTATTAACAAATTGTATGAAACAGCTGATTTTTTTTGTTGAGTTGCAGAGTTGGCCCCATAGTAAAAGTTGATCATATTCATGAGCACAATCACCACCTAAGAGGTATTGCACTTATAGAAAAACACCCTGTATATTAAGTAGTATAGTTAGTCAATTAGTAAAGAAGTTTGTCTTTACAATAAGATAGTATCTACCAAAATCAAGTCAAAATTTAACTGAAATGCAATTGTAGGTGTATTAACTTAGTTACACTCAGCACTCTGCTACTTAATAGTATCGCTTCATTCCAACAGTACATTATGTTTTTCCATCGAGTCATGATGTTCAGCTAACTTATATAGGATTCTGAAAGCTTTCGTATTATGCACCCAAGACCACTTTATGAATCAAGCTAGTCTTCTTGCGAATCACTCATTCCATATAAATCACTTAACTGCGAAGTAAGAAAACAACAAGGAAACAATAACTTCACCACTTTTCCATGTGCTCGGAATTACATCATCTTTTGAAGTTGCCTGCTGTTATTCCTATGATGGCGACTTGAAGAACTTGTGCGAATTTATTAGATTTTTTTAAGGTTCTTATGAATTTGTGCTATCAAGATCGTGTAAGAAAATCCTTCAAATAGAACTTGAAAATCTAAAATTACTTTCCAATAATTTTGTTTTTATTATCTCTTTTATTCCTGTAAAATATATTCCATATCTAAGTATTTGGTATATCTATAATGATCTATTTGTCTAAAGGCTAGAATACAATGTCTGTAAAAAATCTACAAATCAATTTCTTTGTAATACTCGTATAACCTGTTTTGAAACAAATGTGTGTTGTGTGTGTGATGTTAAAGGAGACATCTAATAGGCAGCTTCTCATGGCATTTCACAGTAAGATCTATACTTCTTTTATTTTTTTTATTTGTTGCTTTTTGTTGAAAGCGAAACGTTGAAGAAGCCAGAACGTGGGTCCACAACGTTCGTACCTATTGGTGTCATCAGATTGGTGTAACGTAACATGAAATGTATCATTAATGAAAGGATTTTCAAATTGCTGCAATATATATTGTAAAGTAGAAGAAAAGGTATGTTACCTTGTAACAATTACGAGATTTTGTAACAAGGTGAACATTTCACGAGCACGCTACAAGCACTTCAAACCGTGCGCTAAGTGACCCTTGATTTGTCGGTTTTTCGACAAACACAAAGGCGCGCGCAAACATATGTTCGTAGGTTCGTAGTAAATCCGCGGAACGTCCACACTTGCAGCGAACATGCAATGTAAGGCAGAAAGATACATTGCATGTTATGTTTTACCAATCTGGATGCACCATAACGCTCAATGTAATAATAAAACGCGACCTTGCTTTTCAGTACAGGGTCTTTCAGACTCAAGTAAGTCCGTCTAATTTAGTTAGCGTTCTAATTACAAACTTCGCACCTGCCACAAAAGTAGTTCGGACTGATTCGAGAAAGTACTCTGTCATCTAACCGCCATGTTTCTGTAACACGCTTACGTCGCGTCGCACCTTGTTAGCTAATGAAAAAGTTTGGGTTTCTTAGCAGTAAGACAAATGGACAATAATTAATTTGTAAGTTATTGTTGTTAGTTTGTTAAGTAGGTAGAGGGCACCTGAGATCTGTTCCAGTTAGTTGACCTATTTATTACGCGAACTAACTGAACTAAAAATATACGGTGTGACCAGTGTAAGGGCTCCCTCACACAACTGCGAAATCACATCGCAAGAATCTGCGATGCTACATTAGAAACCTTATTGTCTGTCAAATACTTGACATGCGTCGCAGATTTTTGCGATGCGAGGCGAATTTGCAGTTCTGTGTGGGTGCCCTTACATTAAGATACTGACAGACGACTGGTATGGTATCATACGCCAGTCGCGGTAACGAGTCACCGCCCGAGGCGTAAGTGCCTGTTGACACGGCGCGTTGCGTCGACGTAGCGCTGTGTAGCTGCGTTGTTTTACAAGCTTTTTATTAACTTGCCATGTTAGTTAGTTAGTTAGTTAGTGGGGGACAAATCTTGCAAGCTTAATTTGACCCACTTTCCAGTGTACGATGGAGCTGAAATTTTGTATACAGGTTTGGTTTAGATGACAATAAAATATTAAAGTACAGTCAGCAAAACAGCTTGTCATAAAAATGTTTTTTTTACTAAAAACTTATTCATACTAATAATCACAGTGTACACACGGTGCGCTGCTGCGTCGTACGTACCGTATTTGACTTCGCAACGCAATGCGATTCGCTGCCGTGTGGACAGGCACTAACTCCCATATATTTGTATTGTGAATACTCTACAATCCGCTACTAGTAAATGTCACACAATACATATGTTCGGGTGAGGGACTGGCGTATTATACATGTCTTCAACAAGAAAAAGTAGACTCGTTCCACAACTTCTTCTAATACGCACTTCATTCAATAATAAAAATTTCATTGTGAATGCAAAAAAGTAAAAATAATTTAGTTTTCAGCAACTTTTGTAATGTAAGTTAGAAGTAACTAAGACTAGTAGTCACATTTGTTACGATTGTTTTTCTAGGGAAATTTAAAGTTCTCTTCTAATGTAACAATTACTAATTCGCCGTACGGAACACTAAAGGAAATTCATATTTCTTTCCAATATGCAGTCTTACAACAACTGGGAAATTAATTTATGTATGGGAAACGAAATTGGGACTATTCCAAAAAGCTTCTCCAAATTTTTTGTTTTGATCATAGCACATTTTAATATGTACATTTCATAGCACACATAACATTTTGGTTGCTCTTATAAGTTGATCATCAAGAAATCTTCAATCATTGTACAAAGAGTAAGAGTTGCATAATAACAAAATGACTATGAAATAATTAGTTTCATAACCTAAATTGGCAACTCAAAACTGATTGGACCATTCACTTCGCTGACCAGAATGGAATTAAGTGACTTTATTACAGAGTGAACCACTTTATTATCGTATGGAAGTTGTAAATCACAATAAACTAATACATCCGCCATCTGTGCGAGCTGTAAAACTGAAACTTTATTTTATTACCACTTCGCTTTACGACACGGTGACTTTTGATTGTTTCAGAATTTTAATTTTGTAATGGCCACATGTTGCTGGGGCATAAGTTAATGAATTTTACATTACCATATAAACTAATACCTATATTAACTTCGAAAATACTTTGTGGTCTCAGCCAAATGACTGGGTGCGGGAACGCGCGCGTTTTGTCTGACGCTCAGCTAACGCGGTTGCGGGAGCGGCCTTGGCTTGAACTAGTTTAAGAACATATCAATAAACATACTTCCATACTAATATTATAAACTTGAGAGTGTGTTTGTTTGTTTGTTTGTCCGTATTTCACGTCAAAATGGAGCAACGGATATCGACGTGATTTTTGATATGGGGATAGTTTTGGTCATAGAGAGTGACATGGGCTATTTTTATCCCGGAAAAATATCACATTCCCGCGGGATAACGTGGTGTAGTCCACGCGAACGATGTCGTAGGCAGAAGTCTAGTAAATAACTAGACTAACGAGATAAATATCTAGTACGGTTGGTGGTGACTCGCACTACGTTTTGGCCTGAACTATGCCTGAACTCCTGAGTATCTGGAGCAACGGATCTGCGTAATTTTTGGTATGGCTATAGTTTGGGGGCTGGAGAGTGACATAGGTAACTTTATATCCCGGAAAAATATCACATTCCAGTTATAGTAAAGACGAAATATTACACAGTGTGTTCATAACATTATAATATTAGGTATTTTTTAGATACACATTTTGTACGATTATTTACATTATTTAAAAATAACTCAATCTAAACCAACACTGATTTCTTCTAAAACAATAAGCTGCTATAACTTAAGGACGCTCATACATTTCTTATCACAATGTGGCTAATACTAAAGATGAAAGATTAGACAGAGCTCCCGTTGACCCTTTCCAGAACGGAAAAATAATAAAGACTAATGAGAAACTTAAAGCTGTGCTCAGAGGGTATTAAGTCGTTCAAGTGCTCCTCGTTAATCAAACTCTGTCCCCTACTACGAAACAGCTTTAAAGTTCTAAACAGACAGATGCAAACACGTGTCGTGTCTTCGAATCGTGAGCGTCAGTCACGCGACGATAACCGACGTACCCGAGACTTATCATCGTGGTCGCTTAATGCCCTTTACATTGCGACTTTTTGCAGTGATACAAACGCGCGTTTAACAGCCGCATGACTGCATCGCAGTTTCAAGTAAGGCTTTTAACGGTTTTTGAGTATATCGAAGCTCCATCGCGCTTGCATCGATGCTGTATCGCTCTAAAAGGTCACAAAGTGAAACAGCCGTTAGTTGTATGAAATAAAGTGACACCGCCCTTCGCGCGACAGCAGACGCGCGACCAACTTTAATGCGTCTTGCTCCCTCTTCACAGTCGCGTTTGTCGCAGTTTAGATCATAATTATTTTAATATAATTGTTTATAATCTTTATATAAACTTAACATTATATTGTGATACAGCTAATTTCGGGATAATACAGCCAGATCGGGAAATGTATATTTCAGCATTTCATATTTAAATCAGTTAATTTGATTATTACAAAATGACGTATATTAATAAGATGAGATTTGCTTACAAGTTTCTACAGGAAAAGGAACCACGGGGGAAAAACCACTGAGCTCGACAAGCCTTTTAAATTATATACCTACCTAGGCATATAATAATGGTCAGCTTATTGGAAATTACTTTGGAAACCAAATGTGTAGATACATGTATCTACAGATATAAGTACCTACTTATAATTTATGGAAATATGATGTCATGTGAATACTACAAAATATTAAAATCTATTGCATGTTGAAAGGAAGAAATAACGTTAAAAGCTGCATAAATCGTTCTAATACCCAGTTCAAAACAGTAACAATAAATTTTAAATCGCTTTAGAATCTAAAATAGTACCAACCGACTTGGCAAACTCACTCAATATCTTAGTGATACTACGAGAAACACCAATACAATTCTTTAGAAACAGTGGTAGGGGTAAACTCCCCATTTATATTGTATTCGTTTGAAAATTGAGATCTATTTTCCGCCTTTTGAAAGAAAAGAAAGCAGTGTTGCAACAAAATGACAAAGTGAAAACTCGATGAAGAACGATAAAACGGAGAAGAAACGCTGTTCTTTATTGAATTAGCTGATTAAAGTATTACCAAAGTCGTTTTTGTGAAGAACCAATACAAATGAAGAAATTACTCTCGTTAGGTAGTAAATTTGCAGTTGCAGAGCTGTTATTTTTGTTTCGACGAATTTCCAAGGACAACGAAAGTCGTCAAAACGTCTGAAAAGTTGGGTATTTGACTGAATTTTTTTTATTGACTTAAAATGTTCATTTAATTAGTAGCAACACAACATAGGTATTTATTTTCAAATATCTTGCATATTTTCAGCGATATACAGCAGCAAACTTACTAATTAGACAAGGAGAGCGCTATGGAAACGTGACGTCACATTTCTATAACGCCATACTCTCGCCATAGAAAATTTCGTTTTAGAAAGAGATAGCTAGAGTCACAATTAAGTAGCTCATAATTCGCTTGTTATAATACATATTGCCTTTCCTTTTTATATTTGTTATTCAATAATGTTATATTTTCGCATGTCATAATTAAATATCTACATTTCAACAACAGTCAAACACCCAATTCGACCATTTTCGTCTTAAACGTCGATAAACCTAAACATATTACAATTGCAAAAGTGACTATAAAACATGCATTTATTGAGGTTTATATTTTACTAGCTGACCCAGTGCGACTTCGTTCCCGTGGCCCTACCCCCTACTCCATCCTACCCTACCCCTACCCTACCCCTACCCTACCCCTACCCTACCCTACCCCTACCCTACCCCTACCCTACCCCTACCCTACCCCTACCCTACCCCTACCCTACCCCTACCCTACCCCTACCCTACCCCTACCCTACCCCTACCCTACCCCTACCCTACCCCTACCCTACCCCTACCCTACCCCTACCCTACCCCTACCCTACCCCTACCCTACCCCTACCCTACCCCTACCCTACCCCTACCCTACCCCTACCCTACCCCTACCCTACCCCTACCCTACCCCTACCCTACCCCTACCCTACCCCTACCCTACCCCTACCCTACCCCTACCCTACCCCTACCCTACCCCTACCCTACCCCTACCCTACCCCTACCCTACCCCTACCCTACCCCTACCCTACCCCTACCCTACCCCTACCCTACCCCTACCCTACCCCTACCCTACCCCTACCCTACCCCTACCCTACCCCTACCCTACCCCTACCCTACCCCTACCCTACCCCTACCCTACCCCTACCCTACCCCTACCCTACCCCTACCCTACCCCTACCCTACCCCTACCCTACCCCTACCCTACCCCTACCCTACCCCTACCCTACCCCTACCCTACCCCTACCCTACCCCTACCCTACCCCTACCCTACCCCTACCCTACCCCTACCCTACCCCTACCCTACCCCTACCCTACCCCTACCCTACCCCTACCCTACCCCTACCCTACCCCTACCCTACCCCTACCCTACCCCTACCCTACCCCTACCCTACCCCTACCCTACCCCTACCCTACCCCTACCCTACCCCTACCCTACCCCTACCCTACCCCTACCCTACCCCTACCCTACCCCTACCCTATCCCTACTCTACCCCCTTTTTTATTTTTTTTTGTATCAAGAGGAGAATGCGATCTTTAGGCATACCAAACGGCATGTTGGACTCGGTCACACCTAGGGCATGTTCCTCGCCGCACCCAGCCCTCCCACCAAGCCTAATAGGCTTCACGTCAGGGCTGGGTGGTTTTAACCTCTGCCCCGCCCCCTAACGAGCCCGAAAGCTCGAGAGGGGGCCGGGCAGAAGGAGGAAGCGTCCTCCCCAGTTCCCCACGTGGCTACCCGCTCGTGGGGGCAGGCCAGGTGGGGTGAATAGGAGGAAGCACCACTACCAACTAAACTCCTCTCGAAGACCTGCGCCTTACCGCCGGGTATGTGGGGTCATGTTGACACGCGCCACATTACCCGGAGAGGGTGGCCCGTTAGGGCCCCACCCTTGGGGGACAGAGGGCCTTACTCTACCCCTACCCTACCCCTTTTTAGGGTTCCGTAGCCAAATGGTAAAAAATTGAACCCTTATAGATTCGTCATGTCTGTCTGTCTGTCTGTCTGTCTGTCTATCCGTCCGTCCGTCCGTCCGTATGTCACAGCCACTTCATTCCAAAACTATTACGACTACAGACTTGAAACTTGGTAGGTAGATATATTCTGTGAACCACTTTAGGATTTTTATAAAAAAATAAAAAAAAAAATATTAAGGGGGGCTCCCCATACATGGAACTGAAACTGAAAAAAAATATTTTCATAAAACATATTAGTGTGGGGTGTCCTAAGATAGGTATTTAAAAATGATACTTAAGTTTCTTTAATCATTTTTTATCAAAGTCAATATTTTAAAAGATATACACTTCCAAAGTGGTAAAATGTGTGTCCCCCACCCCCTCTAACTTTTAAAATAAGAAACTGAAAAATCTAGAAAAAATATATGTTGTTTTTTTTTGTAATAAGAGGAGAATGCGGTCTTTAGGCATATCAAACAGCATATTGGACTCGGTCACACCCACCCCTACCCTACCCCTACCCTGAATCTCGAATGCGAAGAGCATATTAAGAACTTCATTTTCAAATTTTTATCTATTAAAAAAACTATATTCAAAATTGAATTCAGTTTGTCGTCCGTCCTCAAATTTAAAATGACTAAAAATAAAACTAATTAAAGTATCATCAATATCTTTTGTCTATAGAGACGTACGTAGTTCAGTTTCATTTAAGGATTGGAATTAATCATAATGAAAAATTCCTTCCTGATCAGAAGGTCTAAGTAGCTAAATGTCCAACAGCGCGAAACGTCTGATGAGCAGTAAGTCTAATTAGCAGAATGTCTATGTAGCAAAACGTCCAACTATCAAATAGTCTGTATATCAGAACATCTATTTAGCAAAAAATCATTTGTGAAATGTGTACACTCATGATAAAAAGGAAAAGTCATTTGTAAATTACATTACATTTATTTGAGAAAAACAAAATCTGGATTAAAAGCTAGTAGCGCCATATATATTATTAGGATATTAGGCGCACAAATTCCCCTGCATTTATTTACTTATTCTTTTAATATGACCAAGGTGTATCAAAAATTCAAAGGGACTATCTTTTTGGCCCTCAAACTTGCAGCTCATTTTGTATTTGGCATCAAACATTAAATCGATCTTCCTTCTTTTATTTCCTTCAAATAACATGTTTCTGTATTTGCGAAAGCCAAAGCGCTTCTTTTCTAAGAGCTTTATGTAATGCTAATCAAATAGCATTCTTGACAACAAATTGTCAGCCACCATTAAAAAGATATGATTTAAGCTACATAGACCAAAGAATCTGTAGGTATCTACAAGTCTGTACATACGTACATATTATAATTCCGTGTCCGTTTCCCTCCCGATGTAATTTGTGTGTTGAATTTTGTGCCCGAGTATCCAGACATTTTGATAGTGTGACGATTTGCTAAATAGATGTTCTGCTAATTAGACTTACTGCTCATCAGACGTTTCGCGCTGTTGGACATTTAGCTACTTAGACCTTCTGATCAGGAAGGGAAAAATTTAGAGTTAATAAAATTAAAATTTAATTCGGAGACTTGTCAAAACTGCTTAATACCTCTACTCTTTACATTTTTTTTTATCTTGTATCAGTTGTATCCTCATAGTAGGTATCGTAAAGGTTGAATGTAACGCTGTAAAATATCAAAGAAGCGACACCCCACAATGGTTGGCAAGAAAGGTTCGTGTCGTTGTCCACGAATTTACCAGCTGAACACTTAACGCTGATATTCGCTTGCACACAATCAATACGCATCTTACTGTTGGTACGTTGTGTTCAGAATGGAGTGTTAGGAATTATCGCTTAAGAGTGGTCCGGAAGTTTCCTGATTGTACGTACCTAGAAGTCGCTCGCATTCAATTTATCCGAAAGGGTCAGTACTTAAGCAGGATTTATAAGGGACCTTTTAAACGGCTTTTTTCACACCAAAGCGTAACTGTACATCGGTGCTGACTTATTAAGTTCGCCAATATAGTTCTTGGTTTTATTCTTCTGGTGTTAACATCTACTGAGGTGTAAGGAAGGTTGGTAAGCAATTTAGGTCTGTAAAAACTTTCGGTCTGTTTTTTTTATCGCATCTGGACCTTTAAGTGTTCTTGCCACGGATTAAAAATTCAACCTAGGGGACCGAAGGTGCTGTTATTTCACGATTTTTGTCGTCCAGTCGATAACATGCTGTAGGTAAGGAATCATAATGTTACAAAGAAATTTAATCGGGCTACGCAATGTTTTATAACGTTATAGAAGTGTCGTCCGGCAACACCTTCAGTGTATAAAAAAATATAATTTTAAGTACCTACATAAGGCTTTTATGAATTTTTGTACACTGTTATGACGTGTTGTGTCAAACTCATTATGTACATCAACGTTCACCTAAATTGTTATTTTAGATACTTACACATTATTATTTATATTGGTTATGTGCACCTAAAATAACAATTTACCTTCTTAATTAAATGCGCTTCTAACATTTACATTATTATCTACAGTCCAGATTAAATGTTGTTTGTCCGGCTTCCCCTATTGCCTGAATTAGGACTTAATGTGTCGTTTATATTCTGATTTAGGTCTTTAAATCTCTGTTTTGACTTAACAACTTTTAAACTTATTGTGGCTAATACAAAAATGTTTTTCAAATATATCCTAAACATATTTTTCCTCTTGGACTTACTACAAAGATCTTAAAATTACTAATTTATTTGTGTTTTTCAATTTGTGTCAGTTTGTTGTTATAGCTGTTTAAATAATAATATAATTAAATTGGATTTGTTTTTTTAGGTTATCTTCAAAACATATTGTTTCGTTACTGTCTAATTCTAAGTTACAAATAAATAAATTTAGTAAATCTAAAACAAAACTTTTTTAGGGAATAAAGTTACTCTAACCGAGTAAGTACCATTTGTAAAAAGTTCTTTAAAGACCCTTAGGAATAATCTGTAAACCATACCATATAACACCAGTTGGTACTTATTTACAATCAGAGATTTATTTCAACACTATCTTTCCGCCCGCGACTTCGTCCGCGTGGACTACACGACGTCATCCCGCGGGAATGTAATATTTTTGCGGGTAAAAAATATATGCTCCTCTCCAAGCTACAAAGTATCTGTATTTCAGCCAAATTTCAGCCAAATCCGTTCAGTCGGTTAGTAACAAACATACAAACATCCAAACATGTAAACTTTCACATTTATGTTAGGTTGCAGAACATGTTGCTCATCATGTTGAAGGCCTTTTGTTTTTGAGCTGGCAACGTTGCCAAACATGTTGAGCGTAACGTGTTGCGAGTCGAAGGTTGCTTAATGTGTAACAGTATGCCCCAGCGAGCAATGAACCGCAATAAGTTTCCATGTGACGTTGTAACGGCGTCACGGACAAAGTCATCGGTCGAAGGTTCGGCCGGTGCCGGTGGCCGGAAGCAATCTGCGAATGTGTCGAACCAATGAACCGTACACCGTTTTACAAGGCAACTATGCAAAATGTATGTATGCTAATGTTACATTTTATTTGAGACTTTATTCAGATTACTTTATTTTTTTTTTGCATTCACAATCTTCGAACTACTAATAATAATATATTGTTTTTATTATATTAAGTACTTACAGTTATTATTTAACAAAAGACATTCGATGTTAATCTATTTTAAATTATATATATAATTTGAAATTTTAAATTCATCAAATTTTTACGTAGTTATGGATAGCATAACGGAAACACATAATATTTAAAGAATTATTTTACTGCGCATATTGGGTTAGGTGCTACGATGAAGTAAACATCATTGTTATGGACTCAGACTTAATTAAGATGGTGGTAGCTATTAGCCAGGCGGACTAAGAACAAATGCTACCGGCAACCAAAATTACCAGTTCGTAATCAAATACGTACCAACAAGAAAAAAAATATCAACACAAATTCTGCTGGCAAAAAAAAAAGGAAAACAACAGTCTCTTCAATTAACTTTTCGCGTCTCTGAGATTTACTTATCTTGATAATATAAAAGAAACTAGACAGACTTAAAATCGAAAAAGTCGCAGCTCATCATCTGTGGATAAAAGAAGGTAACGAAGTTCAAAGTCTTGATTACAGTTATTAAATTACTTAGGATTGTGATTTATTATTTTGGACGGTCCTCTTTGAGCATCTGGAGACAATAAATTGGCGGGAAAAAATGAGGTGAATAGAAATATATTTTTATTTAAAAAGATACACTAATGGTGGTAACAAAAACATTAAATTTTCTGTATAAATTGATACTATTTTGGAATAGGTAATTACTTATCGCATGATGATAAATAAATAATTTCTTATCATCACACTAATTATCTATTATTTACTAATTATAATATAATGAAAAGCTTGATAACAAATAAATCTACTTAAACACTTTTTGTTTGTAAATACATACTTAATATACATAGAAATATGCATATGCCCAGCAGTGGGCGTCGTTCGGCTGATGTGATGATACATAGAAAACACCCAGACCAAGACAAATATATAATTGTTCATGCAAGGTTCATGCAAATATTTGTCTTGTTCGGGAATCGAACCTGAGACCTCTGGCGCGGAAGACAGGTATCCTACCCCTGCGCTAAGTCGGTCGTCAATATATTTTTGAATTGTTTCTCAATTCAACATTTTAATTTTCTTTATTTAGATTAGATTAAGATTACAACACTTATAATCGTCAAAGTAGCTACGCCGATCGGTTACTACGGTACTACGAAGATCGGTCCGCAATCCAGATGAGTAGTGTGCATTGTGCAATATTCTACATTGCCAAGAATACATTTCATACTGCCACATAAGTAATTTAATTTGATCTTATTAACTAAAGTCGAACACTTCTTTCTTTTCACTATTTTTATAGTTTTCTTTTTCTATAAAAATAAATTAGTATCTTCTTACCCGTATCACTAAACTGTATTAAATCCTTAATCTAACACAAAAATTTTACCATCGCATAAGCTTTAACAATCAGCGTTGCCAACAAAATTAATTGCCTACCGTTTTGCTATAAAAAGTCACAGATAGGCCTATTCAATAGATCAAAAGGCGTTCCCGCATTATTTACGACATTATTTGTTGGATAAATGGCGGTTATATTTTATGATAACCCGTTTATCGTGCCGGAGCAGATTGTACGAATTAGAGATTTTACGTGCGACCGTGTATCGAACCTTTTCTTTGGGAAAACGGTCGTTACGGCTTTGACGAGCGTAAAAACCTTAATGACTGTTTGAAATGAAAATACGGCATGAAAACTGTTGGGATTTTTTTTCCTGTAATTTCATCAGATAGCATTATGACTTCAATAGTAAATTGTTCTACATAGAATCAATCTTCCATGAGATAAATGAAGATAACTCTACCTAAAATAATTAAAAATTGGTTTTCGATAATTTTTCTAACAATGAAATTACAGTATTAGGAAAACTATTCTACTTTTTACTTTGCAGTTCTTAATGAAGCCCGTATTTTCGTAAGTTTCGTTACTTCTTAATCATTCTAAATTTGGTAACGCGCTAGTATTATATGATGTGTGGTAACGCGTGATAGTCCTACTTAAAATTTTATGTGTATTTATTCAACTTAAATTTTAAGCATCTAAGTACCATTATAAATTTGTACTGAAGCAATCTGTTGTTGATAATTGGCGGTTATATTTTATCATAACCCATTTATCGTGCCGGAGCAGATTATCGAACCTTTCCTTTGGAAAAACGGTCGTTACGGCTTTGACGAGAGTAAGAAAATACGGTATGGCAAGTGTTAGAATTTTTTAACCTGTAATTTAATTCGGTAGTATTAACTCTTCCATAGTACATTGTTCTAACAAATGGGTAATTTCAGAAGGTTACTCGCAGCATGCAGAAAATTGCACTATAATTACTAGCATGTCGTAATTAAACCCGTTTGCAGAAAAATCCGACACTAGCTTAAATTTCCTACAAAACACAAAGTCATTAATATTAAACTATAAGTACATTTCTACAATGATTTATGGGTCAGATGTTCTGGATAAATGATTGCATCCATAGTAAAGTTATAAATGTCAAAGAATGTTTGTGTGTCAGTTTTTCAAGTCAAAACGGAGCAAAACGCATCGACGTGATTTTTAACCGACTTCAAAAATGTAAAAGGAGAAGGTTATCTATTCGTCGCGTTTATTTTTCTTTGGTTATATGTATGTACACCGATTACTCGAAGACGGCTGAACAGATTGAAATGATTCAAACGTTATAACATTAGGGTTTTTCGTCAAGTTGGTCCCATTTTTTGAGTTCAGTAGTTTTTTTGATATGGGGATAGTTTGAAAGCTGGAGAGCAACATAGGCTACTTTTTGTCCCGGAAAAACATCACGTTCCCGCGGGATAACGTTGTGTAGTCCACACGGACGAAGCCGTTGGCGAAATTTAGATATTTTTAGATTCCTTCAGTTCCTGAAATTTAACGTAATTTTGAATTTGAATATCCAATTCTACGTTGAGTGGAGAGACACATTCCAATTTAACCCTTTAAAACACACTTCAGTACCGTTATATCACCCTTGATTAACCCCATTGACCTTTACCGATCATTTTCAGACGTCGTGTGTCACAATCGAAATTGATTGATTCGATCACTGGCCATTCGATTATGTAAACGGTTGTTTACTTCGTCAATTTATTTTATAGTCCAATTAAATTCAGACACTCCTGTGTAACGAGTCTTATTTCGTGAGTTTTCAATTATTACCTACTTTAATTGTTAATAATTACTCTATTGGAAATAAAGGTACTGTTCCTCCGTTTATGATTAAAAGCGCATGAAAACTTAAATTAATGCCGCGTCATTAATATTTAAGAAGCTCTCCAGCTTTATTTCTTTATGGAAATTTATTATTTAAGTTTGTTTAATTGGATTAGTTTTAATATGAGTAAAATTAATTACAGTTTCTTTTTCCTTTACAAGGAAAGGAAAAAGAATATTTACTAGAAACTCTTGAAATTCTCTTTGAAGATAAAATCATAGTTTTTAAACTTGAACTGTGTATGTATAAAGCTCTCAGCATGACACAGTCTTTGACTTCCAGCTTTCAAGAACAAAGCTGCTGCTAATAGCTGCTTTTAGCTTTCAGTTTCAAAAATGTGTGACAGCTGTCACTGACTTGTTGTTGAATAAGTTGAACAAAAAAATTTTTTTACTTCAGCAATGTCGCATGCCTAGCCCCTACTGGTTTACTCTTATATATTTCGCAACCATGACTTTTTCTTCCCCCTCCTTTCTTTTTTCAGCAACTTTACTCATCATGTTTACTTGTAGAAGGTAGATGACAAGTGGACGCCCGTGACTTCGTTCGCAAGGAATTCGGTTCTATCGAGCTTTAGTATTTTCACGATAAAAATATGTGCATATGCTATATAACTATGTCCTTCCCAAGCTCTATGCCAAATCAAATCATTTATAAAGGTAACATTGTTTGTTTCGCATGTACCTAATATTTTTTTTTTTTAGTAAGTAGGTATTTAAGTTTGGATGACTATGAATATGTCCTAACATTAAACTTTTTTATCGACTTTTGTAAACGTCTTCTTGTTTAGTTTTAGTCACATGTTTTTCGTACGCCGAATTTACGAAGTAAGTATTGGGAGAACCTCATATCCGCTTGGTGCACAGACATACAGCAATATTTGCATTGATTCTAAAGGGACTCAAACGAAATGTGGACTATTGGTTTGAGCGGGGTTGTTACACAGTTTGGTAAAGCTCAATAACAAGTTATTTCATATATCTAGACTTATATCAGCTTTGACTTGCCTGTTACGACAGTTTTGTTGTAAACGTTCCTTATCTTCTTATTATGCTATTTCCCATTAAATAAAGTTCCATCATCATGTCAGCCGAACGACGCCCACTGCTGGGCATAGGCCTCCCCCAAGGATCTCCACAACGATCGGTCCTGCGCTGCCCGCATCCAGCGGCTTCCCGCGACCTTGACCAGATCGTCGGTCCACCTTGTAGGGGGCCTGCCCACGGAACGTCGTCCGGCACGCGGTCGCCATTCAAGAACCTTTCCGCCCCAACGGCCATCGGTTCTCCGCGCTATGTGTGCGCCCACTGCCACTTCAATGATGCAATCCTTTGAGCGATGTCGGTTGTTTTACTTCTCCTGCGGATCTCATCATTTCTGATTCGATCGAGCAGGGAAATACCAAGCATCGCTCTCTCCATTGCTCGCTGGGTGACTTTGAGCCTTCTTATGAGACCCATAGTAAAAGACCACGTCTCACTTCCGTAGGTCATTACTGAAATAAAGTTCCACACTAAAATATTTTTATTGTAAAGACTTAATTACAAGTTATTACATTGCTGCATTCCCGTAGACCCCGTGATTTTTGCACATCATGGAGACAACGGGAAGTTTTTTTTTTTCAATTTTCGTTGTCCCGATAATGGGGACAAAATCATGGGGACAACGGATATACAGGTAATAACTTGTACTTAAGTCTTAGTATTTTAGCGTGAGACTTTAATTAATGAAAAAATTGCGAAGTAGTTATTCCATTTCAAAAGAAAACTAAACGCTTTATACTTTTAAACTCATGTTATACTTAAATAAAATAAAGAAATACTTTGGAGGTACTCCTCTTAGGTATAACATTGAACATTAAATGGGTTGAGTATAACTTTATACTATTAATCGTACACTCAACCCTTTTAATGTTTCAGCACAACTTAAAGTAATATTAATATATCATACCTTTGGATAGTTTATCTAAAAAAACCACATCAAAAAAGTAAGAAATAATTCCTCACCAAATAAATAACGTAAGTACTTTGAAGTCGGGCGTGAAACATGTAAAATTTTTTGTTGTTTTTGTTAAAACCCGCCCGACTTCAAAGTACTTACGCTATTTATTTGGTGAGGAATTATTTCTTACTTTTTTGATGTGGTTTTTTAGAAGGCGGTTTTATTTTTTTATAAAAATAATTTTTATTTCACTCTTTTTAGTGCATCGTGCAGGCAATTTGCGTGTTTTCTGGTAAATAGGTATGTGATCAAAGTCAAAACCTCCTTTTTCGAAGTCGGTTAAAATACCTTGAGGTATCCCCTTTTTCACAAAACAAGAATCATCTAAATCGGTTTATAAACAAAGGAGTTATGCCTAAAGATACGTATTAAATTCACATAAAGTGGTAACGAAAACGACAGTATTTTCAAGATTTCCTGAAAACTACTGAACCGATTTCAAAATTTTAAAAAATTGGACCAACTTGGAAACCAACCTGATGTAATAACGTTTGAACCATTTCAATCGGTTCAGCCGTCTTCGAGTAATCGGTGGACATACACAAAAAAAAAAAAAAAAATCATACATACAGACGAATAGAGTACCTCCTCCTTTTTGATTTAGAAGTCGGTTAAAAAGAGATACTGATTTATCTGGCATCCTGTTCATGACAGGAATATGATGGTAGAAGTCGCGCTAAGGTAGGGCTATTAATTTTCTCTACTAAGACTAAAGTGTTATAAACAACTTGCATAGATGGGACTGCCCGGGTCAAGCTGTGGCCAGATTGACGCAACCCAGCGTCTGCGAAGCGGGAGCGTCAGTTTCGTAGCGGTTCCCCGCTGTTTTACGCGCGTGATACTCGCTCCCGTGGCCATATCGAGATAAAATATGGCCTATGTCAATCAGTAAGGATTTAGTTTTGTAATGGTGAAAGAAATTTTTAAATCAGTCCAGCAGTTTTTGAGTTTATACATTACAAAGATACAAACATAGACGGGATACCTACAACCTAAGCATTTGATTGAATCAAGCGTCCATAATCACTTGGCGCAAGTCCCTACCCATTGTGAAAATAGAAATATGTGTAGCTTACTTCTGCAACTTTTTGTTCATTACTAAAAATAATAAAATAACTTTTATAAAAAAAATTTTTCAGCTTTTTTGTGGAAGTAAGCTATATCTATTTATAATTTTCACAACATTTATATTTCCTCTTTGAAATATTAGGCACTCGTCGTCCAGCCTCGTTGAGTAGGTGTGCCCGAAGCTTTGCTTCTCCCTTTGAGCTTAGGAGAAGTAAACAGATTAGTAAGCAGAAGAGAGAGAGTCGAAAACTTTTAACATACTTTTTAGCTGTTGTAGGCCAGCCATATTTTATCAATGTGAGGAATATCCTCGCAGTCAATGGCTGCCGTTATTATTTTAATAAACATTGAATTTCTTATATTAGAGCAATCATTATTACACAGAGAACTTAAAGAGGGGGGGGGGGGGGTCTTTTACCTCCTTAGGGAGAAAAATCCTCTCTTAGTACTACCCTACACTTCCCAAGGAACATACATGTCAAATTTCAGCTTCTTGTGCCCAGGAGTTTGTGGCTTGGCTTGTATCGGTTGTGCGATGTCTGTCAGTCAGTCAGTAAAGCAAGAGTTTTATATATCAATTCAAATCAAGTAACTTTATTTCGGTCTTAGAAATGTATATGAATATTTACTACAATAATTCTAAATTGTGTTTACAAACTTACAAATTTCAACATAGTTGTATTAGTTGGGTATCTTTGATCTTTTGAACAACGTTTTAATAATATTATCACAAAGAGCTTTTCACTTTCCTATTTCTGTATCAAACCCAGTGACAGTATTTGGAGTTTAGAAGTTATTATAAATTCAGTTCACGATTTCTGAAGAGCAACCGTCCACCTTCAAAACGCCCATTAATAAACTTCGGATTCATTCATGTCTCATGCGAGAGGAATAAATTAAATTCAGCATGGCAATAAATATATTTTGAAACAAAATTGTTATATCTCTACTTAAACTCATTTGCAAATAAAGGGACTTTCTTATTATAAAATCCTTATCCTTACTTCCTTACTTATATTATAAATGCATCTCTGTCTGTCTGTGTGTTACACAATCACACCTAAACTACTGAACTGAGATAGTCTAGAGCCTGAGAAAGGACATAGGCTACTTTTTATTCCTGAAAAATATCACCTTCCCGCGGGATGACGTCGTGTAGTCCATGAGGGCGAAGCCGCGGGCGGAAAGCTAGTGTTAAATAAATTTAAATAAAGCTGACAATTAATTTCTTTAACAATTACATATAAACTTCAATCTTGAATTACTTTGTCTATTGATGAAAACTGCACTAACATTAACGTTACATATTTAAAAAAAAAACGAAGTGTACCGACGGCATGCTTTATTTTCATAGTAACATGGTCATTTCATGGTCGTTTATATTAAGCTGTCAGTTTATTTCTTGAACAATTTCTGTGTCAAATGTGTTAGATAAACGTTTGTTTCCGATTAGCATTTGAAAAAACTTTGGAAATCTCTCCGCTTCCCCTTTGAAATTTGGAAAAACTTTGAAATTTTGTTCACGCTCCATACATCGTTCTGTGAAATTAAATTAAATTAAATAAACTTTTATTTCAGACTTTTGGTCCACAAAGTGTATAGTAAAACAATTTTAATCTTAAAATCTAGTGTTAGTGTTTACACATAAAATAAAATAAAAAATAAATTTACAGCCGGGTGTGTAGCTGCACACAGTGGCATAATAATGGGGAGCCCCACCGGTCTGCAAACACATTCAGGATTCTGTTGGAGGCGCCGCGAAGGCGGGTTAACATGGAGGCGCTTCTTTTTCTCATGATAGCATGTAAGCCATCTCTGTGCGCCTCCGCAAAAAGCTAAAACTAAAACTAAACTAAAGCTTTACATTTTTTGAAGTTTGGGGATGTAGAGAGATTTTAATTTTATTTCAAACGGTGATTGGAAAAACAAACATTCATCCAACATAATTTGACATTGAAATTGTTCTAGAAATAAACTGATAACTTAATTTAAATGACCATGAAGTGAGCATGTTTGTAGGAAAATAAAGCATGCCATCTGTACACTTCGTTTTTTATATGTAATGTTAATGTTAGTGCAGTTTTTATCAATAGACAGAGTAATTCAAGATTAAACTTATAATATTTCTACATTTAACTTGTCTGGCTTGGCATCGAGGTCTGCCTTTCTTCTTTCTGAAACTTCGAGTTTTGCACCTTCGACTGCACAAAGCGTCTCCATTCGGGGCGGTTCTGGGCACATTCTTCCCAGTTTAGAGCGTCGATTTGGCAGTATAGTGCGCCAATCTTTTCTGTTCCGGTGATTATCTTTGGAACTAAAACAGTTTTCATACGACAGTCCATTTTGACATCTAATTTCGTGTTACAGGTGGCTCCTCTGTCACGACTGTCACCGGAACAGAAAAGCTTGTGGCACTGTACCTACTTCATGTGGCGTTTTAATACGTCTTTGTATCGAAGAAACTGACCACCTTGGTTTCGTTTTCCTTTTTGTAGCTCTAAGAAAAATATAGGCTAGACCACCAAGAGACATATTATATTACCTACAGTTTTCTTTACGGAGTCTTGACGTATCTGTAAGCGCGTGTATTCCAATATAAAATTAGCTACTGCAGTCATATGAAAGCGCAAGATAGGGCCATCAATAAGCGAATTATAAAGCGAAAGAATTATGCAGTCACCGTGGCCGAAATCGGTCAAGAGCATCAACATCATAACATCTACGTTGCACCCAAGCGAAGCTGGGCGGGTCATCAGTAGTACTGGGTATAATTTAATATTAGAACCAGCGGCCGCCCGCGGTTTCACCCGCGTGTTTCCCGTTTCCATGAGAATATCGGCATAAAAAGTATCCTATGTGTTATTCCAGTCTATAATCTATCGCTATTGGAAATTTCATTCAGATCCGTTCAGTAGCTTTTGCGTGAAAGAGTAACAAACATCCAGACCCCCATACATCCATACTCACAAACTTTCGCATTTATAATATTAGTAGGATTTAAATTTTTATTTGGTTTTTAAAGTAATTGTAAACTTCTTGTTTTGAAATTTAATAAAATGTAAGACGATCATGAAAGAAAATATTCACAAAAGAACATTTTAAATTCAATTCAGGTACAAAAGGGGAATCGTCACTCTTTTTAAATGAGAAAGAGATACTTGAAACACAAGGACTTTTCTTGCAGGTTTTTTGTTACAGTTTGACAAAATATTGACAATCCCTATCCATACTTAATATTTATTATTAATGTGAAAGTGTGTTTGTTTATCCGTCTTTCACGTCAAAGTGGAGCAACGGATCGACGTGACTTTTGGGAAGGGGTATAGTTTGCGTACTGGAGAGTGACATAAGCGACATAAGGGGTATATTTTGACGACCGATTACCGGTTACCGGTAGGCTACCCACCTTCTGCGCCAGTGGTCTCGGGTTCGATTCCCGAACAAGACAAATATTTGTGTGCATGAACATGTCTATTTGTCTTGGTCTGGGTGTTAACTATGTATATTAAGTATGTATTTACAAACAAAAAAAGCATTTATTAAGTATATATTTATCCGTTATCAAGTTTTCCATGACACAGTTTCCTATTTATTTTTATTTATTTATTTATAAGCTACATTAAAGCAATTTTTGTTTTTAAAAAATTATAAAAAGTCCGCCTGCAACACTGCATTCCTTGACCGGACAGGCCGCCTGACATTCGGTTTTTGTACTTGCGGCGTAGACCGGGGTTACTTTAGGAAAAAATGGGGCTACTTTGATAACTTATAATCTATATATATAAAATTCAAAGTCCTGACTGACTGACTGACTGACTGACTGACTGACTGACTGAATGAGATATCAACGCACAGCCTAAACCGTTGAACCTAGAGACTTGAAATTTTGCACATAGATACCTTATACAGTGTAGGCATCCACTAAGGAAGGATTTTTGGAAATTCCACCCCTAAGGGGGTAAAATTGGGGATGAACGTTTTCATGAAAGTCCGTCAGTTTTGAAGTTAGGGTCTTCAAATTTTGTATTTAGGTTGACAATTGAAAATTAATATTTACCTGTGTCAGCGTTTTTGACAATTCCACCCCCGAAGGGGTGAAAAGGGGGATGAAATGTTGTATCTGGAAAATCCTTCATTAAATTTATTATTTAGGCTTATGGTCGGAAAGTAAAACAAATACGCAAAAACATGTTTCGTATTTTTTCGAAAATCAACCCCTTATAGGTTAAATGAGATAAATAAACCTAAAAATCGATATGGATGTCGTTATTGAGGTTTTATGGGATGACGATTGCAAAAATGGCTTTTATTTTGTTGTTTAACACGCTGAACATGATTCAACCCCTAAAAGGTTGCAATAGGGGTGAAATTTTGAATGAAAAATCAGGGGTAAAATAGACATTTCAACTTGAAACTTTGTGGGCTTACTTCTTAAAAGAAATAGGCAACCCATTTCGTAATTTTCCCAAAATCAAACCCAGGGGGTAAAATAGGGGATGCATATGTGTATAAAAGTCCGTCAGTTTTGAAGTTAGGATCTTCAAATTTTGTATTTAGGCTGGCAATTGAAAATTAATATTTTCCTGTGTCAGCGTTTTTGACAATTCCGCCCCCGAAGGGGTGAAGAGGGGGATGAAATGTTGTATCTGGAAAGTCCTTCATTAAATTTATTATTTGGGCTTATGGTCGGAAAGTAAAACAAATGAGAAAACACATATTTCGTATTTTTTCGAAAATCAACCCCTTAGAGGTTAAATGGGATAAATAAACCTAAAAATCGATATGAATGTCGTTATTGAGGTTTTACGGGATGACGATTGCAAAAATGGCATTTATTTTGATGTTTAACACGCACACACACACTTTAAGACACATTTGAACTTGAAACTTTGTAGGCTTACTTCAAACAAGTAGGCAACCCATTTCGTAGGTATCCGAAAATCAAACCCAAGGGGTAAATAGGGTATAGAAACCTAAATCATCTTAAGTACCCTAAAAGTACTTGGTACCAAAGCTACTCAGAACTAACTTTTTGATTGTGAAACAGACACTTATTATTTACTTAGCGAGCAGCCTCGCGCGAGGCAGAACGTTTGCCACGTGCGGCGGGCCTCGCACGAGGCTGCTCACTTGGTGAGGGAGGACCCGCCTAATCACGTAAAAACGGCTGATCGGATTTTAATAAAATTAAAACATAGAATACCTACTTTTTATCCTGGTTATGGTCCCCTAAGTATTTTCTCGAATGTCCACGCGGACGAAGTCGCGGGCGGAAGCTAGTGTAGTATAAAACCAGTAATATTCGTAATTAAGTAAAAAATGGGCATACTATCTATACTATTTTATGCTACAAATGGTTAGTTGAAAAAAATGGAAAACGATAATAATTCAGACAAATAAGCGTTGTCAACAAAGTCACCCCCTCGAATCAAAAAACTGTCAGTTTGTGGCTGATTGCGGCTAACCGGCAGGCCGTTGCTTGTGAACTGATAGTCTAATATCGGACTGATAGTCAGTGAGGCCTTTAAGGTACAAAGCTTATAAAGATCAAATTTTAAAATTTTAGAAACCCTAGGCACAAAAAATACCTCAAAAAAGTTAAAAAATAAATTTTCTCTCTCGGTCGGCGGACCCTCAACATTATAGTAGTACCCTTTAGTAGGTACTTCTCTTTTTGTGGTCCCCCGACCGAGACATAAATTTATCTTTTTAAATCTTCTAAGTTTTTTTAGTGTCGGGGGTTTTTAAATTTTAATTATTTTTCATCATTTTTAAATTACACACAAAAGATTGTAAGTTAATACCCATTATGCGTTTCAGATTCCTATCTACTATCTCAGCTAATTAAATGAACTGGTGACCTTAAAACGTCTGAACAGATCTTGATAAATTATATCTAAGAACCATATCGATCACGTCAGCTTTCGAACTAAACAAACCGCATCAAAATCGGTCCAGTCGTTCAGATGCCAGAGTCACGCCCGAATTCTCGAACGCAAATCATCTTTGAGAGCGTCTCAAACATCATGGCATCTCTTTTATACGTTTGACATTTTAAAGTGACAGGGCGATGTTTGAGACGCTCCCAAAGACAAGTAGCGTACGAGTATTCGGGCATCAGACAGACAGATACATCGATACGTCAAACTCATAACACCCCTCTTCTTCTAGTCGAGGGTGAATTATACAGTTTGATATACGAATACGAAATAACTGAAATCCCATTGAACCAGTGTCTGTTTTCCAATCGTATTGCAGAACTATAGCTCACAATGAGTGATGACCAGTGGCCATTGATAGCTTTTGAATTATGGTGAAGCTGAAACTAAAAACCGTTATGAGTGTTTTTTTGTGTTTACTCTCTGAAAAAGCTATTCATTTTTTATTTTGAGCTGAGCTACAGAAATAATAAAAAAACATAGGTACCTACTATTCTAAAAGCTATTTCAGGTAAAAATTAAAACGTTATAGTTTTATACAGACAAATATTTAAAAAGTATTCGTCATTTTTATTATCCACAGAAAAATGTTAAAAATTTTGATGAAAAAAACTGGTAAAAATATTATTTCAGTCTTTGATCAAGAAGAGTTTTTAATCTAAAGTCGAGTGGTTTAGTATAGGTTTTCAAGGTGCCGCTCCTCGGGTTCAATTTCCGTTTGGATAAATCATGAAAACTAACTTTTTGATATTTATGTTTTATCACAATCATCATCAGCCATTTAATGTCCCCACTGCTGGGGCACTGGCCTTCCTTATGGATGGATAAGGAGAATGGGCCATTGTGGTTTGGTGGGTATTTATTAACGAATGCAAATGCAGCTGGGACAAACGGCCATGGGCCGCAGTGGGGACATTAAATGGCTGATAATGATTTGATGATGTCCAATTGGTAAGTATTTATTTATCCATTATCTTTAAAGTACACCTATTTAAATGCGAGCCTAAAAAGGTCTTGTCATACATAATACATAAGACTTTGCCCTGTAACAGTGTTATCTCAGAAACCAGAAGCAATTAGCTTTCATCTCCTATGAATCGGTCAATAAAGTAGCCAGCCAGACAGATATTAAGGGTTTCTTGAACTTGATCTGTCGCCGCAAAGTCGCCACCACTACAGCTTATGTACGAGTAAACACAGTAGGTCAGATTTGATAGTGGAAATGTTGGATATAGGGCAGAGGTACCCTTTGTGGCCATTTTTTGACTTTTAAGCTAAATGGTATTAGGTATATAAGACACAAATTATATCCTAAAATATAGGTAATTTATCTATCTTTAAAGGTACATTTTTCAAATTCAAAAAAGTAAAATAGTTTTTTGTATAAAACACAAAATGTGTGAGGTGCCAAATGTACCGGTTTTGGCCACTTATTGATAGTTAAACTTTTGTAAGTATAGCGAAAAACCAAAACCAAACCCAGGTTAAGGCGCTACTCGGAAAAAGTATGGACTTTTTGATTCAAAACTATAGGACGGTTACAGTTGTTACAAATCTGGTAATAAGATATATATTTCTTCATACCTTTATCTAGAATCGTATAGTTTAAAAAACACGATTTTATGATTTTGACTCGACACTTTTTCTTTTCGAAAAGACCGCTAAAAAATACGAAAATTCAAGATTATTCTTAAATGGGGTTACTTACACTATTGGAAATTGGTTTAATTAGTGGACACTAATAATATTTAGGATCGTATAGAAGCATTTTTTTTTAATCGCTGTAGTTTTTTAATACGAAGTGATTTTTGCCTAATCTGCAAAATCGGCCTCGCTCCCGCGCGCGTCGTTTTCTCATTGCTATCTCGCTTCAGCATAATTTTTCCGAGTATCGCCTTAAATCAATATATTCTAATGCGCTAGAAACCAATCAATTGCAAAACAACAATTTGATTGCAAAAAAACAAAGATTTATCAAGTATTTCATGCAAAACAAATTTCATAACATTTTCATACAAAACATTTTTAAAACAGTAAATGAAATTTATTGAAAAAAAATCGTACGACTTATGGAATTCTAACGGTTGTTATTATAACCTTAAAATACCTTATTTTAATTGCCTATAGCAAAAATGGCGTAAAGTTGTTAAGAAAACTATTAGACCAAAAAGTGGCCAAAACCGGTACAGTGGCCAAAACCGGGGCTTCTGCCCTACTATAAATTTCAAATTTAAGTGGTTGGTTTGGACGTGCTTCTGAAATCTGAATAGGAGAGTCAAGCTTTACCAATATTTTTGGAATTGATAGCCCGATTCATAATTAAGAATAACGTTATATCTACATCTGATCCACATGAACGAAATCGCGGACACACAGTTATATTAAATACTAGAGGCCGCCCGTGGCTTCGCCCACGTGGACTACACGAGCGACGTCATCCCGAGTTAATAAATAAATTTGTAAGATTAAAAACAGTTATTTCGATGTTCAAAATCAATAACAATAACTATATAAAAAAAGTTTCACCAACATAGGCACTTCATGCCAACTTTTAAAAAACAACGAATCTCCTCATATCTACGTATATTAAGTGACCATCTGAACGCAATATGACGACAATGTTTTCAGTTACTTAGAATAAAACAATTATAGTCAAATTTAAATTGCTAACCAGGGATGAAAATCTAGAAGACCATAAATAAATGCGATCCTATTATCGTCGTTTACAGTCAGGTTCAGAATAAAAAGTATTATCAAGATATCGAATGCCTGTACCTCGTTAACCGAAAGGAAGGAGCGTTCTTCGACAATTTTTATTGTTGAAACACTAGAATCGAGAATGTGAATTCTTTTACAAGTTTTGTGTTCGATAATAGTAGATTTCATTACAAGTGCGGAAAGTCTGTCATTGCAAAGAGTTCCGACAAATGTCTACCCGAGCCGAGGCGCAGCCGAAGGTGAGGGTTGACATTCGGAACAAGTTGCAATGACGGTTCCGCACGTGTACTGAACAACTATTTTTAATACAGTTGCGAAAAAATTAAGCAATTTAATAAAATAATAAAAAACAATAAACTCAACTAACTAATCGTAAAATAATATAAGCAGAGACTTTTTTTTTGTTTTCTTCACCCATTCTGGGTTGGCAAAGGAAACTATGATCATACAGCCAAGGCTTCAGTAGATTTTTTTTATTGATATGAAATGAAAATTAAATTAAATGAGATGAAATGAAACCTAACAAAAGCAATCCGAATCCTACAGGAGCGCCTTTCCTTATTTCTCTCTTTTACCACATCGTTTTCCATTAAAGCACTAATTCCACCATACTAAGTACCTACCACAATAAAAACCAGAAAAAACTAATTTAGATAATTAAGAAATAAGGTCCCTCATTTTCTTTTCACTTACTTGCGTAAACTCCTATAAGCAGATATTATGGTAAATAGTGCACGTCATACCATATTTAGTAATCTGTGGTCATACAGCCAATTTTATGTATTTTTTATATTCATAAATTTAATTTGGCCGATACTAATATTATTTTATGTATAATTAAAATTACTTTTAAATCTGATATTGAAACAAATTAGTAGCTTCTTTTTAGAAATATTTGCATGAATCATAAAAACTTCTATGATTTTTTTTTTAGTAAAAACTTCGTGGTTGGTTTTTTCTTTTTAATAGACAATATTTTGACAGTTGGGAAAGAAAACGCACGAGTTCGGGAAAGGTAAAGAAAAAGTTCGAGTGTGTAATAGCCCGCATCCCGAACGCTATACGTCCCTGCAATACGCCACTTTTTGAGCAACTGTATTAAAAAAATAATTATTGTCATGCTCATAAACATAATAGTGAAGCGATTGCACATAGATAATGTTTGTACCTATTTAATTTATGGTATTTTAGGTTTTTTATAAGCTTTTTTGCTATTATTGTACTCATATAACTGTGTGTTACCTGAATAAAAAAAGAAAGAAATAAATTCGCAAAAGAAAAAGTAGTCGCAAACGTCTTCTTATCACTGATCACCAAACAAAACAGAACTTCAGGCGACGCGATCTTCAAACAATCTCGTCTCATAAACGAGGAGCACACGCTGAATGACTGCATAATTTGGATAATAGTGTTTACTTATGTTATTATCAGTACCCCTAGCACGAAAAACACTCGTAATTGTTATCGTGATCGTATTACTTATATTGTATGAAAACAATAGCATCGTCTTTTTCGGTTGTATAAGAAACTAAAATTAATAGATATTTGGCAGTAGCACTTTGGCGGTTAATATAGTTTACTATTACGTTTAACATGACGATAGTCTTCGTGCTAAACTACGGGTACAATAACCTATTTTTGTTTTTAGTGAACTCCTCATTTTTTATTATATAAAATTTCAAAAAAAGAACAACTTCGAAACTCGATTTCCTTCAATTTAGTTTGGTTTAATCGTAACTTCATTGACCTATGAACGTCAATGAAGTTACGCCATCGGTTCGCAAATCCTTGTAACGAGAAGAACCGGCAAGAGTCTCGTCAAGGGCTAGTTTTTCTCTCTGTTTTATTTCAAGAGCCGTCAAATTGTAAAATGACCTTCAAATAAGGTCACTTTCCATCACAATACAGAATACTTAAATTAAGTACAATTTTTGCTTATTTCCTAAAACAGTAAATAATTTTTAACTGAACAAGGAATCAAAATAGTTAAATGGACAAACTAATCGTACTTATTCTCTACCACATTAAAGTATTAGGTACACATAAAAGGAAAACTGCAAGCTGTGCCGTTTATTCAAATCTATAAATAGTATAAATAAAAATAAAATTTTGATAAGTAAAAGAATAAAGAGAAAAACAATTTGCTGTTAACAATAAATTAAGACGCGAATACCAAAATCACTATAAGACACACCAGCTCGCCCACAAAGACGAGATAATGTAAAAAAATACCTTATCCCATTAATTATATTCATCATTATCATCAGTAACTGTAAGGTTTTAGCTGGTAGACCACAGTCCATCCTTAAAAATGGATAAAGAGAACGGGTCTGTAGAGTCATTTATTTAGGTCCACTTGCAGCAAATTTGCTAAATCTCGATGTAACTAAAACTAGATTGAACCCATTCAAAAATATCTGGATAAAAAAAATTATATTCCTGTATGGGCTAAAACTAGTTTTAGTAAAACCGAGATTTAGCAAATTTGTTGCAAGTGGACCTAAGTTGTTTTATAACCACTTAAATAAACTATAGGCTTTAAATAACAACCAACAGTGCTGTCTTCTTTACACAAAAATATCAACTCCTGCAAATCACTCGATATCGACTCAGCCACAATTAAAAATGGTTGAAGATTTCTGTTTCCGCATAGGAATTAACATAGAGGCTTTAAAAAACAACCAAGAGTGCTGTCTTCTTTACACAAAAATATCAACTCCTGCAAATCACTCGATATCGACTCAGCCACAATTAAAAATGGTTGAAGATTTCTGTTTCCGCATAGGAATTAACATAGAATCCGATGGAGTAACAACTTGCAAATGTATGTTTTGACTTGCAACTACCCGTTCCTTTGATACTCGTTGGAGAGATTGCGACGAAGTATTTGCTTATTCGCTTTTTTCTGTTGCGGATATTTTGTGTAAATGTGGACATGTACTTATTGGTAGTTTGACTTTATCATCAGAACTTTATTGTAATGAAATGAAATTTTCGTTTTAGACAAATAAACTATGATTGATGGATACCACCACCATTTATGCATTCCACTCCATCCCCTGGGAAGGACTTATTGTAGGTATCAATTAAAAGTTAAGGTTGTTTTATTGTTAATACAAATAAGGCTTGAACAAAGAATATAATTAACGGAGGATACTAAAATTACTGACTGTACATTACAGGTTGTTTATAATGCGAGCTTAGAATTTTTGTGAGTATTCAATATTGTTTAAGACTTAATAATTATTAAAAACCTTAGGCAAAAAACTCCAAAATATTAACAAAATGATTAGTCATAGTCATAGTCATTTATTCATATAGATTAAATAAAATTAATGCTTATGAATCGTCCACATTTTTTTACCTACCACCTGTTATGGACATCTTTTAACTGACAAGAAAAACGGGCGAAAAAAACTCATCAGCTTTAACAGAAGCAACGCATTTACAAAAAAAAAAATTATGTCGTTGCTGGACAAAATGATACAATAATAAAATTTATACAAAAAGCTAATGCTGAAGGAAAGTATTCTCATACTTATGTATAGAAATATTTTCCTTTTATACATTGTTAGTGTTACTATAATTATGACAACCAAGCGTTGTGATCATTTAAATAATCTTCTACTTTGTAATAGCCTTTGCTTAAAGAGCGTCTTTTTAACATGTTTTTTAAATTTATTTAAAGGCAGCTCGATTACTTCTTGTGGAACTTTATTAAAGAATGCTATGCCTTTTCCCAAAAACGAGCCTCTACTTTTTTCAAGTCTAAATCTTGGAACGGCAAGCCTATTTTTATTTCTTGTGTTAAAATTATGAATATCACTATTCTTAGTGAATGAGTCAAGATGTTTCCTAACATATAATATATTCTCATAGATGTATTGCCCTGCTAAGGTTAGTATATTAATTTCTTTAAACAAAACTTTTAATGAATCGCGCCGGCGGAGGCTGTAAATGGCGCGTACCGCTCTTTTTTGAAGTACAAAAATATTCTTAATATTGGCTGCTGAGCCCCACAACAACACGCCATAGGACATGACACTATGAAAATAACTTAAGTAAACAAGTCTTGCCGTTTCAATATCAGTTAATAGCCTTATCTTTTTTACTGCAAACGCAGCAGAACTGAGTCTACTCGACAAGGCCTCAATATGTGGATCCCACTGTAGTCGTGAATCTAAGGTAATACCAAGGAATTTCGTGCTCTCAACTAATTCGACTGCATCTGCATTCAAACTAATACTTAAATCAACCTTCCTTACATTTGGTAAAGAGAATTTGACACAATTTGTTTTTTTAGGGTTTAAAGACAAGTTATTAATGTTAAACCAATGTGCGATCTTTGCGAGAGAACTATTTACATCGTCAGAGCAATTATTCCCTCGGTCAATTTTAAAAATTAGAGAAGTATCATCTGCAAATAGTACTGTCTCACATAAATTATGCGCGTAGTAAGGTAGATCGTTTATGTAGATTAAAAATAGTAAAGGACCCAATATTGAGCCTTAGGGCACGCCCATTATAATGGGGGCTCCAGAGGACGCAGTATTATTAACAATCACTTTTTGATTTCTATTACTCAAATATGAACGCAAAAGGTTAACTGATTTTTTCGAGACACCATAATGTTCTAACTTCATTAAAAGAGTTTGGTGATCAACGCAATCGAAAGCTTTGGAAAGGTCACAGAATACACCAATTACGTCCTGCCTACCCTCCCAAGCGTCAAGGATATGTTTAAGAAGTGCAATTCCAGCATCTGTGGTATTTTTACTTTTAGAGAATCCGAATTGATTCTTATGAAGGATTTGATTTAATACCAAATAATCTACTAATTGAGCGTATATTAACTTTTCAAAAATTTTACTAAGTGCTGGTAAAATTGATATCGGCCTAAAGTTAGTGGGGTCACTCTTGTCTCCAGATTTAAAAAGCGGAATTAACTTACTACATTTCATTAAATCGGGGAAGACTCCTTCGTCAATACACTTATTAAAAATAAAAGCTAAATAAGGAGCTATTGGATCAATTATTGATTTAATAACATTAGTTGATATACCCCATAAGTCTTCTGATTTATTAATATTTATTGTTTTAAAAGCTTTTAGAATGTCTTCGCTATTTATATGTTGAAAATTAAATACTTTGTTACACTTATCAACACATGACACCAAGAGGGCAGCCGCAATATTAGGACAGGAATTTAAATTCTTCGTAGTTTCTAAGGGTACCCGAGAAAAGAAGTCTTCAAAGACACGAGCAACCTCATCGTCTGATGTAAATGTTTTATTATTTGCTTTAAGAGTGAAGGAATTTATATGATTTTTTGTTTTACCAGTTTCTTGGTTAATAATATTCCATGTAGCCTTGATCTTATTATCAGCTACTTTTATTTTATTAGCGATGTAAGTGGACTTGGCAGCCGCACATACCTTTCTAAAAGTTTTAGAATATTTCTTGACATATTCAATAAAACTAGGGTCACATGAAGTTCGCTTTAATGCATAAAGTTCATATAATTTCCTTCTACTTGTATAAATCCCTGGCGTGGCCCAATCACTAAACTTCTTTCTATTAGTATTACTGTTGATCACCTTTTGTTTGAATGTTTTACTAAATTCGCTTTGCACTACACTAAATAAATCACTATAGAGATTATTAGGTTGCATAATAGGAGCTGGTAAAGTTTCAATTTTATCAATTACATTATTTCTAAATTTATCAATGCCCTTTTTCGTAATTGGCCTACATATTATTTTACGTTTAGGACAGACATGATGGTGCTCAATAGAGGCTATTTGTCCACTATGGTCAGATTTTATGATATCAATTACCTTTTTTTCTATCACCGAACAGTCAGTAAAAATATATTCCAAGCAACTGCCAGATGTGGGTGTGATTCGTGTAGGCTCATTAAAAGTGTGTATTAAATTAAATGACTTAAACAAATTTAAAAATCTACTTGAGAGTGTGGCTAATTTACGGTCTAAAATATCTACATTGAAATCCCCACATATGACAACTTTTTTATTGGTTCTACTAGTTACTCTTAACACTTCCTCCATAGTGGACTCAAACTCAGAATAATTACTATTAGGGGGTCTATAAAGACATAATTATAATTAGTTGGTCAAGTTCCACACAGGATAGTTCAATCCCTCGTTCAATAGAGAGGGATACAACATCTTTGCGCTCTTTGTATTGGAAATTATCATGTAACATTATAAGGGACCCTCCTCTAGTTGCAGATTGCCTACTAAACGAGCTTACAACTCTATAATTATCTAAGTTTAACATTAATTCGTGTGGTTTAAACCAATGCTCAGTAACACATAACACGTCAACATTATTACAGTTTAAAAACAAACTTAATTCTAGATCTTTGTTAGAAAAGCCTTGCATATTTTGATGAACAATTGTTAAACTGCTTGGCTTTCCTCTTGTCAACACTGAGCTAGAGGGCGCCTCTGTTGTCTCTAATGGTAATTTAAATTAACCAAGTCAGTATTCAGATTCAAAGGAATCGAATTGTTTGGAACAGATTCCAAAGTTGTATTATTCATGTCAGAATTTAACTGCTCAATAGAAGCAGTGGTTTTAAAAGCCAAATTATTGGCTAATTGTTGAAAATAAAAAGATAGCGAAAGTGCTATTTGTCTCTTAAAATAATTAGGCAGATAGTATTTATCTTTTGTCAAGTATACATTATTCAACAACATATTGATATCAATAATATGCAACTCTTTATTATGACAGGCTAATGTGTTCATAGTTAAGTTTAGATTATACCTTATTTTATTTTCTAACGGTGAAAAACTTTTACTGTAGGGAAATGTAAACATAACAACCTTCCTTACATTTAATGAACATAATGTGTTGCAATAGGCTATTAACTGGTTTTTATTTAAATTATCCCTGTTCCCAATTAAAATTATCAAGTTTGTGTTTTCACTTAAGGATTTTTTAACAACTATTTTCATGATCTCGTTTATACTGGAACCAGGCATGCAATAATTAATAACATTTTCCTTTGAATCTTACTGTATAAATTGGCCTCAATTCTTCCCAATCTCATCACTGAACATAATTGTGTTGGTGTCAGTAGTTTTAGTGGGGGATTTACTTTTATTATTTAATAATAAACTATCACAAATGTTAGAGACTTCAGGTTTGGTTGGTAAATAGACCTCCTGAGCCGCTTGGCCTAATGACTCCTTTTGGCAGAAGTCATTGCATACTGTGTTACAACTGCATCTGCATTTTTTCCCTAATGATTCGAACCGGTCTGAATTAAAATTACAAAAGTCAACCATATTATATGCAGCCATTTTTGATTATTCAATTGTTTTTTAGAAAACTCACACAAGTTGGAGTACATTTCCCTAAGTGAAAGTTCTAAATTGTCAATCTTATAACATAATTGACTACCTAATAATTCACTTTCTTTGTTCTTATTACATGTTTCCATGTTTATCATATTTAATTGTTCTAAAAGTTGCTTACGTTCTTGCTTTATGTGACTATACTTATTATAATAATTTTGTTTTTTCATTAACTTTTGATTTTTTCTTATGTATCTATTAATTTTAATGTATTTTTTTAATTTCTTCCCGCTACTAAACTGGCAGACGTTATTATTATTAAACAATGGTTTATCAACATAGTTAAGACCTTCCAAAGTTGAATTGTCATTTGCTGCAGAATTACATTGCATCAACTCATTAAACAGGCTTTGAGAGTGCTTATCTTCTATAATACTTCTATTTTCTTTTTCTAAATCTAATACTGTTTTCTGGGCAAGAGAGAGACTAATTTCCAGGTCTGTTATGCGACTCAATGCCTGTTCATGAGTATCAGAGCAAGCCCTAAAAGACTCAATAAAGCCTTGCATTTGGTTACACTTCTGCACAACTTCCGAGTATTTTACATGAAGAGCAGCAAGTTCATTTTTAAGCTCAGTGTTACGGGTAATGTTCTTATAGATCTCCGTCTCACTTTCCTCTCTTTCCCTTATTAGGGAGTCACTTAGATCTTTAGCTGCCTTTAGATCTTGCAGGGCATTCTTGAGTTGTAGCTCCACATCCTTAGCCGTTGCCCTCCGGGTCATCATAATTGCTAATTAAGCTTAAAAGTTGCTACCGCTGAAAATATACAGAAGTGATCAATATATGATTTAAGTAAAGCTAGGATTGACAGATTTATCTAAGGAAATAATTAACAAAAGTATTTTTTTTATTTAATTGACTTTTCTAGGTAACTACTATTTTTTTTTAAGGAACAAACAGTTAAAAAGTTAAATAATCATAAAGTGTATTAGGTGTAATAAAATAACAAATACATAAATAAAATTATGAATGAATGCTATGTTAATCTTAATAACACCATCAACTTTACTTTGAGCAAAGGAAAGTGAGGTTTATATTTGTGTTAGTTAACAATGTTTAATAAATAAATATTTAGAAAAATGGAAAATGAAGTATTTAGAAAAAATCGACCCGTCTCACAACTAGCTCCGATGGGACTCGAACCCACGACCTTTCGCTTTCCGGGCGACTGCTCTAACCACTGAGCTACGGAGTCAGTGGTTAGAGCAGTCGCCCGGAAAGCGAAAGGTCGTGGGTTCGAGTCCCATCGGAGCTAGTTGTGAGACGGGTCGATTTTTTCTAAATACTTCATTTTCCATTTTTCTATTATAAAAATTGCATTGTGAATGCAAAAAACTAAAAATTAAAATAAATAAATATTTATAGAAGTAGCTGGAAGGTGTCACCATCAGATTGACTTGTGTTAAAGTAAAGTGAGGTAAGCCTTTCAGAAGTATGTAGGTAGGTACTTAGTTAAATTACATAAATATCAATCAATATGTTTAAATTAATATATTATTAATACTGTGTAGTTTACTTAAATAATTTTGCATACATATATTGAAAATAAAGGATCTGAAATAAGATTGATTTTTGTTGACTTGAATGTAGGTAGTCAAACAGTAGGTACCTATACTTATTAAGGAAATTTAACTCCATTCACTAATAAATTAACAGACTTATTATTACTAATTGTTGTTGCAAACTAGTTTCACAATATTTGTTCGAGATGATTTGGGTTTCTTTGTATAGATGTAGTGCATGGAAAGAGTAGCAGAATAGGTGAATGTCTGTGACAGGTAGCGGTCACCATCAGCTTCACTTCCACAGTATGTCAAGTGAAGAGAGGTATATTATCAATGCCAAATCGTAATTGTTTGTGACGTTGTTCACTGGAAGTGAACTCTGTACCAGTAATGTTAAATTAGTGTACAGTAAGTGTGAAACCAGTTTGACATACAATTGTACTTGTCTCTTAACAGTTCAGTGAGAACAACAAAGTGTCTATTATTAATTAACAATAAAGTTACGAAACAAATACTTCCCCGGTTTTATTTGCCGCTTATTATCGATTTAATCGTCATTCTTCAATAGGTAATTATCGTCTTGCTAAATCTTGATGTCCGTTACATTGACGTTTCGCCGTTACAATTTTGTCGTCGATGTTTTTCAAAATATATTAAGTAGATTTTTTGGAAAACACTTGTACTAGGTATTTATAATGTTAGAATCACTTTTACAATAAAACACTATACAAATACTATGAATTTAAATAATAAAATTAAATTTAAAAACAGCTGATACACTTTGACATCTGTATCGGCCGGTGTTGCCTCATCATCATCATCAGCCATTTTAATGTCCCCACTGCTGGGGCACTGGCCTTCCTTATGGATGGATAATTATTAAATGATAAAATATTATAAAATGATTTTTTTTTCACAATATCACTTTTAGCGATAAAAAATACATTTAGTTACTGCAGCTATCGAACACTTTGAAACCTGTATTTACAAATAAGCCATAAAAGCCAAACTATGTGATGTGGAACCTTTGAAGCTTGTAAAAAGAATGTGATGAAAATGAAAACAGTCTTTGTACAAACATTACCCAAACGTTACCTGCTGTAATATTTTTATAGCTGTTCGTCGGAATGACTCATTTTTGTAAAAAAGTAAAGAACATGTAAGTGAACACCGAATAGGCGTTTCTTCTTGATATTTTATTTTACCCCGTTATGTTAAGTTTACCAAACGTGTCAGTCGACAGTTTTCTAGCTTTATCACGTTCGATTGTTATCTTAGCTTAGTGCAGCTGCTATGTTTCCGACGACCGATTTTGCGCAGGGGTAAGATACTTGCCTTCTGCGCCAGAGATCTCGGCTTTGATTCCCGAACACGACAAATATTTGTTTGCATAAACATGTCTATTTGTCTTGGTCTGGGTGTTTTCTTTGTATATTATGTGTTAACAAGAAAAAATTTATGTGTATGTATGTAGTATAAATGTTTATCCGTTATCAAGTTCACGTAGACACAGTTTCTTAATAAAATTTACAATATTTTTAATTAATTGGTGTAAATTGTAAGAAAATATTTCTTTATTTGTATTAATTTATGTTTGTTATACTATCAACGGTACTATGGCTAATTTAAGAAAAAAAGAAAACGCTTAATTGAAAAATCTGTTTATCTATAACTTCTAACAAGGTTCCGAGAAAAACCTTACCTAACCAATATCGATAATGTTTAAATTCACGAAGCCAAAAAGCAGCTAAATTAATTTGTTTTTAATACAAAATCGATGCTACATAGTAAACATCTCGCCCACTTCGGTTTTAATAAATTCTAATTAGCCGTTGAATAAGAGGCCGAATAAAGAAACATTCACAACGGAAAAAAAGATTCATTAAATTTCACAATTTCTCACAAAGCGTAATGGCTGACGCTCCTTCTTACTAATGCTACGCTTTATAAATTGGGGTCAGGTTTTTCAAGCGTCAGATAAGTTTTCTTTTGCATAAATTGCTATTGAAATTAATTCCAGTTTAGAAAACTCTTTCCGTAGTCACTTCCGCGTCAAATGTTCTGTAGTACTAATATTTTGAAGAAGAAATACTTCTAAAGGTCGTATTTGTAATGTAATACCAGTCACTAACGGTTATTTGTGAAAAATATACTTTAAAGAATAGTTGTGTGTGGGAAATAATTGTCCCATTTTCCATGCAGATTTATATCCATACAGAAGTATTTTGTAGCTCAAAATACCTCTGAGCCATCGCCATGATGCTCATTATGTAAACTATGTATAAGTTGTCTATGAATGTGTGAACCGGAACAACCGGATGTAGTTACTTCTTTACTTGGATAAAATAAATCTCTTGCGCTCATGTCCGCCAAACCGAATACTGTGTTTCTTTGCTTCTCCTTATAAATAATAATAGGTTACGGGCCCAGATCGTCCTGGCTCTTTTACAATTAGTTCTCGCGACAGTGTATCGAAGAAGTGATAAAAAGTTGCAGGAAGAGGACAGAATTGTGTTTTTTGCAATCGGTTACTTTTTTCACGGCACGCGTGGAAAAAGCGTAATGGCGTCGAACTATGTGGTGAACGTTCCTAAACTTAAAGGGCGTGAGAACTTTAATGAGTGGTGCTTTGCGGCCGAAAACTTATTAGTTTTGGAAGGGACGCTAGGATGCATCAAGCCGGAAGGTCAAGCGGCTGTTTTACCCGCGGATGATATAAAGACAAAAGCCAAATTGATCCTTACGATAGATCCCTCCATTTACGTTCACATCAAAGAAGTGCGAACTACGAAGGAACTATGGGATAAATTGAAGTCACTGTATGATGATTCTGGATTTACGAGGAGGATAAGTCTATTGAGAAATCTAATATCCATACGACTTGAAGAATGTGGTTCTATGGATTCGTATGTGACTCAATTAGTCGAGACGGGACAAAAATTGGCGGGAACCGGCTTCAATATCAATGATGAGTGGATTGGCTCATTGCTGTTGGCGGGATTGCCTGATAATTTTTCACCCATGATAATGGCAATTGAACATTCCGGGATTAGCATATCGACAGATTCCATTAAATCTAAATTATTAGACATGGAACCGGGTATACAGAAAAATAGTGCGGCATTTGGTACATTTCGCAACAAAAGTCAGTGGAGCCAACCTAAGAAAAATGTCAATGTCAAACAAGGCCGTGGCAGTGGCAAAGATGGCGATTTGTCAAAGCCGAAAGTGATAAAATGTTATCGCTGTAAACAGACTGGACATTTTCGTAGTCAGTGTACTGTTAATTCCAAGGAAATGGAAAGAAAACAGACAAACGCATTCAGTGCTGTTTTTCTGAGTGGGTTTTATAACAAATCTGATTGGTATATAGACTCGGGTGCGAGTGTACATTTGACTACGAATGAACACTGGTTAATGAATCCGTGTTATGATCAAAATATAAAGGAAATTGTTGTTGCGAATAACAAGAAAGTTCCAGTTAAGTGTTCCGGAAATATTAATATAACTACGTGTACAGATGCAAGTAACTTTGAGGTGACAGTGGAAGAGGTTATGTGTGTTCCAAGTCTCACAACAAACCTCCTGTCAGTGAGCCAACTTATAAATAATGGCAACAAAGTGAACTTTAGAAGTAATGGCTGCGATATTTACAACAGAAAAGGAGTTTTGGTGGCGACGGCTACTTTAGTCAACGGAGTATACAGACTCAATATGCCCGTACATCTGTCAGCTGCAGCAGCGGTATCCAGTGAAACATGGCATCGTAGACTAGGACATGTTAATAGTTCCTATCTAAACAAAATGCAGGATGCTGTAGAAGGTTTTAACATGGATCAGAAGGCAGTGGCAAGTAAAAACTCCTGTGTCACATGTTGTGAAGGGAAGCAGAGTCGACTACCCTTTCCTAGCAGTGGAAATAGAAGTACACAGCTACTGGAGGTTGTTCATAGTGATGTTTGTGGACCTATGGAGAACATCTCCTTGGGAGGATCCAGGTATTTTATAATCTTTATTGATGATTATAGTCGCATGACTCACATCTATTTTATGAAGAACAAGAGTGAATCTTTTCAATGTTTTAGAAATTATGTAGCTAATGTTGAGAATGTACTGAATAAGAAAATAAAGATTTTCCGGAGTGACAATGGTCGTGAATTTTGCAGTAATGAATTTGAAAACTATTTGAAGCAAAAGGGTATAACTCACCAAAAGACAAACACTTATACACCTGAGCAGAATGGCTTATGTGAACGCATGAACCGGACCATTGTTGAAAAGGCTCGATGTTTATTATTTGATGCCGGTTTAGAGAAAGAGTTTTGGGCAGAAGCAACTAATACTGCTGTTTATTTACAGAACCGGACGGTATCAGCTGGTTTAAACAACAAAACCCCGTATGAGTTGTGGACTAATAAGAAGCCCGATATTAGTCATCTTAGACTATTTGGAAGTACTGTTATGGTACATGTACCCAAAGAGAAAAGGTTGAAGTGGGACAAAAAGTCAATTAAATGTATACTGGTGGGTTATCCAGACAATGTCAAGGGATATAGAGTTTATAACCCGGAGTCCAAGTTAGTAACATGCAGTCGAGATGTCATTATTATTGAAAAAGAATTGCACACAAGCAATGTGACAGCTACTGCTGAGGTTTCGAACTTGGAAACTCCTATCAGCGAAGAAGAGAAGAAAACTTCAGATTCAGTGGGGGACAGTTGTCAGTCAGATGATTCATTTGTTTCCTCTGCAGAAGATCCAGGAGATACTACTTATGTGCCGAGTGAGACTGAAGAGTCAGACAGTTCTACAGGAAGCACCGGCAGTGTGATAAAAGCTTTACCTCCTCGAGAAAGGCGTGAACCAGAGAGGTATGGTTTTTCTAATATGTGCACTGAAAGTCCCAGAGTAGATGACGGCGAGTTATGTTTAGTAGAAGCTCTACAGGGTCCAGAGAGGGATCATTGGTTGTGTGCTGTTCAAGAAGAATTACAATGCTTCGAAGATAATAATGCGTGGGAGCTTGTTGAGGCTCCAAATAGTGGAACTATAGTGAAGTGTAAATGGGTGCTCAAGAAAAAATGTGACAAAGACAATAACATTTGTTACCGTGCTAGACTTGTTGCAAAAGGTTATAATCAAAAGTTAGGTATTGATTACAATGAGACATTCTCTCCTGTGGTTCGTCATACCACCTTAAGATTATTGTTTGCCTTGGCAGTACAGCTTGATCTAGAAACTACCCATTTAGATGTTAAAACTGCATTTCTTAATGGAGAATTGAATGAGACCATATACATGCAAAAACCAGATAGTTTTGTTTGTTCTGATGTTGATAAAAATAAAGTTCTCAAACTGAACAAGGCTATATACGGTCTCAAGCAGTCCTCACGGGCTTGGCATAAAAAAGTTGATTATGTAATGTTAGGTATAGGGTATAAGAAATCCAAACTAGAACCTTGTTTGTATACTAAGATTGTAAATGGTCTCAGAACAATAGTGACACTATATGTCGATGATTTTTTTATATTTACAAATGATAAAAAAGAAATGTTATTGTTAAAAGAAACTTTAAGTAGTAAATTTAAAATTAAAGACTTGGGTGAGATCAGACATTGCCTTGGTATGAATGTAAACATTGACAAAGTAAATAATGTCATTACTTTGAGTCAAGCTAACTATATAAATCAGTTGTTACATAAATTTGATATGATTCAATGTAAACCTATTGATACTCCTATGGAGGCCAAGTTAAATATTGTTAAAAATGATAGTCAGAAAAGTGATGACTGTTATCAGCAGCTTATAGGTAGCCTTATGTATCTTGCTGTCCTTACAAGACCAGATATTGCTTATGCTGTAGGGTATTTAAGTCAATTTAACAATTGTCATAGTAGTGAACATTGGTCTTATGCTAAGAGAGTATTAAGATACTTAAAAGGTACTAATAATATAGGTTTAAAGTATTGTAAAGAGGGAAATATTAATGTTGAGGGTTATGTTGATAGTGATTGGGGAAATAGCTCTGTGGATAGAAAATCATATTCGGGTTTCTGTTTCATGTTGTCGGGTTCCGTTATTTCATGGGGTTGTAAAAAACAAAGAACAGTAGCACTCTCTAGTACTGAGGCCGAATACATGGCACTCACAGAAGGATGTAGAGAAGCTGTATACCTTAGAAATTTACAAAATGAAATAACTGATCAATTGTATTCTATTAAATTGTATAGTGACAATCAAAGTGCTAAAAAATTGTCAGAAAATCCTGTCTTTCACAACAGAACCAAACACATTGATATTCGTTATCATTATTGTAGAGAAGTTATTTCTAATATGATTGTTAAAGTTGATTACTTGCCTACAGGCGATATGCCAGCAGACATGCTTACTAAAAGTCTGAATTCAGTTAAGCATCAGAAGTTTATGAACTTGCTGGGTATTGTAAATGTATTTTGATATGTATTAATTGTATTTAAACTTGTGTAAAACTTCTAAATGTTTTAAAGTTGTGTATTTTAAACGTGTAATTTTGTATTTTGATTCAAAACTTGTGTTGATATGTATTTTGAGAGTGGGGGTGTTATTTTGTAGCTCAAAATACCTCTGAGCCATCGCCATGATGCTCATTATGTAAACTATGTATAAGTTGTCTATGAATGTGTGAACCGGAACAACCGGATGTAGTTACTTCTTTACTTGGATAAAATAAATCTCTTGCGCTCATGTCCGCCAAACCGAATACTGTGTTTCTTTGCTTCTCCTTATAAATAATAATAAAAAAATAGTTTTAACATTTAAAATTACTTTTATGCATTCACAATGCAATAAAATTGGTAATGTGAAAAAAATATGTTTTTCTTATTTACCTATTTAAAACTTCATTAACAATAATATTGACATTTAATGGAAAAACTTTAAAAAATCTTTTTTTTTTCAATTAATTATATGCAATTAAAAGTCGATAAAATTTTAAAAAAGATCACCTGACTAAGAACGCTCCACGATTGGTCGCGATAGTTGTGACGTCATAATGTTTAAGCTATTTTCCAACAGTACAGGGTATTACGGCTTTTACTAGGGTTCCCGAAGACTATAGGCTTTTAGACCTAAATTAAAGCCCATTGGTCCTTTTTTCGGGCTATTTTCTAGTAATAGGTTTATATTTAGACTATAGCTTCTTTTAGGCATTTTCTATAAATAATAATAAATATTAGTCACCATCACATACATTGTTCCAATACCAAATTATAGTAGCTTGAGCATTAGTGACAAGAAAATTGGAAACAACGACGGGTATCGTTGCGTTCCCTAATATATGGTTGAGCGAAGCGATGGCGGTTCATGCGTCATGCTCGTGAACGGGTACCAGTGGGATGGATCTGCTCCTGCCTTCTTGTCTCAAAATATGCAGATTTTTTATGTTTTATTGTTATTAGTTTTATTATATTGTGGCTTGTATGGCACCTTATTATTGACTCTTATGTTCTTAAACTATTCAAAGTTTTATTACCCTTGTTTGGCATTTATATTTATTATTTTATTTGCTACGTTTTTGGTTGGTGTGTATTTTAAAGAAACTACCTTTTGGATGTCTATTTCTTAGTTATTGAAAACTAGCCTTCCGCCCGCGGCTTCGCCCGCGTGTACTACACGACGTTATCCCGCGGGAAGGTGATATTTTTCAGGAATAAAAAGTAGCCTATGTCCTTTCTCAGGCTCTAGACTATCTCTGTACCAAAATTCATTCAAATCGGTTCAGTAGTTTAGGTGTGATTGTGTAACACACAGACAGACAGAGACGCATTTATAATATAAGTAAGGATTATTTACTGCTATGATTACCGGGTTTCTTATTTTGTTTTTAAATTTAAGATTAATTTGTAATGGAAAGTTACTTTACATTTTACTTTTCAATTTGACGACTCTGTATGAAATATGACAGGAAGAAAAAAATAGCCCTTGGTTTCTTTCCGGTTCTTCTCGTTACAAGGCCTTCCGCCGTAGGATTTGCGAACCGATAGCGTGGCTTCATTGACGTTCACAAGTGCTGTATCAGCCTAAAATGAATAAATTAATTTGAATTACCTCATACATCCAGACCCGAGGAAATATCAAAAAAATCTGTTTTAATCGACATTGGCCATTTTTAACCGACTTCTAAATCAAAAAGGAGGAGGTTTTTTTTTTTTTTTTATGTATGTCCACCGATTACTCGAAAACGGCTGAACCGATTGAAATGGTTCAAACGTTATTACATCAGGATGGTTTCCAAGTTGGTCCCATTTTTTGAAATTTTGAAATCGGTTCAGTAGTTTTCAGGAAATCTTGAAAATACTGTCGTTTTCGTTACCACGTTATGTGAATTTAATACGTATCTTTAGGCATAACTCCTTTGTTTATAAACCGATTTAGATGATTCTTGTTTTGTTAAAAAGGGGATACCTCAAGGTATTTTAACCGACTTCGAAAAAGGAGGTTTTGAGTTTGATCACATACCTATTTACCAGAAAACACGTAAATTGCCTGCACGATGCACTAAAAAGAGTGAAATAAAAATTATTTTTATAAAAAAATAAAACCGCCTTCAAAAAAACCACATCAAAAAAGTAAGAAATAATTCCTCACCAAATAAATAACGTAAGTACTTTGAAGTCGGGCGGGTTTTAACAAAAACAACAAGAAATTGTACATGTTTCACGCCCGACTTCAAAGTACTTACGTTATTTATTTGGTGAGGAATTATTTCTTACTTTTTTGATGTGGTTTTTTTGAAGGCGGTTTTATTTTTTTATAATATTTTGGCAGTACACGCCATATAGCTTGGCGTGTGTTGTGTGCACAGTTATGTGGCGCGGAATATCTCTAATTCGATATAATGTCTATTGCGCGTGAATCGCCCCCCTTGTTTTGGTTTACCCCGGATGAGATAGTCTAGTGGTACTTATTCTTTCACTGACACACGCCGTTCACACTCCATTCATATCAAAAAGGGGTATCCGAATTCATTACACCTACGCACGAACCGAAGCCTCGCATCAGAGACTTTCATTAGATTGAACAATGGGTAGGAAAGTTATATAATGGAAAGAAAATTGGGTCTTCCCTCCAAACAATAAACAGAAGGTGCGTCTCGTAATTCGGAGATTAAGACACCTGTTGTTATATCTTTATTATGTTGAAGCGTGATGGAGGATAGAGATTAGATTTTAATCAAAAGACAATTTCATTCCGTTCGGATTAAAACTTGGAGGTTGCAAGATTTTGTCAAAGGTAATCTTTTTCTTAGAGGAGCCCACGGCGCAGTGGTAAGCGGGTTCGGCTTTTTTTTCGGCCTGCGATCTCTGAAGTTAAGAGGAGTGTGTCCACCCTCTAACTAAACCTTAACATACAGCAATGAATTTTCGGTATGTTGTTGAAATGCATAAGAACTAGGGCTGTACGTTTTGTTTTTTTTTTTAATGTTCATTGAAGATTTGAAAATATTGGCACTTTTTTTTTGTATGAAACATTTAAAGTGGAAATGTTTCAAAATCTATGATAAATATTGAAAAAATCAAAACGTACAGCCCTAGCTTTTATGCATTTCAAAAACACACCGATTCATTGCTGTAGGCATGTGAAGGTTTAGATGGTGGAAAACGTCATTGCCGTTTGTATAAAGACCGCTGTCTACACACTCCTCTTAAGCAACTTCAGCAATGGTCAGTCACGGGATGGGTGACCAAATATTTATAATTTCGAGGTCGCCCGTGCTTTGGAAGGCACGTTAAGCTGTTTGTCCCGGCTGTGTTTGCAGTCGTCGATACCCACCAATCCGCATTGGGCCCGCGTGGTGGGTCATGGCACAGAATATATAATAGTACTAACGTGTCATGGCTCCTTTTCCTTATACACCCACTAGGAAGGCCTGTGCCCCAGCAGTAGGGACTTATAATGGGTGGTGATGAAATTAAACTTTTTCTTAGTATATTCATTTAATTATCTTGACGTAAGTATTACTATGAGATATGAGAGCAATCTCAAATTATAATAAATTGAAAAATGGAAAATAAAGTATTTAAAAAAAATCGACACGTCTCACAACTAAATACTAAATAATAACTTAATTTTTCTAAATACTTTATATTCCATTTTTCAAAAATAAAAATTGCATTGTGGATGCTAAAAAGTAAAAATTTAAATTACTTATATTATATTATGTTGACTTTCAATAATAAAATGAATTTAATTTTACGATCGCAGTTTACCTAAGTAGAAACATAAATAACATTGCAAATATAAACGTTCAAGTTGGTGAAAGAATAGATGAAAATAAAATATAAGAATCTTTTTAATTTCGATAAAGGAAAATACAAATTCTTTAGGGTTCCAATATTTTGTCTCTTCCTACTTTCGAGAACAAAGACTACACGACCATTCTGTGGGCGGCTTCTAGTAAATCTATATAATCGTTTAGTCTCAATTTGAGCGTGAAACCTTCTCATTTTTTACTTCACCTAATAAGCACTTCGAATCTCACCAAAGTGAGGTGGAAACCGATTTTTACCGGAACCAGATAACGATGATAAATGCACGCTTGAACATCGCCATACAATTTCCTGACCCGACATTTTATTTTCGTTTTAGCCAGGTGAAAAATTTCCTTTCGAAAAATTTTTAAACCAATAAAACCTTTTAAGATTTGCATAAATTATGAACTTTTGCTGCGTTTTCTGGTTGTGTCTTTTAAAGATTTATACCGTTTTGTGTTATCGAAACACTGAATTCTATAGGGGAGCACTCCAGAGAATTTATTGCGGTTCCGCAAACAAATTGTTAGTTCAGCATCAGGAAAAAAATCATTGTGTTTAGAGGGAGGTAAAGAGGCATTTAGCCACAATGGAAACCATTATTTGTTTGTCTAAAGTACTTGTATTAAGAATCTATGCGTGAGCGACGCGAGACAACGCATGCTTCGCGCTTTGCCGATGTAGAGTTTTTTCTTTATTCACAGCTGTGTAGCCTTCATCACACCTGATGTTAAGTGATGATAAGGCTTAAGGTGGAAGCGCACTACTCCCAGAATCATCAATCACTAAGGATCTGGCTACTTTATCTCTAACTGCCGGAATACAACAAAGCTTAAAACATCGTTTTTATGACGTCAGACTTAGATAAGCACCAGGAAAATATAGCAATCATTGAATTTGGAGGGAGATAAAGAAGCATTTAACCATAATAGAACTCATGACTTATTTCGTTTGTCTTAAGTAGGTAGGCACCTACTTGTATAAGCCTAGGCGCGCATGGAAGCTTGACTTGATCGACTGATGAAAATATCGGTCAATTTTATATTGAAATAGTAAGCTATGCGCGCGTGTCAACGTAATGCCTTAAGAATTGTCAACGTAATACCATAGGAATAAGTAACTTATTCTTATGGTAATGCCAATGTTGTAACTGACCGATTTTTTGATCGGCCGATGAAGTTAAGCTTCCATGCGTTTGAGCCCTTAAACTATGGCCAAATCTATGCGTGAGCGACGCGAGACGAGCGACGCGTGCTTCGCACTTTGCTAACGTAGAGTTCCCTCGTTGTTCGTGGTCGCTGGTGTATGAGATAAGTTGCGTGAGCGTCTGCCGGGCGACAGACGCGCGACTAACGTTCCCGTATGGTTCCCGTGTCACAGACACTTGGTTGCGTTTATGTGGCCGGAGCTTTATTTAAGTTATGAAATGAACTGAAAAAAAAATTTATTTGCGTATGAACAGGGTACATAGAAGATTGCATAATTTTTCAGTTTATCCTATTCAACTAACAATGGCAGCATGCAAAAATAAATTTTATAACATTAAACAGAACTAATCATTAATATTTAATTTAAAAAAATACATGAGAACAACAGGAAAAGAAATAAAATTATGAATTACCTAAGTTTTTTTACCTAAATTAAATTTAGATACATAAGTATATAATGTCAATTGAGTTAAATTAAGAATACACAATAAAATTATATCAGAATAATAATATGTCGATTTTCGTTTACTAATTAATGTCAAAGTTACACGAATTACCACATTTGTGTTTTAGCAAGACTTGCACAGAGTAGAACACAATGACATGTAAGATAAGCCATCTACATCAATTATTCTGGAACTTCTTATAATTAAGTATTTTATTTTCTCGGGTAATTGATTAGTTAACACCAAAAGACACATCTAAAAACAGTTTAAGACGTATTAAGACTAAGACTTGTTTTTTATATTATAATTTTTTCGTCTACTAATTTTTCATTTTGCGTTTGTTATCCGACAATTTATCTAAACATGACGTTGCTATGACAAATGACACTTGATATTTACGATCAATTTACGTACATTTCACGTTTGACCGCCACAAAATTAGCATAATTCAACATTTCGCCGAGTCATTGCCAATTCAGTGGACACTGCATTGTTATTTGAACAAGGAGTTTGAAACTTCGGCGTGTTGCTGAAGTTGGAATAATTAGAGCCACTGCTATTTTGGTTCATCTGACGAATCAAAGAGTTGCGGCCGAATTTGATTTACTTGTCGTGTGCCAAATTTTCATCCAAGTATGTACAAGTAACGAGTCACAGCTTGTTTTTAACGATATACCTATTATTATCATGGTTTTAATTCTTTATTTGTTTTTTTATCACAGAAAAGTTTTAGTAAAAATTTCATTTTTATGACAAGCTTTTTTTTGCTGACTGTACTTTGATATTGTATTGTCATCTAAACCAAACCTGTATAACATATTTCAGCTCCATCGGACACTGGGAAGTGGCTCAAGTTAAGCTTGCAATATTTGTCCCCCACTAACTAACTAACAAACTAACTAACATGGCAAGTTAATAAAAAGCTTTTAAAATACAACTTGTCCCCAAGACTGGGGTTTATGGAGACTCTTTGTATTTTTTTCTAAGGTGGGATTCGAACCTGAACCTTAGAAGCAATGGACCGAATATCAAAATGCTGTGGATTCTTTGTTATTGTTGTATTTAAAATTTGAGTTTCTTGTAGTCTGATAACTATTCATATTTTACAGATAAGTACTTAATTTAATGACCTCATTTTACTTCCTATTGAACCAGGTTATTATAACTCCATTTCCCCGTATAAGTAAAATTCTAAGGCTTTTATATCGGAAAAGAAAAAGGAACAGACAATAAACCTTCACAAAAGCAACCACCATCTAACATTCCATTCAAAAGCACTCAATCATTACAATAGATCTGTTACAGACTAAAAATACACAAACAGAGCCTTCAGTTATTCATATAAACAGGGTAGCATTCGCGCTTCTGAAATGCTAACGCTTGCATCTCCCCCCAAAGTTTCGACGTCTGACAATCCTCACACGTCCACCTACTGAATCTGTAATGGTTGCGAACTGTTGACCTATGGTAATGATATGTTAGCGAATGCCAACATTTGTTATTCCCTATATACCTTCGATTTAGACCGACATAGATATAACGATTTATTCATAGGGATAAAATATGTTTCGGCTTTCTTTTGATGTAAAAATAACTTTGTTTGTTGATACATTCTTGGTGTTGTTGGTTAAATAAATAATTTGTTTTAGTTTGTACATACAGAAAAGTCTGTAGTAGGTACTTACTACAGACTTTTCTGTATCGGTACCACGGGCCACTGAAAAACGCCGCCACCGACCGCTTTCCTGGAGATTTCATACAGGGCCCCGATCGCGGTAATTCTATGATGCATTAGTCAAGTGTACGTGCAGTTGAAGTTTGCTACTATTAGATAGGCTGGCTGTTTGTCCGGTTGGTCGAACTAATGCAATTTATGAATACTAGTACCTAGTCCGGTTGATTCAAATCACTAAACTGTTAAGGGATAACATACGACTGCCTCTAAGCGTTAGAAAGAGAGAGAAGATCGCATTACCCTATTTGTCTCTCTCTAATAACTTCTTATTATCTAATCATCTGATAACTACCCATGTGCACTTTTTTGCGGGCGGGCAGTGCATTTTGCATGTTTTTTGCAGAAGTAAGCTACAAATATCTCCTTTATTCACAATATATACCTGTTTAACATATTAAGTATCTAGACTTTAGTAAGTTTTATTAAATATCTCAATATGCCCATATACAACAACAATATTAAAGTCTGAATATAAGATCTAAACTCGGTTATATTGCGCAAAAGTTGCTCCACACAGTCGGCCGTTAAACTAAAACCGATAAATTTACTTAGCAAAAATATCGCTGGTTGTGGTAAAACTTGAGAACTTGGAAATTTATTTTCAGGTGCATCGTTAAAACTTGAGATTGGTATCGGTTGAGGCCCCTCTGTGACACGTCGAGATAATTGGTGTCAATCGCTTTTATAGCACACGAAATAAATCTGGCTTTTCATTGTTTTTCACTAATACATGTTTTTTAATACCTACATCAACAACTTCACAGGAATAGATTACATACATCATAAAGAACAACTTTTGTTCTACGACTTTCCCAGAAAAAGACAAATACATATCGAATTTCCATACAAATGTCCGGACTGCTGATCTAGTTTTGTAAGTCAAATTCCGTTGTTTTTGTTGTGTTTTACAATTTAATTCTATAAGTATAACAAAAAGTTAATCTTTTTGATATGTTCCATAATCAGATTATAGATTACGGGACTGTATGTTGATTTTTTAAATGTTAGTCGATTTCCAATTTGCACATCACTTAGCTGGTTTGTTTGATTTATAAAGATTCGATTTCGAATGCAAAATTAGCGTTTCCGACGGTTTGTGAATATGAGAGCTGTATCGGTAGTCGGTACTGATACCTTTTTCTGCCGCCGCTTTTATTGCTTTAGAATTATACGTTTATTATTCGATTCGATTTTTATCACTAAAAAGTGTAGGTAAGACGTACTATAGAAAACCATACATTATCAGTCTTTTTAAATAAGACAATATTATAATACCAACACATGATAGACCATTACAAATTGAAATCTATAGTTATAAAAACCTTATTTCTCATTGGAAAACTTTTAGTTCTAATAACAAACAATCCGAACCTCTCGCAAAAGGCTTTGTTACAAATAACTTTTCTTCTTTATCATTATAGAAATTCCTCTCAATATGATTTAGCTGTTCCAACAAAAAGTTCCACAGTTTCTTTACTTTGCGCCGACAGGACTGATAGCCACCTTAAGACTACGTCCTTTTTAATCTAACAAAGTTCCCCGCTACGGAAACTTTCTATTGGGGCAAATCCTTTACCAATCTATTCGTTTTGTAAACCACCGCGGGAACTACGGAAGAATTCTTAAGTAAAAGTTGTGTAAAAGTTTATTTCACTCACGTAGGAAAAGAGAATGGGCAACATATGAGCACGCTTTGGCAATGCGGTCACGGATACAGCTGAGGGTGCAGGTGAAAATATCCTTTGGGTTGAGAGTATACGGGCCATTTTTCCGTGCCGGCCCGCCACTTTCATGGGCCATTAGGTCTGTGATCATAATCCACGTATCTCCAGTCATTAACGTCCGGTTCATTGGCAGTGAAAAAAAATGTTAAGAGGTCGGGAAGAAACATAAATTATTTTTTTGAGATATATATAGTTGAGAAAAAAGTAACATGTAAGGCTGTACCTTGCAAATGTTTGAGTTTATCTACTCGTATTTCAAAGGAAACGATAAGGCATGCGAAAAAAAACATGTAGGTAGTACTTACTTTATTAATGTCTACGTTTTGTTATTTCATGATTTTAATAACACCCCTAGTTTATCGTGACCAATAAAAATCAAAAGACATTTTGCTTTAATTAAAAAAATACTAGGATATTTAATACTTAGTTCACGAAGTTTAGTTCTTGATAAAGTACTTAATCATTTTACCTCGCTTCAGTTTTATATCAGTACCCCTAGCATGAAAAACTGTCGTAATGTTAATCGATTGGTAAACTAAAGCGTTCGTCAAAAGCTGTCAATTATGTTTGTTATACGACCGAAAGAGGCGCTGCTCTGGATTCATACAAAATAATACGATCAAGATACTTAACATATCGACAGTATTTCGTATTAGGGCTATATTATCATTTATTGTAGGTATATCAATTAAAAAATAATAATAAATCATAAATTATGACCGTAAAGCAAGCATAAAATCAACCAAAATCACCTTAGGCAAGTAGAGGTCGATCATAGATAAAATATGTAACCATATGTTTTCACTCTTCATTCTTATTTTCACAGTTGACAAAACATAGCGTGATTCCATACACGTAATACCTTCTCGTTTGTATTGACATTTTATACCCCACCTTGTATAGCCTACGGGAAATATTCTCACCAAAAATGTATATTTTATTTTATTGCTTACTTATTCTTAGCTGACAATGTGAGTTATTTACAAAAACATACCAGGAAATCGAGTTATAGCTCATGGTGAACATAAAAATGCAACTATTTTTATAAATTGCATTATGACACTTTTGTCAAAGAATAAGCAGCCACTAAAAAACTAATAAATTATTTGTTGACTACATCTTACTGACATTAAACGCCAATCATGCTTTATATATTTCAACATGATAAAAAAATTGGCTTGACCAACTATTTCAAAAAGCTCTCACTGAGATGGTAGTCTCCATGGTAGTGACGCTAGTACCAGACGCAAATCAAAACATGTGAATTTGAAAGTGCGACAAGCACATCTGTTCCGGTGATAATCTTTGGAACTAAAACATTTTTCATACGACTGTTCATTTTGACATCTAATTTTGTATTGCTAGTGACTCCTCTGTCACGGTTGCCACCGAAACAGACAGGAGTGCATGGGACTAATACAACATTGCCAGCCTTACCTCCCTCAAGTGTCAAGCAAATGATGTTAGCGTCACTGACATGATCTGATCTGATAGCATGAAAAACTATCGTTATAGTCATCGAATAGTGAACTATACCAGGCACATATATTTACTGTGACTTTACTGTCCTTCAAATGCTGTCAAAGGGCTACGGTGGCCTTAGCATGAAAAGTGTCGTAATCGTATTAGTAAACTTTTAACCGCCTCTGTAGTTTAGTGGTTCACACCACAGATTTCAGACCCAGAGGTTCCGAGTTCGATTGCCAGTGGAGGTGCATAATGGATTCGGTTTGGTTGATGGTAGGACTTGTTCTTAGTCCGCCTGGCTAACTACCACCATCTTATCTACGTTTGACGTCATAACAATGATTTTTTCAGCATTACCTATAATTGTGTAAAAGATCAGATAGCCAGTTTCTTAGTGACTGAGGATTCCGGGAGTAGTGCGCTTCCATCTTCCTTATCACCACTTAACATCAGGTGTGATGAAGGAAAGAAAGGAAAGGTGAAGAAAGCTATGCCATCGGCCAAAAGTTTTCAATGTGCGTACCCCTAGCACGAAGAACTATCGTAATCTTTCTCGTGATCTTACTATTTTGTATGAAAACCAGAGCAGCAGGTCGTATGATCTTTCGGTCATATGAGGAACAAAGTACCTATACAAATTACCATAACAACCATTTTTGTGCTAAGGCTACTGCTGTCAAATTCGTATTGAATTTTGATCCATATTTATATACAAAACTAGCTGTGCCACGCAGTTTCACCTGCGTTAATTTAAGGAAAAAAAAGCCTACTAAATAAAAGAGAAATACTTTTTCCCGTTTTTGCAAACTTTCGTAACGTGATGTTGTCTAACCTATAGCCTTCCTCGATTAATGGACTATCCAAAACAAAAATATTTTTTTCAATTCGGTCCAGTAGTTTCTGAGATTAGCGTCTTCAAACAAACAAACTCTTCAGCTTTATAATATTAGTATAGATAATACGAAAACGACAGTTTTTCGTATTAGGGGTACTGATCGCTGCCATGGCGTCCCAATGAGATATACCCTTTTATCTCTATTTAATTCTGTACGCAATGCTACGGACCCGGAAACAACGTTTACGTAATCGTATCGGCATCATAAAACTTCCCAAATAAAAGTAATTGTAACCCACGTAAAGAGGTATATCTACGTAAATGTGCTTAATTCATAGACGTATCATCTGTGCCCATCGGCTTATTGCGGGTCGCCCTAACCCCTGCATAAATGATAAACATCTGTGGCTAAAACGATTTCAAACATGTTCAGTAGTGGCAGGTCCCGGAAATAATGTCTCGTTTGATATAGAATGACAGTCATTTTTCATAATTGCAATTATTACTTTCTCCGTTCGTAGACTTTTCACTAGTTAGCCGCAAGTGAGATTAGTAAAATCAATCTTAAAGGAAATGAAATAAAGGATGACGGGTAAGAAACCACTAAAATTGACAATCATACATGTAGATTTTCAGCGGCATTTTAAGGCAAACATTTATCAAAATATAATAAGAAACTAGGTCTTCAAGAAAGAATATTGAGTGTTCCGGCAGTTAAAATAGACAGACAGCCAGTTCATCAGCGATTTAGGATTCCAGAAGTAGTATGCTTCTACCTTCAGCCTTAGTATCACTCATGTGAGACGAGCGTCAGTCATTAGGTACCCAGTTGTGTATAAAAAATTGGATTGCAGCGTCTCCTAAAACGTAGTGTTAACACCGCCCCTTTTCTTTGTTAGCCGGGCCTGTTGTCTATAAGTTATGATTAGCTGTTACTTGACAGATAGGCCATACAAAACTGTCAAGTTAACTGGAAAGTATCTTCTATTATTGTGAAACAGGCACATACAGTCTAGTGGGCTCAATGAAAGCGTACTACTGACATGATGACTTGCTCATAAAATTAAAAAAGTAAAATTTCTAATATTCACCATTTCTGGTATGTCCAAGCAGGAACATAAATAATTCCACTATATCATATTGCTAGTATTTTGCTTAATAGCCGTAAGTAACTCGATACGAGCACACAATATTTCATATGAAGCTTAAAGGTTAAGCCTCGGACCACAGACACCGATATTGGTGAAGTATTTGAGCACACAATAGGGTTGCTAGCTGCTTGCCAAAACATCCCTTATAGCCGCTAACATCGTGTTATTACTACGCGTGGTATAGTGTCAAACAATAAGGTTGATATTTGCTTCCATGTATTAATTAACAGAATATAGAAACAACGGGTTGCACTCCGGGAGCGGGAGCGGGAAATAAAGGGCTCCATAAACTTTTTCACAAAAAAAAGGAATTTGACAAAAAAAAAACGTCCGTATGACTGGATTTGAAGCGAGATCTTCTGGCTTCAATGTCGTCCGTTTTCTAACCTGAGCTATTACAGCTTTGCAATCGGTGGCGAAATTTGCCTTCGTATTCTAATGACATTGTAATAGTTTTTCGATCAGGTCACGTGTTCGTGTTACGAATTTTCGGTCTGACGGTCACGTGTACTAACGTGAGTTTAACATCTTTTACCCATCACAAAAAGTGATGGGTAAAATCTCCATCACTTATACAGATGGAACATAGGATTTTATGACACAGGTCATGATCTCTCTGTATGTAAAACTTAATCCAAATTCGTTTAGTTGTTTATGTGTAATAGAGTAAAAGCAACCATCGCCTTTTATAATTTTGTAAGATAAAAATAAACTTACGAATTTCGCGAGATTATTTTAACTAGGTAATATCAAATGTCAATTTTTAATAAATTTTGTTAAGAAAATAAATATAATACTTACATCAAAATTTCATATGATATTACGCTATCAGAGTGGCTATAAATCACTTTAATACTATCATAGTGTCACAGCAGGGGCGAGAGAAAATTAAAATGATAAGTTAATGGAAAAATATATAAACTGGAACAAGCTTGTCACTTGTTCACAAAATTATTATCTATGCAGCTGTAATGTTAATAATTGCACAGATAATAATATAATACCGTATAATAGTGTAATAGACATAGTGTAAATCTAAATATCATTCAAAGCAAAGGTTAACGAGGTTTAGAATGTTTCTACATTACGAAAAACAGACGATTGGTATCCAACGTCGTGGTATCCAATTGGTATCAACAACTCAACGTAGGGAGACGAATCATTTGTATTGTATGAAATGTCGGATACTGGTAGCATTGCGTGCGAGTCACTGTACAAATGAATAAATAAATATTGAACACCATCACATACATTGTTCCAATCGGACCGGGGATCGAACCCGGGACCTCTAGAGATAGCGGCACCTTGAAAACCGATACGCACACCACTCGGCCACGGAAGTCGTGAAATGTATGGTAAATACGCCTCGGTGACTCATCTCCAGTCGTCTCTAAGTATTGTAAAGTAAATCCGGGCTTAACGTTCTTGTTATATCAGCTATGAAATTTTAATGTTCTATTTGTGTGAATCTATAATTAGTTATAGGAAAAACATTGTAAATGCATAAAAATAATATAAAATTTATAATTAGTTACCTTTTTTATACATGTCTTGCTTTGCTTATGTAACCGTTTGGTTCACCGAAAAATAACATAAAATGAAATAAAATTAAGTACATATCTATATTAGTACATGGAAATCGTACCAAATAAGTGGTGTTGCCATGCATTAAATGAGGTAGTTCTGATTTTTTTATATGTTAGTAGTGATGAGATGGTAATGACAAATCCAAGTTTTCCACCTCGAAAGCCCTCCGGATCATTGTTAAATATTTAAAAATCCAATAAATTTTCAGATTTTTTTTCAGTTTTTGTAAATTTTTACCACCAAGGATCTGAGTCACGGCAAATGTCTGCCTGCAAATGAACGCCTTCCAGATCCTCCTTCCTTTATGGCGTACTTCATTTTGCAAACCCTTCTATTACATAATTGTTTCCTTACCTCAATAACTTTGAACAGCTGTGTCTTAGGAACTATCAGGTGTAAATCGACAAATTTAATCTCATTTTGTTGGAAATTTAATGGACTTTAATAACTAATAAAAAACTTTTGCTATAAACCCACTACTAGGGGGTCAAAGTTGACGAAAAATAAAAAAAACTGTAATACTTCCTTTTTTGTGATTTTGCAAATTTTAAAATAGCCGTATCTTAAAAACTATTTGGCTTACAAAAACCCAATTACTCTTTTTTGATTGCAAATTTAGTCTACTTTAAAGAGTGCATAGTAACTTTTGCCGTAACACAGGTCCTTGGTGGTAAAAATTGATAAAAACTGAAAATTTATTGGATTTTTAAATATTTAACAATGATTCGGAAGGCTTTCGAGGTGGAAAACTTGGATTTGTCATTACTATCTCATCACTACTAACATACAAAAAAATCAGAACTACCTCATTTAACGCAAGGCAAAATGTACGATTTCCATGGACTATATCTATCGTATTAGGTTACAACCTGTAATGATAGATGAAAGTTAATGAACATAAAAAAATCACAAACATTTTACGAGGAGGGCCCTTCCCGGTCCGTCTATCGTCAACGCAAGCATGGTTGAAATGAAACATGGTTGAATTGTTGTTTACATCCAGCGCAATAACAGTGAGTGTGTGAGCAAGTGAGAACGCGATAACATTCAACGAAAAATAGTGTGCGGATACTTGTTTCGGGAATTATGTGTTTTTCAGTAAGCCTTACAAATTTATGAAATAAATGTTTGTCATTTAGAATCTCCATTACATATGCAAGGTTTCTATCAAAATATTTTCTTTAGTTGAATGCCCAAAGTTCAGGATAAAATTTGTGCAAAAAGGCAGATTTTTTGAGGCTTATACTGATATAGAGCACGAAATACGTATTAATTCCAAAGTTTCACAAAAAGATCTGTGACAACGCCATAATCATGTACGAGTGTTTGTATAAAAGTAAGAATGCAACCAAAAAATCATTGACAACCCTACAACAAGAAAAAACAAAACCTTCACACGTCATACAGAATCTTCTTTATAAGATATTCCACAGGCCTACCGCCCTTATTACAAGCGTCTTCATTTATAATTTAAACGTTTCTTCCTTACAAAAACACCTCGGTGAGTTCATCAATCAACGTCCAATCCGAATCAGACCTTCGACGCGCTAATCCTTACTCAATTCCGGTAATTCCCACGCGGTTCGTGGGGTAAGTATTTAGTTTCCGAAAGTCTTTACTTCGAATTATAATCATCATCAACCCATATCCGTCCATTGCTGGACAGAGGCCTCTCCTAGTTCACGCCACTGAGCACGGTTTTCAGCTTCTCGTATCCAGCCCCCACCTGCCACTTTTCACAGGTCGCAACTCCACCTGGCAGCTGTTCTTTCTTTGTTTCCTACTATTTTCTATTAAAATTTAAACTGTGCCAAAATCAGCTGCTTGGCTTTGAAGAAGTGCGGGGAAACAGACAGATGATCGACACTGTTTTTTTACTATGACGAGAAAAAAAAAGATTAGGTTTTGAAAAGTGGTTTTTCCCACTACATTAAGCTAATATACATGTTTGTCTCTATTTTACATACGATACATAACATACATACAATCTCTATTTTTATTTGTAGCACTTCAGGAGAACAAGTACCTAGTATAACCATCTTGTCTCATACGCTTTTCAAGCTTAGCAAGCTTTTCATATTTACACCAGAACAGATTTTATTTAATTATTACACACCAATAGTGGTGTTGAATAATTAAATTAAAATAAAAGTGAAGAAAGCACTGTTTATACTAAAATATGCAAATACTCGCTTATTTAATGAGCTTGTCTTTTTATCTTTTACAAGATACTCAAAACGAAGCAAAACTTTTTGTGTAATAAAAAGTAGACCTCTGAGATCTTTAGGATGAGTGCTGCCTTCCTTAATTTACTTTTCTCGGAAAATGTCAATAGGATTTTTTGGGGAACACTCTAGAGTTTTTACTTAAAATATGAAGTGAGAGTGGACGTTAGTAACAGAACGAATTGGATTGTTGACGGAAATTCAGAGATAGATATTATTTGTAGTCCTTGCTTTTTTAGGTTCTTTACCTTGCTTCTTTATCTTTTATAAGAAAAATCTAATACTATTACTGTCATTCATTTTGTTGTTTCTGTTTTTTGTTTCTATTTATGACGGGGTAGCATTTAGCCTTCATCACGCCCGATGAAGGTTAGGCTGAAGCTCACTTCGCCCGGAATTCTCAACCACTAAGAAACTTGCTATCTTATCTCTAACTGCCGAAACACAACAATCCTAAAAACATCGTTGTAAAGGTCCGTTGGGGCGGAAAGGTTCTCGAATGGCGACTGCGTACCGGACGACGTTCTGTGGGCAGGCCCCCTACAAGGTGGATCGACGATCTGGTCAAGGTCGCGGGAAGCCGCTGGATGCGGGCAGCGCAGGACCGATCGTTGTGAAGATCTTTGGGGGCGGCCTATGCCCAGCAGTGGGCGTCGTTCGGCTGACATGATGAAAGGTATATGTTATAAATATCGAAAAAATGGCTTAAGCTCTAGGCGGACTTAGAACAAGTTCTATCACCAAACACTGTTTTACTAGTCACTGTTATACCAAAAGGCAAACGTATGGTGAAATTTTGCCATGAGTCAAAATAGCACTAAATTTTCCTTGTCCTACCAAAACAGAGTTTAATTTCTATGCACAAGGGACAACCGAAAACAAAATACGGTAACCGAGTTACTAACAACTTGTCATGTTAAATTTTCTTTCTTCCCACAACAAGATGGCGTCCAACAACTCTTTCTATAAGTTATTACTATCCTTATGTATTCCTTCACCCCAGGACTGATGTTATACTATCTAAAACTCCTGCTTTGTCCGGGGGACACAAACTCTGTTGTTGGACTCACAGTTGTGGAAAAATAGAAAAAACATGTACCTACAAAATTTAATAAAATAAATATGGGATTTGTACCAATAAAACAAAATAAAATTGAGGTTCCTTCTTTTATATTAAAAAAAATATTTAGTGACACTCATAAACAACACTTTTATTTGGTACAAATTACAATCCGGAACAGGTAGTCGCTGACAATAGAAATTACACCATATAAGCTCAGTCGGGTTCCGTGGATTCTAAATTAGCTGATTAAGTTTTGCCAGCGTACTAACCCAAACAGTAATACTACTTAACAGATAATTTAACTCAACCTGTCTTTAGGTTTTAACCTTAAATTTGGACAAATATTTAAAACTAAACTAACACCTTTTGACATACCACATACCACCATCAATATAATAAATTAACTTAAAATCTCTAGACAGACCCCGAGTGGTCCCTCACTGCAAAAACCATGTGCTCGAACAAGGTCCACGGTTATTGTGACATAAGGGAGGAAAAAAAATAAGTAGTTGGTACCTGAGGAATAGGCTAAACCTGAATTCGACTCACAATTTGACAAATCTCCTCACATCGGCATATGTTATACTTGTGGAGGGCCGAGGAGTTCACAGGGACCTCTACTCGTGATTTGCTTGGATGTGGTTTTTGATTACAATAGATTTATTTTGATTTGATTTGATTTGATTTGATTTGATTTCCCTCGCAGCTCGCTCCAAAACAAACTATTTATGTTGACGGCAGAACAATAGGCTAAGTAGTTTAGAATAAGATAATTAGTTGAATACTTTTGTTTCTTTTGTTTACTAATTAGTTAAGCACTTTTTCTATTGTTTATATTGTGTACCTTTTGTTTCCATTATGTTTTGTTTAAGATTAGTACGATTATTGTATTTTATTATCGATCATGTGTTTAGATTACCATTTTTGTGCAATTACGTATGTAAGTAAACTTAACTATGTTATATTGTACTGAGAAAAAAGTTAGAAATCAAATAAGAATGTCAACCAATCAGATTCAGTCTTTTGGTTTGTTTGGATAGAGATAGCAATAGTTCGTTAGAAAGAGAAATGTTAAGAATAGTGCCGTGTGCAAAAATTGGTGCCGTGTGCACACTTTATATAAAATGATTGGTCAATTGTGTATTTTGGTAAAGCCAATAGCCGCTATTTGTCACTAGGCAAATCACTACATAGTATAAAACAAAGTCGCTTTCTCTTTCCCTATGTCCCTTTGTATGCTTAAATCTTTGAAACTACGCAACGGATTTTGATGCGTTTTTCTTTAATAGATAGAGTGATTCAAGAGGAAGGTTTATATGTACTTTTTATCCCGATATTCCCACGGGAACGGGAACCACGCGGGTGAAACCGCGGGCGGCCGCTAGTTGAATATAAGAAACGCATATTTGTATGAAATCACTTGTTCAGTAGCACAGTAATTACTTTGAAATAAAAGTAAAATGGAAAAGTCTTCCTGAGTATTAATTCTCCTACCTGGCGTATCAACGAACCCTTGCACCTGCCCCCTACAATCTGGTCCTTCGAGCCGGATACGCCGGGATCATAGTAGACCCTCAAGCGCCCACGATTTGGAAGATACGGAAGAACTCGCAACATTGAAGAATATGAAGACCCAGGACTTCGAAGCATTCAGTCCGGGACGAAAGTTGTGAAGAGTTCTCCTGGACGCTGATGGATTTGAAGACCCACCACGACATATGCCTGAACAGTCACAGAAGGTTCTCCGAGAAGGTTCTCCGTGGAAAAGGTTCTCCGTGGATAAGAAGGTTCTCCGTGGATAAGAAGGTTCTCCGTGGATAAAAAGGTTCTCCGTGGATAAAAAGGTTCTCCGGACTTGGAATATTTTGAAGATCACAGAACTTGGAAAATTTTGAAGATCGCCACAGAACTTGGAAAATTTTGAAGATCGCCACAGAACTTGGAAAATTTTGAAGATTGCCACAGAACTTTTTGAAGAATCAACAATGGCTCCACCACCAACCAGAAGCAAACTCAGAAGCGGAATGACGACGGCCCAGAGCGAACCCGGGAACACTGAAGCTGAAGACTCGGGCGTAGCCACGTTCGTCTGTCCAGCCCGATCGCCGTCCACCGTCAACCGTGGAGTGACCAGCGAAGGCAACATCCAACACATACCGTTGTCCGGCCCTGGAACAAGACTAGTGGACTTCACAACAGCAGACCCGGAATCTGATCCTACGCCAAGCATGAGCACCGTACGAGCGCAACAGGGAGCACCAAGTATAGCGACGTCTCGTTCCAGTCGCGCGCAGAGAGAAGCCCAACGACGACGCATCGAGTACGAAGCAGATATAGAAGTGAGCGCCGCGCAACAACGTCTCGCAGAGAAAAAGAGAGCAATGCAGCTGGCGGCACTGGAAGCGGAAGAAGAAGAGGAACAAGAGGTCATGGAGAGAGTCGAACCGCCCAAAGAAGACCTAGTCAACGATTGGATCCAGAGGTCATCGTTTGAACCCATTCGCGAGAGGATGCCGTACACCGGTCGCGAGTCATCAAGAGAGCGTCGACGGTCCGGGAAGGCTATTGAAGAGTTGGCCGAAGCCCTGAAAGATATGGCCAAACCACGCCCTATGCCGCAAGCCTTCTACGAGCTACCGAACTTCAGCGGGGACCCGGCGGATTGGCTTTCCTTCAGGAAGAAATATGAAGACTCCACCTTCCACTACGAGTTCCGGCCGGCAGAAAACATCGCAAGACTACAATCGGCGATACACGGCAAAGCGAAGCAACTAGTCGCAGACCTCCTCCGCACCAGCTCCGACCCTGGCGAAATAAAACGATGCCTGGAACGCACCTACGGTGATCCGAACCTCCTGTTGAAGAGCACCATCACGAAGATTCGAGCACACCCCAGAACCGCCGACAACGACAGCGATGGCCTACGCATCTTCAGCGCCACCGTTCGCTCTTGTATCTCCACCCTCAGGAATATCAAGGCGGACGGCTTCATCAACAACCCGCAACTAGTGAGCGAACTGCTGGAGAAATTAACGCCGACTCAGCGCCACGAGTACTCGAAGTTCGCACGAAGTCAAGCCATCGCCGGAGGAGTCGACCTTCGTGTGTCACCCACGCTCACCGTCTTCGTGGACTTCCTGGAAGAGCTCGCCGACACCGCGGCCTTCGTGCTGCCTGCCAACATCATCGGGAGCAGAGCGGCGACGGCGGCTACGCAGAAACCGGCACCGCTGCAGAAGCCAGCTGTAAGTAACCGTACTAAAAGTGCTTTTAAAGTGAATGTGCATAACGGTGAACTAAAGTGCGTGCTTTGTGATAGTGAACATCGGTTAGCTTCGTGTGACAATTTCCGTAATAAAACTGTGAACGAACGTTGGGACTTTGTTAAAGACAATAAGTTATGTTTTAAGTGTTTCGGTAGTCATAGTAGGTTAAGGTGTAAATATAGAAAGTGTTCCAAGTGTAACTATGGCCATCACACGCTCCTCCATGTGGATAGACCGGGTAACCAACCTAGTGAGACCACTCAGACTGAGCGTGTCACTAACCTCGGGGACAGACGCTGTGTTAAGTCACTCCTGAAGGTAGTGCCTGTACAGGTGAAGAACGGGGATCGTCTGGTCGACACTTACGCCCTACTTGACGACGGCGCCACGGTATCGCTGATTGACGATACGCTTGCGACGCAACTACGAGGTCCGCGATCACCGATCCAGATCCTGAGTGCCGGCGGACACGCAATAGAAGATGACTCGTCGAGGATAGTGAATGTGACAGTATGGGGACCAAATGAAGAACCCCACATCCTGAAGATGAGGACCATCAAGAAGATGAATTTGCCGCCGCAGACTGTGCCAAGGAATGTGATCGAGAGCAGTGATCATCTGAAAGGACTAGGAATTGAAGAAATGAGTGATGCTGTCCCACTAGTCCTCATAGGGCAGGACAATTGGGAAATCATAGTGGGCGGCGATATAAAGCGAGGAAGATCTGGACGACCAGTGGCCTCCCTAACCAAGCTAGGGTGGGTGATTCACGGCCCAGTGAAGATGAAGAACGACGAGCCTGACTCCGTGATCTGCATGGCAGAGCTGAACGAGCTTGTGAAGCAGTAGTTCGACATCGAAAATATGGGGATCATCGCCAAGAAGAAAGAAAACTTCGAAGAACAAAGGGCGGCAACCATATTGGACGAAACAGCACGACTTACCAATGAAGGTTGGGAAGTAGGATTGCTGTGGAGACGGGACAACGTGCAGTTACCAGACAACTACCAGGAAGCTGAAAAACGCCTGAGAGGGATTGAACGCAAGATGGATAAAAACCCGGACTTCGCGACTGCTTATTGTGCTCAAGTAGAGAGACTGGTCGAGAAAGGATACGCAAGACGCGTAGAAGAGCCAATACCGTCGGAACATACGTGGTTTCTCCCTCACTTTGGTGTGATGAACGTGAACAAGCCTGGAAAGTTACGTTTGGTGTTTGATGCAGCGGCAACGTGCAAAGGAACGTCGCTGAACGATCAGCTGTTGAGTGGTCCAGACCTGTTGAACTCTTTGCTGGGGATCCTGTTCAAGTTTCGCCAGAAGCCGATCGCTATCACCGCAGACATTGAAGATATGTTCCTGAGGGTGAAAATAAGGAAGAAAGATCAAGGAGCACAGCTGTTCCTGTGGAGAGGTGCGAAAAGAGATGAAGAGCCAGAGATCTACGTGATGGAGTCCATGATATTTGGGGCAGCATCTTCTCCGACGTCGGCAATCTTCGTGCTAAACAGGAACGCTGAAAGGTTCCAAGAAGAGTTCCCTGAAGCAGTCAATGCCATCAAGAAAAGGCATTATATGGATGACTACATCGACAGTGTCCAGGATGTTGAAGACGCCGTCAAGATGATAAAGGAAGTGAGTGACATTCACGCTCAGGGCAACTTCAACATCAGGGGGTGGACGACAAATCACCCTGAGCTGAGAGAGAAACTACCATACGTAGCGCCGCAAAGTGTGAACTTATCAAAACTCGGTGGAGAAACTGAAAGAACACTAGGATTGGTATGGCAAACTGGTGATGACACGCTGAGCTTTGACGTGTCTTTCAAGAAGATAAAGAAGGAGATTGCCAGTGGTGAAGAAGTGCCAACCAAAAGAGAGTTTTTAAAACTCATAATGAGCCTGTTCGATCCATTAGGATTGATATGCCCGGTGACGATAAGTTCCAGAATTTTAATGCAAAAGATATGGAAAACTGGCGTAAAATGGGATGAGAAGCTAACAGAAGACTGTTATGAAGAATGGAAAGAGTGGATCAGGAGTCTCCATGTGCTGAATACACTGAAGATCCCAAGACATTATGGATTGCAAGAAGAAGTTGAGCTTCACGTCTTTGGAGATGCGAGCGAGCAAGCATATGCCACCGTCGCGTACTTCGTGGACAAGAATAAGGCAGTAGCTCATGTCTCAGGGAAAGCCAAGGTGACTCCGATGAAGATGGTCTCAATGCCACGGCTCGAATTACAAGCAGCTGTTCTGGCCTGTCGTCTGGCGAACGTGGTGGAAAAAGAACATAGCTTCGTCGTTACAAGAAGAGTATTCTGGACAGATTCGAAGACAGTCCTGCACTGGATCAGGTCGGACCCAAGGGATTACAAACCGTTCGTGGCTCATCGCTTGGCGGAGATTGACGAGAAGTCCAGAAGTGAGGAATGGAGATGGGTACCAACAGCTCAAAACCCAGCTGATGAAGCAACCAGAAAAGGATGGACACCAGACAGGTCAATCTGGTTCTCCGGTCCAGACTTCCTGAAGAAGAATGAAGCTGAATGGCCGGAAGAAGACCGTTCGAGTGCCGCTGACGAAGCAACCAGCGAGTTACGACCAAGTCGAGTCCATACCATCAGAGAAGCCTCACCACCGCTACTGGAAATTCAGCGCTTTTCATCATGGATCCGTGCAGTGAGAACGATGGCGCGTGTGCTGGCCTTCATCAGGCGACTAAGGCTGAAGGAGCAATCTCAGGTTACTGGTGATCTGATACGAGAGGCGGAAAAGGTGCTGATCCGACAGTCCCAGGAAACAGCGTTCGGGACAGACATCGAAAGCCTGAAGATAGGAAAGGAACTACCGAAGCAAAGCCGGCTGAAAGCTCTCGATCCAATGATAATGGAAGATGGGCTGTTGAGAGTGAGAGGAAGGATCCAGTCAGCTGATGTTCCCTTCGATGAACGACATCCTGTCATTTTGGATGCCAAGGATCGACTGACCGAGCTAATTATTTTACATTACCATCGATTGGCTCATCATGCCAACAATGAAGCGGTAGTGAATATGTTGAGAGAAAAGTTTTGGATTTTGAGAATGAGGCCTGCAGTGAAGAAGGTCGCGAGAAACTGTCCCATGTGTGTCATCCGAAAGACACTTCCGACACCACCGAAGATGGGGGACTTGCCTTCGGCCCGACTAGCGCATCATCGCCGTGCGTTCACACACTGCGGAAACGATTCATCATCATCATCATCATCATGTCAGCCGAACGACGCCCACTGCTGGGCATAGGCCTCCCCCAAGGATCTCCACAACGATCGGTCCTGCGCTGCCCGCATCCAGCGGCTTCCCGCGACCTTGACCAGATCGTCGGTCCACCTTGTAGGGGGCCTGCCCACGGAACGTCGTCCGGCACGCGGTCGCCATTCAAGAACCTTTCCGCCCCAACGGCCATCGGTTCTCCGCGCTATGTGTCCCGCCCACTGCCACTTCAATGATGCAATCCTTCGAGCGATGTCGGTTGTTTTAGTTCTCCTGCGGATTTCATCATTTCTGATTCGATCGAGCAGGGAAATACCAAGCATCGCTCTCTCCATTGCTCGCTGGGTGACTTTGAGCCTTCTTATGAGACCCATAGTAAAAGACCACGTCTCACTTCCATAGGTCATTACTGGCAACACACACTGGTCAAAGACTTTCGTCTTGAGACATTGAGGTATTTCGGACGCGAATATATGTCGGAGCTTCCCAAACGCTGCCCATCCGAGCTGGATTCGACGAGAGATCTCTTTCTCAAAGTTGGACTTACCTAACTGGACCGTCTGTCCTAGGTAAACATAGTGGTCAACAACTTCGAGTGTAATGTTCCCAACATTAACTGGAGCGGGTGCAACATGGGCATTGGACATGATTTTCGTCTTGTCCATGTTCATCTTAAGACCCACTCTTTGCGAAGCATTACCGAGATCTTCGAGCATTGTGTTCAGGTCTTCCAAGGTCTCAGCCATAAGAACTACATCATCGGCAAACCGTAGATGTGTTAGGTACTCGCCATTGATGTTGATGCCGCATCCTTTCCAGTCCAGCAGCTTAAAAGTATCCTCCAACGCAGCTGTGAACAGTTTGGGAGAGATGACATCTCCCTGTCTCACACCTCGCTGTAGTTGGATAGGATTAGAGCTCTGGTTCTGTAATCGGACCGACATGGTGGCGTTTTGGTATAGGTACCTCAGCACCTCGATATACCTGTAGTCTATTTGGCACCTCTGGAGAGACTGCACCACGGCCCAGGTCTCGATCGAATCAAAGGCTTTCTCATAGTCCACGAACGCCAAGCAAAGTGGCAGGTTATACTCTTCGGTCTTCTGTATAACTTGCCGCAGCGTATGAATGTGGTGGTGTGCGGAAACGATTATTTTGGACCAATGGAAGTGACCATAGGACGTCGACACGAGAAACGATGGGGAATTGTGCTGACCTGCTTGACGTCCAGAGCAATCCATTTGGAAGTCGCTTCGTCGCTGAGCGCCGATTCAGCAATCATGGCTCTCCGAAGATTCATCGCGCGCCGCGGTCAGCCCGAAGTACTCTACAGTGACCAAGGTACAAACTTTATAGGAGCCGACAGGGAAATGAAGAACGCGTGGAAGAACCTAGAAGTCCATCAGCTGGAAGAAGCAGCCACCACACTTGGTATAAGGTGGAACTTCATATCACCTGCTTCACCGCACATGGGAGGATGTTGGGAGCGGTTAGTGCACTCCACAAAAACCGCACTGAAAGTAACCTTGAATGCGAGGGCACCAAGAGAAGAAGTGCTACTCACGTTATTGGCTGAGGTGGAAGCTACTATCAATAGTAGGCCGCTGACTCACGTCTCTGTGGACCCCAATGACCCAGTGACATTGACCCCAAACCATCTGCTTTTGGGCACTGCTTCGAGGACCACCAGACTGGGAAACTTCACGAAGGAAGATCTGACCACCAGGAAACAGTGGAAAGCTGCCCAAGCTCTGGCCGACATATTTTGGCGCCGTTGGGTATCGGAATACCTACCGACACTTCAGAAACGCTCGAAGTGGACGCAGGAAGTGACTCCGTTGAAAGTTGGAGATTTAGTGTTGATCGTCGACCCCGCGCTACCCAGGAACGTCTGGCCTCGAGGAGAAGTGGTGAAGGTTTACCCTGGAGCGGATGGCCAAGTTAGAGTTGTAGATATTAGGACTTGCCGTGGAACATTGCCCCGCCCTGCAGTGAAAGTAGTAGTTCTGCCTACAGAGGCATGATATGGTTGGGCTAAACCCTCAACCAGGGGGTGGAATGTTGACGGCAGAACAATAGGCTAAGTAGTTTAGAATAAGATAATTAGTTGAATACTTTTGTTTCTTTTGTTTACTAATTAGTTAAGCACTTTTTCTATTGTTTATATTGTGTACCTATTGTTTCCATTATGTTTTGTTTAAGATTAGTACGATTATTGTATTTTATTATCGATCATGTGTTTAGATTACCATTTTTGTGCAATTACGTATGTAAGTAAACTTAACTATGTTATATTGTACTGAGAAAACAGTTAGAAATCAAATAAGAATGTCAACCAATCAGATTCAGTCTTTTGGTTTGTTTGGATAGAGATAGCAATAGTTCGTTAGAAAGAGAAATGTTAAGAATAGTGCCGTGTGCAAAAATTGGTGCCGTGTGCACACTTTATATAAAATGATTGGTCAATTGTGTATTTTGATAAAGCCAATAGCCGCTATTTGTCACTAGGCAAATTGAATATAAGAAACGCATATTTGTATGAAATCACTTGTTCAGTAGTACAGTAATTACTTTGAAATAAAAGTAAAATGGAAAAGTCTTCCTGAGTATTAATTCTCCTACCTGGCGTATCAACGAACCCCTGCACCTGCCCCCTACAATTTATATAGAGAAACTGCTCCCGCCTCCCCGAGGAGTTCTCACCCGTGTGGAGAATCTATTCCTCAAGAACACAACACACGGGTCGACAATTCATTACTTATGTAAATAAACAAAAACTCAATCAAATTGCATGCCTGATCTGACCAACAGTCCTCGTAGCAAAAGCCCACGAAGCCCAACAAAATCTTCATTCTAAAATGAGTCAGCATCATAAAAAATTCGTTGCGACCACTTCTACAGACAATTCGCCATAAATCCGAGAAAAACCTTCACAGCCCAAATGTTATTTCAGACGTAATTCACTCGGGGAAATGTAGCTATTTATACCAAAACAACGCGAGACTTCGAAATTAACATGACATTTATCTGAAACCAAATTTTGTTCAATTCCTTTCAGCAAAACGTCAAAATAACTCGCTTGCCATAAGACAGAAAATTCCCCGCGTTACCCGGCGAATGACGCATTTCTGGCAACACCGTACATGCAATGCGCGCCAAGGCGATGCCAACGCATTCCAATTTAGGGATAAAAAGGACATTTCCTTGTTTTTATAACTGAAATGGGTGTTGAAACCCATCAGAAATTATACCAACAAGAAATTTGTGGCAAAATAATTCCATTTAAGGAGTAATTTGAAGAAAATTGGCCACCATGTCTACACATGAAAAAAATATCCCTAACAGAATAGGCAACTTTGCAATAAAAACAAATATTTATTTATTTAATAAAGAATTACATAGAAAAATGGAAAATGAAGTATTTAGAAAAAATCGACCTGTCTCACAACTAGCTCCGATGGGATGATAGTTGTGAGACAGGTCGATTTTTTCTAAATACTTCATTTTCCATTTTTCTATATTAAAAATTGCATTGTGAATGCAAAAATCTAAAAATTAAAATAACAAGAAATACCTATTTAAAAAAATTTGAATTTTATAATTAGATCCTAAACAATGCGAACACGCTAATGTGAAAACGAAACGTGACAAACTAACACCGCCAAAACAATAGGTAGAAAACTTCATGCAACAAAGTTATGCCTATACTCGGAGCGCTTAAAACTCTGCCGCTCTGGTGGGCGCGCCGTAATACTATTAAAAACTATTGTTTGAAAAATTCGGCGGCTTACATGCCCTATTCAAAGAGACGTTATGAGTTTTATATTATTTTTTAGTTGTATAATATTATCTGTTTAAGGACTTCCAGGTTTTCCAAGGAAGGCTGTGACTTGGGAGTAGTCTTTCCGAAAGTTCCATGTTTGAATTGGTCCGAGGGAACTTTTTTGCTCACAGGTCAAGTCTAGCCTGTGAAGGGTGTTTGTCGGGAGGTAGATGGACAGTTGGCTGTGAAGCTTCGCCGGTTTTTAAGGCGTGTTGTAGCAGGGGGAGAGTGGTCGAACAGTGGGTGCCTTTGGTCCGTCATTTGTTTTAGGCGTTCCACAGAGCAGTTGTTTTTTAAGATATTAGTATATCGGTTTAGTATATTTAGGTGTTGTTTTTATACATAACGGGTGGTTGCGCCGATCACCAAATATTCCGTATTCCACACTACCCAAAGGCATATTATTCCCATTGCCTCGCAATAATTGCAGTACTAAACAACTATTCGATACAACAATTCCAGCGTTCCACAATGTTGCACTGAATAGAATACTCCGCATTGTGTAAGTTCGTCCGAAGAGACTGAGCACTCGTGTTTACTCAAATTGCTAACAAATTGACTTACAACTTGCGAGTTTATGTCCCCTATTGTGCTGATTTCATTGTCTCTGTTTGGTTAGGACAACGTGTGCCGTTCTGCTGAACTAGAAAGTTTGGGTCTACTTATGAAGAAAGCGTTTTTGTTTAGGCTCTGCTGAAATTCTTATGAGATTATTTGTGAGAAGATTTTGATTTTACCGTCTTGTTAGCAAATATAAGCTTTAATGCGTTCTTAAATTAAAATTAAAAAATATTGTTTAGATTAAAATTGTTAAATAAACAAGTCTAGATAATAAATAGATAGTCTAGATGATAATATAACGGCCTCCGTGGTCAAGTGGTGTACGCACCGGTTTTAAAGGTGCTATCTCTAGAAGTCTTGGGTTCGATTCACAGTCGGTTAAATATTGAAAACGAACTTTTCAATATTTCCTCGGATCTGGGTGTATGTGGTGCTTAAGCTACTATAGTTTGGAATTGGAACAATGTATGTGATGGTGCATACGTGCAGCGCAGGACCGATCGTTGTGGAGATCCTTGGGGGAGGCCTATGCCCAGCAGTGGGCGTCGTTCGGCTGACATGATGATGATGATGTGATGGTATCCAATATTTATTAAAATTTATTTATTATTATTATTTATTATAAAACCATATTCATCCATAAGGAAGGCCTGCGCTCCAGCAGTTGGATACTAAATAGCTGATGATGATAATGATAAAAGAAACTAGTCACCCTGAGATCATTCCCCCGGAAAAGTCTGACACGGCACGAAATCCAAGACAAAATGAAAAAAATCCGCAATATCTATCATAATCTACCTATAGACCGATAGCGCTGGCCTATTTTGAGGTCATAAGTTTCAAAAATTCTAAAGTTGCTAATTTCTTAACTGTGGGTACAGTCGTACCTATCTGATAATATGTTTGGTTTGGTGGTTTAAGGAAACATGGTGTAGCTGTGAAGTCCGTTTATTGAGTGAATAATATAAAATAAAATACTTAATACAAACAAAGTGCTTACTTGCTAATTTTAACTAATAGAGTTGCGACATGACCTAATTGCCGTATGCATGTGTGTGTACACATACTACAACTCCCCGGAAAAAGTCCTGTTCACCCTCCCCTACAGAAGGAGAAGTGATAAATAAACAAAACAAAATTAAGTCATATCACACTTCATAACGTCTTAATATAATATCTACTTATATTAGTACTTAAACAGCACATTGTATAACAACATATTCATATTACTAGAAGTCTTAATATACATGCTAAGAAAAATACATTTTTGTGTTATTCTTATGGATAAGATACTCCTTATTATCTTTTAAAATCTTAACATTAGGTGACATTTCGTCAATAACTACAAATGGACCTTTATAGGTACTTTGGAGCTTATCTCCTGTTTGATTTTTAATCAAAACAAGATCTCCTTTTTTATAAGTAATTGGAAAATAATTTTTGTCATAATTTTCTTTTCTTTTTAACTTACTGCAAATCAAATTATTTTTTGCATCATATTGAGCTCTTTGCAAACGATATTTCATTTCTTTTGGGTAGTCACTATAATTGTATAAAGGATCTATTTGATTTCCAAAGTTTGAAGGCAAATGACATAGTTTACCAAATACCAATTCGAAAGGACTGTACTTTGTTTCTGTGTGCACTGTCGTATTGTAAGAAAAAGTCCAAAAAGGTAACCAATCGCTCCAATCAGTGGCATTTTTGTCACATTGAATTCTTAAATAAGCACCTAGTGATTTGTGACTATTTTCTAATGAACCTAATGTTTCATGGTGGTACGCTGTTGAATTTAACTTATCTATTTTTAGAATATTGCATAAGTCAGACATGATACTAGACATAAACTCGGTGCCTTTATCAGTTAGAATTTCTTTAGGGACTCCGTATCGTAAAATGAAATTGGAAACAAAGCATTTCGCTACACACTCAGATTCCTTACTGGGCAACGGATAGGCTTCTACAAATTTAGATAAATCGCATTGTAAAGTTAAAATGTATTTGTTATTGTACGGGCCCATAATGTCTAATGTTACGCGTTCGAATGCAGAGCTCGCAGTATTTGTTATAACCATTGGTTCTTTAATAAAACGATTAGAAAACTTATTTAACTGGCATTGTTTACATTTCCTAACGTACTCTATTACATCGTTCGTCATTCCTGGCCAATAATAATATTGTTTCAGGTTATTTAACATTCTGTTTACCCCTGCATGACCGCTAGTGGGTAATAAATGAAAATCATTTAAAATGATCTTTTTATCTTCGTAATTGAAAATTCTTATTACGTCTTTCGTTATTAAAATTGAAAGCTTAAAATGCATTTTTTTAATATGACTTGCAAGTATTTTTATATTCGTTGCATTTTCTCTATTTTTAATTATTAAAATCTCGTTAATATTCTCTCTTTCGCACAGTGAACCTAAATCCCTCGCTAACTCCTGTGGGGCAGATAACGATCGAGTATTTAAGTATATAGCACACTGGGAAGGACTGTACATGCAATATTTTTTATCTGAATATAAACAATTCGTATCATTCAATGTCTCATTATTACTGAAAATTAACTCTACAACGTCCTTGGGTTTTTTAAGTATCTCTACAGTGTCAGGTTGATCAGACCTGTCGCTATTAGAAAACTTATCTGGCAAATCATTATTTAATATAGACTGACGAGGCTTTAGTTTTCGTGTTTGCGCTCGAGTCATGACAGAAACTAAATTTTCTTCGATTGATTTTAAATCTTCACAGGTCATCGAAATCGGTATTCTACTCAATGCATCTGCAGCTGCATTGTCGCGACCCGGGATGTAAACAATCTCAAAATCATACTCTTCAAGGTATAGTCTGAACTTAGTTAATCTACTGGAAGGATCTTTCAAACTAAATAAGTAAACTAGTGGTTTATGATCAGTAAAGATTTTAAACCTTCTGCCGTACAGATAAGGTCTAAAATGCCTTACTGCCCATACAATCGCTAGTAACTCTAAGTCAATTATTGGATATCTACTTTCGGCGGGTGATAAGTTACGGCTCGCGTAAGCGACGACTTGACCGTTTTTGTTTGACAAGACGGCGCCTAATCCTGTCTTACATGCGTCGGTTCGTAACTCAAATGTATTATTTTCCGAAAACTCTGGGTACTGTAATACAGGTGGAGACATTAAAGCTGACTTTAACTGTTGAAAAGCTTGATCACAATCAGTTGTCCAAATAAAATCTACATCTTTTTTGCATAATTGATTTAAGGGATACGCTATATTTGCAAAGTTAGGTATAAATCTTCTATAATAATTAGCAAAAGCTAAGTAGCGTTTTACTTCGTCCGCGTTCGATGGAACCGGATACTTGCGCAACGTCTCTATTTTGTTGTCGTCGGGCAAAATGCCGGACGATGTTATTTTGTGACCCAAATATACAATTTCGGTGCGAAGGAAATCGCATTTTATAGGATTCAATTTTAAATTTACTTCTCGAAGTCGTTCTAAAACTGTGACTAAATTCTTATTATGGCTTTCCATAGATGATCCAATAACGACACAATCGTCCAAATAAATAAAGGCTTGTTTATAATTTATCCCGGACATGGCAATCGTCATAAGGCGGGAAAAAACACTGGGAGACGTCTTTAAGCCCATGGGGGAACGCTTCATCTGATAAGTCTTATCAGTAGTGAAGGCTGTGCATTTTCGAGATTCTGGGTCCAATTTTAGTTGGTACATTTTGTCTACACTGAACGCAGTATATTTACGAGAATTTTCATCTAATGACAACTGATAATAACTTTGTGATAGGTCTAATTTAGAAAAATAAATACTTCCTGCCAAAGAATCTAGAATATCGGTTATGTTAGGTAGTGGAAATTTATCGTCTTTAATTCTGTTATTAAGTTGTCTATAATCGATTACTAATCTCCATTTTTTTTCGTTTGACTTATCTGCTTTTTTAGGAACTAATAAGACTGGACTCGACCACTCAGAGATGGTTTCTTCTATTATGTCATTCGCTAACATATCCTCAATTTGTTTTTGTACCTCCTTCTTTAAGGAATGCGGAATCCTATAGGGTTTCGTATAACTTGGAGTGACATTATCTTTTAAGGATATAGTATGAGTCATTACGTTAGTAGTCGATAATTTATCTCCTGGAAGATGAAACACATCGGCATATTTTGCACAGATATGTTGAATGCTACTCTTTTCTTCCGGATTCATATTAGATAAATTTAATAATTCAAATAAAGTTTTTACTCTATCAACGCTATTTGTTTCTTCTGAAAGAGAACAAATTTCGAAATAATTTAAATCATAAACAGTTAAATTCTGAAAGTCATATTCCACTTCGTTATCAGTGGTATTCAATATTCTTATGGGAATGCGACAATTTTTTGGTTTCGCAATTAACCCCCCTACGAAAACTCCTTGATGAATCTCATCCGATAAAACTACACAGTCTCGTGTCAATGCTGTAGGAATAAACCTTATTACTTCGCATCGCGGCGGAATCAAATGTCTATACCTAGCGTTAGTGTATATATTCATACTAACGTGAACATCGTAATTCTTTAAATGTAAAATATTATCTCTATAGCTTATAATCGCATGGTAGCGTTTTAAAAAATTATCTCCTAGAATACCATCTGCTGAACATGTCATGTTCTTAAAAACGTAAAACTTTTCTGTAAACTCTATATTATCGTAAACTAATTTCAAAAATATATAACCTTCAGATTCTAATCTACCAGATACACCTTTAATAGTTATTCTATCATAGCATAATTGATTAAACAACTTAGGATATTTTTGTATCCACTCGTACCTTAAAACACAGAGGCTTGCTCCGCTATCAACTAAAAGATTAATTAATTCATTGTCTACATAAAACTTAACTGTACTACAATTACTAAAATTAAAAATATTGCCTGAACTAACGAAAAAACTCGTCAGATACGTTACTATTTACGTTCTGACTTGTCCCAGAGTGAGACTCATTAGGTGTTGTCTCTTGTACGGTGTGACGTACCGGTGCAGCTGGGCGAAATGGCCTAGCGCTGTGCGATCCGCGGGCGCGGGCGCGACCTTGGGAATAGTTTCCTGACCGAGGTGAACCATAGTGACCACGTGGGGTACTAGGAAAGGGTTTCGGGTTGCGTCGATCAAAGTTATTAAAAGAATTATTATTACGCGGCGGACGTGAATAATTACTGTTCCCGCGGTAATAATTGTTCACATAAGTTCGACCACGAAACGAACGTTTTATGTTCATGACCTCGAATGAGCTAGACAAGGACTGCTCGTCCATAGCAGTTCTGATAGCTTCAGGTAAGGATTCAAACTGTCTGGCTGATACAATAGTGCTCAACCTACGGTCACTTAACCCGTCGGCAAAACGTTTAATTGCTAAGCGCTCATTAATCGGCTTTAAAATATCATAAGCTTTAGTGTCACTGTTCGATTGAGCGATAGTTAAGTTAACAAACAAATTCTCTAATTCGGAACCAAAAGATTCGATCGATCGATTACCTTGTTTGCACTGATTCAGCTTCCATTGAAGAGCCACTTCTGACTTTTTCTGGATCAGGTGTTTTCGCATGTCTAATAAAAGATTATCAATTGTATTGTAACTTGATTTCATACGTAACTGCGCACTTGGCGAAAGGCGTGTTTTAATTACAAACTCAATAAGTTGTTTATTCGCTTCGTCTGGGATCATTTTACTGTATAGTTCAATACTATTTATTAATGAATTAGTAACTGACTCTTGTCCCGTCATTACCGGTAACAAAGCAATAGCAGTTTTAATATCAAAGTCACTTTTTGAACCCATTTTTGTTGGTTCAGTAGGCTCAGTAACTGAAGACTTATAACTTAAAATTTTACTATAAAAGTTATTTATGTCACATATTATTTTATGAACAGATGTAATGTCTTTTGCACTTATCTGTCCCGATTCAATTTGAGAATGCACTACAGACAAAATACTATCCAAAGTCGAATATAAGGTTTCGGCTTCTTTAACTTTGTTTTGACCAAGGTCTTGTTGCCTTCTTTCTGGTCCTAATTTTACTAAATAATCTTTAATATAACTTAATGATTTTTGAAGCTCACCTAGTTTTATAATTTCTTGTGACATAATTTACATATAGAGGAATTAAAATAGAAACTTAGACACTTAGTATATACTTAAGTATAGAATTACTTATGTTATTTATAGCTCATATTAATTTTTAAGGAAATTTAGATTAATTATTATTATTTAAGTACATACTTTAGGGAAACATCAACGTGGTTACTTAGTGGAGTAGGTAGGCATCGTGGTACCGGGAGCACGTGGTGGATGCAGGTGCTGGTTGGCTGGCGCGGCGCGGCGTGGTGGCGGCTTGGTGGCACGTGGCGTCGATGTCATCGGGCGCGAGGCTGCTGATGCGATGACGTGATGGGTGGGCCGGGCTATACCCTGGACTCCTGGGCCGGGCTATACCCTGGACACCTCCTGGTAGCCTTCTTTCTTCTTATACAGCGGTGGTAGTGAGGTCAGCACGTGAAATTGTGTTCAGATTGCTGCGGTTCAGCTCGCGTTGGATGGTCCGTACGAAAGTCTTCTTGCATTTCTTTATTATGTAATATAGTAAGGCGATCAACAGGACGGCGACGGAAACGGCGATCAAAATTTCAATAATGGCGAGTTTTTGATTGTGGTATTGGGTGGCTGTGGCTATGGCTTCGCCATTGGCGTTTTGAGCAATAATGGTTTCCTCTTTCGAATATGATTTTCCCATGATGTGAGATGTGACCTCGTGTGTGTGTTCTTGAAAAAAAAATCTTCTTTCTTGATATCTTCTACAGTGTTTTTCTTCTTTTTCTTGCAATCTTCTTATTTTGGTGATCTTCTGATGTTAATTTCCGATGAAAAAATGTGGTCCCAATGGCAGGGTCGCCATCTGATAATATGTTTGGTTTGGTGGTTTAAGGAAACATGGTGTAGCTGTGAAGTCCGTTTATTGAGTGAATAATATAAAATAAAATACTTAATACAAACAAAGTGCTTACTTGCTAATTTTAACTAATAGAGTTGCGACATGACCTAATTGCCGTATGCATGTGTGTGTACACATACTACACCTATGAAGCTTATTATTGCGTTTTGTGTCACATCTGCCACTTGCATTTTCAGCAATTCGTTGATTTGTGGTGCCTGCCGGCCTGTTGTAATAAAAAAAAAATTCTATAAAAGTCGTGGATGAATTTGACACATAATATTTTGAACAAAAGATATCAGTACTCTTAAACACGTAACACCTATTTAACCTATTGTAATATTCTTTTAGAGCTAGTAGGGCGAAGTGTTAGTTATTGGTTAAATATCAGGACACAAAATAAAGTATAAGGTTGGGTAAATGGTCCGGAAACTATATGCGAAAAATCATCAACTTTAGTATTTTTGAAACCTCAAAACTTAGCGCTATCGGTCTACTACACGTGTTGTAATGTGAGCGTTGAATTCGTTAAAGTTGTGAAACCTTCTCATATTAACAAGCTATTAGTAATTAATAATGCCTGTTGTTATTAATAAAATAGATTGATTACCTGTATTAGTTGGAAGCTCGTCAATAATCTTTATGATTTTCATTATTTCTGGATTTACTGAATTAAACGGAAGCTTAAAGAGGGATTGTATTAAATCGGTTCCATGAAAAGCTAATTAGGCTCATATTTGTGTAGGTGTAAAATTCACTCCTAATTGGCCAATTTTTATTAGTACATAGATTATCATAATAACACGCACTTTATTTTGTTAAAAAAAACCTATTATTTATTATATTTGATAACAAAAATTAAGATCAATCATTTTACATTATTTGTTTGCATCTTATTAAATTCTGCAATTAAAGAAAAAATGTTAATAGAAAAAAAAAAACACCAGCCCCGTAAGCTTTTAGGCGGGAATGGAAATCCAGCCCAATACCTACTCTTTTTTAACTTCTTTAAAGTTTTTTTTTTATTATTTGAAGTAAGAGATATCTTTCTTCATTTTAAAATTTCATGTTTTTTGTTGCGCCCGAAGCCGCGGGTAAGCCATGTTGTGTGTGCAGTGTTTTCTCAGCAATAAACATAAAGTACAATTCTCCCCGAACGCAAATATGCTTGTAAAAATAGCCATTTTGTAGTGATTTGTACGTTTTTATGATGATGAAACATCGTTTCCTTTATTTACATTTTACGGCTTGAGAATTTCCGTTTTAGTATTTTGGATTACAGTTTTTTTACCACACTTTTATTAGCTTCACTTGTAACTAAGTCACAATGTAAGAAAATCTTGGAATTCAATTTTAACCTACTTCAAATTGTCGTACTGATTTGAAACTTTGCAAGTCTATATGAATCCGATGACAATACAATCATTTGCTACCATCGAGCTGATCTGATGATGGAGTCAAGAGGTGGGCAATAGAACTCTTCAATGGCTGCTAGGAAACCCCTCGAGTTTAGGCTCATTTGTTTTGTTCTGATGAGACCTATTCGCTACACTTAATGGTGAGGGTCTGATGATGGAGCAGGGAGGAAGTCAGTGGCACTTCTTAATGACCGCTAGGAAACCCCTCGAGTTTAGGCTCCGTTGTTTCGTTCTGACGAGACTTATGAGCTGCACTTGGTGGTGAGGGTCTGATGATGGAAAAGGGAGGAAGCCAGTGGCACTCCTTAATGACCAATAGGAAACACCTCGAGTTCTGGCTCATTTGTTTCGTTCTGATAAGACCTATTCGCTACACTTAATGGTGAGGGTCTGATGATGGAGCAGGGAGGAAGTCAGTGGCACTCCTTAATTACCACTAGGAAACCCCTCGAATTTGGGCTCATTTGTTTCGTTCTGATGAGACCTATTCGCTACACTTGGTGGTGAGGGTCTGATGATGGAGCAAGGAGGAAGTAAGGGTTCGGCTCGTGCATCTGGTAACTAATAGACTCCACTTGAATTTGTAAAACTAAATACATACAATCACGCCTTTGAGTTATAATGTTTACGGGGTGGGCAGACACATGAATGGACTGTGAAATCGATTACTATCCCCATCCATAGCTTGGCATTTGTTAAACTAAAAAGTAAAAAATAAATATGTAGTTTAAAAAACTATAAAAACACACTTTTATAGGAGAACAGACTAAAAGTACAAAATAACCGTCTATTAAGTAACTGAAATTGAAAAGCGTGGTGCGCCCTTTGCAAAGCATGCATTCAAGTAGGTACTTAATATTGACAACGCGCACCACGCTTTTTAATTTCAGTTACTGAATCGACGGTTATTTTGTACTTTTAGTCTGTTCTCCTATAAAAGTGTGTTTTTATAGTTTTTTAAACTACATATTTTTATATATAAAATGTTATCTGTCCGAATTCCTTCATAGTAGGTATAAGATTACGGTGTATAAAATTAAGGTGATAAAACCAGCTTTTCTCTCTTATTTTGTCTCTTTTAATTAGGTAATGTTAAATTGTTTTTCATACTCATACCTCAAACTTCAACATTCAGAAAATATTTAAAATTAAGTATTAGAAATAATCGACTCGTCTCAGAGTTAGCTCCGATGGAACTCGTACCCACGACCTTTCACTGTCCGGGCAAAAGCTCTAATAATAAAAAAAAGCGTTGTGAATGCAAAAAAGAAAAATCTGATTCACCATTACACCACCACAGCTTAACTTTTTCTTCAAATCAGATGTTTCAATTTATACTGATAATTTTACTTTCGCCTTTATGGTTATAGGATTTCGTACCAGTTTTAAACACAAAGCAGTTAGTATTTTTGTTTATATTAAATGCGAAATGCTGTTTGCAGGGAGAACAACGAATTTCTTGAATAAACACCCGAGTTAAAGGGGTAGGTACTGTCATAGCTCGCGAGTGGCGAATGGATGTGACTTCTCAAGATAAGACTACAGAAAGGCGATTTATTTTCACCCGACCCACTAACACTGAGAGTGCCATCCCAAAATAACCCTTAAACTAAAGAGTTAAGAGCTAAAAAACTAAGGCTAATGATAGCGTGAAAAACTTAATCAAAATTGTATACTTACTTTTAAAGTTTGTTATGAGATTAAGACCACCTTGTCTATCAGCCGTATAAATGCGGTAGGTACTTTAGTGACAGAACCCTTTTTTACACCAATTATCTACGCTCATTACATTAAAAAACTGTGTCATGGAAAACTTGGTAACAGATAAATATATACTTACAAAACTTGCATTTGTGAATGCATAAAAATTAATTTAAAATCTTAGATAAATATATAATTAAAAACTTTTTTGTTTGTAAATACATACTTACTATACTTAGAAAACACACAGACCAAGACAAATAGACAATGTTCATGCACACAAATATTTGTCTTGTTCGGCAATCGAACCTGATACCTTTGGCGCAGAAGAGTATGAATCCCTGCGCCAAATCGGTCGTCAATTTTTTTCAATTTTTAATCTTACATTCACAATGCTATTCTGTAAGTATAGGAAAAATGTGATAGTAAAAAACCACGAGCCCTATAAGTAGCTTTAATCCGCCTGAAAGATACTTAGGGCTCGTGGTTTTACTATCTCATTTTTCCGATAATATAATTTTATTGTTCCCTTTCGCATACAAATTTAATCATTTATTCAGTCTAGGTTGGCCTTGTAGAAAAGTACTTGAGAATGTCAAAGGAGGTACGCTATTGTTTCACAAAGTTCTACGACAGACCTTATTGTTGGTCGAAGCAGATTTTGTAATGAAAGATACCGGCAAGACTCTCGTCAAGTGTTTTTTTATTTACCTGTTTTCTATATACAGCGCAGCGTCCTAAAAATATCATAAGCATAGCTGATTCAGATAAATAGTAGTTTATGTGACTGTTGCATAATGAGGGATATTAAAACACAAGTGGGAGTTTAAAAAAACGAGCCTTGGCGAGTTTTTAATAGTATCCCAAGAGTTTTCTAATACCAAGTTATGTGCAGTCTCTTACACTACTTTATCTACACACATGTACATTTATCCTATATTTTAAAAATAAAGCAAAGAAAATAATGTGGATTGGCGCCAAACCCTACTCATAGGAGTCTATACGGTCTATCTCTACCATCTAAATTCAAAATTTTAATTTTAAAAAAGTTTCTTATAGTTGCCGGCTAAATAGGTGGTTGGAAGGGGTTGGAAGTCAGGGCCGGTAAATCCTACTGTTGCCATGGAGATGGTAAAATTAAAAAAAAGTAACTGTACTATTATAATAAGTGACACATGTAGGTACTTATCTTTTATGATCATTATGACAGTTTAATTTTTTTTATTTCTTTAAATTTGTCAATGACATAAAGTATGTCATTATACGTTCAGTTACGAGTTAATAATTCGAATATTATAACATGAGTGTAGAAAAAAATTTTAGCTCACACCACTACTTTAATTGGTACCAACCAACATATTACTTCGCTTGTTCAAGGATCTGTTTCTTTATTTTTATTATTGTTCTTGATTTGTGCATCAGTTGGTGCGTCACATTGACTTATTTAATCACTCAATGAAAGCACAATTTGTCCGCGCCACGCCCCGCCTGACGCGCCGCCTCTTCTTAGACGAGCCCGTATCCATAAATATGAGTATTTTATACCACGGGCCTGCTACGAAATCGCGAAAAAAATACTGCCGTTCCATACATAGTGACTATCCTAATTTTTTTCCTTTTTACACTATGGAGGTAATTTGGATTTAGGAAAAATATACTAGCTATAAAATACAAAAAAATTATTGCACACCCATATTTTTCAGACTGTAAGAACATAATTGTTTCCATACTTTAAAAATATAATTTGCACTAAATCACAAACTTAAGCACTCAGTTTATTTCCTTCTCGGGTGCTAAAGCTATAATGAGCAAAACAACTCAGAATTCGTGTATCAAAAATTAAATTTTCCCCTTTACGATGCCGTCATGCTGTTAAGTAAAGCGGTAAAAAGCGGCTGTACCTTGTAAATAGCTTGAGGAAAGAGGATTTGCACTTACAAAAACAACAAGAAGTTTTCATTCGGTCACAAGTTGTGATAGAATAATGCACCTTACTGCTTTGAACATAAGTTTAACATTTTTTTCTTGTGGTACACTATGTTTGTTTTCAGTTGTAGAGCTTAAAGTTGCACGACATGTAGTGGAGGTCCGTGAAGTGTTAATTTTAAGAGTTTGAAAATGAATGTTGTGTGGAATCAGAAAGTCTGCGAAATTTTACGATAGTACATACTTACTGCCGACAAGGATGAATAGTGTGAAGTCAGTTGCAGTCTCGGAGTGACTATCGAAACAAAATGAAACAGCACCACTGGGCTTGATCGTGGAATGCAAAAGGCTGAGAAATTAATGCCCGAATACTCGTACGCTACTTATCTTTGGGAGCGTCTCAAACATCGCCCTGTCACTTTAAATGTCAAACGTATGAAAGAGATGCCATGATGTTTGAGACGCTCCCAAAGATGATTTGCGTTCGAGAATTTGGGCGTTAGTGATTCAAAATATCAGTTGTATTGTAATGATGTGCTTGAAACATCTATTCATTGCTGTAAGTATAACCTAAATTAATAAACAACACATATATTTTATTTTATTTTTATTTTATTTTATTGGGGACAACAAACAGTTTACACAATATAGTATTACTTAAGTATTTTGTATTATATACAATTTTGTTTGGTTCATTGCGAAACCCACACCGTTATCCACATATTAAATCCTCAATCCCCATTTGTTATCCCCAATTAAACTTTTGGCATTAATTTCCCCATGGGCAAATATTTCTTAAATACCAAAACTCATTGTATTCCTACTGTAGCGTGTTTGTGCGATCAATCAAAGTAACGATAGAAATACATAATATAGCGTCTCCATATTCATAATATTATTTTATAGTAGTAAAATATTGCACTTCCGAAAATCCTTTACGAAGTAACATTCACCAATGATCCTCTGAAACTGATAATTTCCCTATAGCGTTGACTTATAAGTGGTCAAGCTAAATTATATATTTTTATTCTCTAAAACCAAAGAATCAAAATTGTTTGTTTGTACTTTTTAGTCGGTCCCGAGTCGGGAAAGTGAAAAATACTGCGACAGCTCAATTAAATACAGATAACGGTGGCCAGCGTAAGTTCAAAGATATTATGCAAAAATACTTGAAATAGTAGGTACAATAAATCTGGAAGACATGTTATCTATGCCGGTTCTGATCGTAATGCTTTGAACAGACAGACAAACGCGACCACACGTCAGCTAACCGTGAGTGACGTGATGATAACATTGGTCGCGCGTCAGTCGCGCGGCGACGCTGTTTTATCTCATGTTGCTGAACGCCTCGCCCAAGTTGTTATGGGGCTTAAGGTCATAGCCCACTTATACCGCACCGCTCCCACCCAACCAATGTATGAGCAGTCAAATATGGACTTAATGTCGTGCTCTGTAGACGCACTTTAGCTTGCAGCAGGCTCGCTGTCCACGCGCTGTCTGCTATTGTATATTGTTACTGTAAAGTGCATCTACAGTGAACGATATTAGTCCATATTTGTCTGCTCATACTTTGGTTGGGTCGGAGCGGTGCGGTATAAGTGGGCTATGACCTTTAGACGGTTATCACACTGCCGCCGGTTTCCGCTCCGGTGGACGGAGAAGCGGCGTGAGTGTGATATACACTGCGGGTTTTGTATGCACATCAAGATTCTACAGCCAAAGTAAAGAACCGCACTACCGCAAACCGGAGCGGTGTCCGGTGCAGTGTGATAATCGCCTTAGCTCTTGCGTTGCCTGTTCAAACGTAGAAATTAACTAATGGCGTTGTCTCTGGCGCGGCCCCGCCACTACTACAGTTTCGAGGCGGAAGTGTGCTACCGGCATCACACAGCAAAGCAACCGCGACGACGTATAAACTCCGAGTTGTTCACGCTCCCGCTTCGCATACACTCAGTCGCGTCTGTTTCGTCAGAGCTTTATTAATCTATACTAATATTATAAAGGGGAAAGATTTGATTGTTTGTTTGTTTGTTTGCATCAAATAGGCTCAGAAACTACTGGACCGATTTCGAAAATTCTTTGAGTATTAGAAAGCTACGTTCTTCCCGAGTGACATAGGCTATATTTTATTCCGTTTTTCTCACGGGAACGGGAACCACGCGGGTGAAACTGCGGGCGGCCGCTAGTTATAATAATAAAACTATTATAACCACCGAAGCTTTATTGTAATAATACAGATCTAACTATATACCTACAGCAAAGAATACTATAATATTACTAACGTACCTAGAGTGTTAATTGAATGGTTCCATTATCAGATTGCGAAGCAGTGGAAATGTACTGAGCTCACCATATTTCACAATTTGCCTTCAGCAATATCTACTCATCGCACTGTAAATGGTACATTAATTTATGGCTGCCTGTTAATTTTGATTTAAGGTCCGTTGGAAGTTCTCTTGAATCTTGGCATTATGTTTGAAGTGAGGTTTGAGAGCACAACTTAAAGTTTACGTCAAATATTACAGCAGCGACAGGCAAACGTTAGTGACATGTAAGTTTATAGAATGAATGAATAGAATATGGACAATTGATATAATAATAATATTTTGGAATAGAATGTTTGAAATAAAATTAATTAGTTACAAGCAATAATGGATGTAATGTTGTGGAGATCTTTGAGGAGGCCTATGCCCAGCAGTGGGCGTCGTATGGCTGATGATGATGATGATGAAGCAATAATAGGCACTTATTAACAAATAATTATGTCTTATATATTTTTTAAATAAAATGTGCTTTGAAGCTTATTATTTTTGTGGCATCAACCAAACACAAAACCATTGCTCTTAATAAAAATATTTTTCAGAGAACCCTTTTTTGAAGTCGGTTACTAACACCAAAACCTTCTCCTAAATGTTACAAATACTTTTCTGATGAAAACCGCAATAAATTCGATTCAGCCAAACGCGAGATAATCGCGGACAAACATACATACAAACGTAATCAAGCTAAGAACCTCCTTTTTTTGAAGTCGCTTTTTTATTACTGTATCATGTGGTCTATAAAAAAAGGTATTGATAGGCCCACAAGAATTTCAAAGATATATATTTTTTTATAGATCTAAGGTTGGATCTGGATTGCTTGACTAAAAGCTAATGTTTTTTTATCATCAGATAAAATTACTACCACATCAAGCTTTATAATATTTTATAAAGCTTATATTATAAAGCTGTACAACATAATTATTATGTTGAGTTCGAGTCCTAATATTACCTTCGTAATAAAAACGGATTATCTTTGCACAATTGTTGAATTTTATATGTTATCGTTAGTACATAATAATATTTATAGCGAAAACATTTACGAAAAATATCCACAGCCACACAGATTTACAGACCGCCTCGTTTTTAGGTAAATATCAAGCCGTATATCAACATCAACCAAACGATTTGTCAATTAAAACGTTAAATAAGTTGTCGACGGAACACGGTAAAACGATTACGTAAAAGCAAATAACCAGTTATTTTACAGCACGTGTGACGTTAACGATGTCTCGTTATTTCACGTGATGCTTTTTCGTTACACTGCGTTTCGTGATACGTAGCATCGGGTTCGGCGCATGAGCAAATCACCTATTTGGCCCTTAAAATACTACGGACGTAAAATAAGTCAAACTGCTCCGTAATCATGATCGTCATTTGTTCACAACCAATAAACTTAAGTTTCAGTTTGATAAATTCCGTCTGCTTTTTCTATCTCTTTTTACAATCATGCTTCGCGTTTTAATTGTAAAACTGAGGCTGCAATTGCTGGAGTAGCCTAATTTAATTGTAAGATGAATCAAGATTTTCTTAAGTTTCCTTCTTTTTAAGGTAGACCAGATATTTCCCTGCGTTATCATCTTTCAGTAACCTCCGTTTTATGTTGACATTAAAATTTTATTTAACAACGAGAAATTCCCGAGTCTTATTTCCAACGGTCTCGAATTATTTAAATGACTAGAAACATACGGCTGTTAACTCTGCTACGCTAAGGCACGAGTCGGTTTCGTTTACTGTCGGTTGGTTTGTTCGTTAACCAGCAGAAATCACCTGTATGTAGCAAGCTACATAGATGCCGTATGACAAATATTTTGTTCTAATTCGATATTACAATTTTTGGCGGGGAAGCGGGGATGAGAGACGTTACACCGGACATGTGATTATGGCTACTTCAATGACAAAGCCAATGACAATAACTTTTACGATATAGAGTTAGGTACGCGCCACATAACTTGGCGCTTGTCAATTTCTGGAACTAAATCATGACATGGGAATTAGGGTTATTTTTGACGATCAGCACCCTCTGACACACGCCAAGTTATGTGGGGCGCACTCTACTGCATTGGCCAGCACTGAAACGACGTTAAACAAGCATTGTCACTTATCAGTGTATAAATCATAGATGCTTAAATCATAGATGCTTAACGAAGGTGGATGCCCTGTTAACCTAAAGGCCTCGTGCAGCGTGCCGGCGATGTCGCGCGACTTCGGTCGCGCCGACTAGCATCTGGGGGGCTACCGCGTAACTTTATGGGTATGAACTTCATACGTTTTTGGGAACTTTAGGTCAATTTTATAAAGAAAATAGCCGCTATCAGTTTCTTGTTTTGTGACGTCGGGTATAACGATAACTAGCTAGCAACGTTCAACAGAACAAAGCAACAAAAATCTATCAAAATAAGGAATTCAAATGACAGTTGAAGCCCATACCCATATCCATTTTTTTTTAGCCGGTAGCCCCCCTGGTCTATTTAGTACAGGTCGTCAGTCGCGGGTACGCTGCACTAAGCCGTTTAGTTATACGCGTTCAATCAAGTCGCTGCGAGTCGGTGCGACCGAAGTCTCGCGACATCGCCGGCACGCTGCACGAGCCCTTAACCAACTTTTCAAAAACCGTATTTTTGAGAAGTTAAAAATATAAATCATATTTTCCGTGCGCTGTTGCGGTATGTATCAATCTTAAAGCTCGTCTGCAGCTTCAACTGGATTGCTTGAATTTTTAAAAAGCATTCTGCGATTTACAACACTGAGACGTATTACACGAAAAAATGCCAAGACTTTTTTCAGATTTATTCATTATACTTACTCGTAACATATTGAATTTTTTATATTCAGCCACATTATTTGTGAAAAAGCTTTCAAAAATATTTAATTTTTTCTTTGACAGGCCTGATGGCGCAGTAGTACTGACCATATCTTCTGGGCAGGTGTCGTGGTGTTCGATCCCCGCACGGCACGAACATTTTTGTGATGAACGTTTGTGTTTGTTCAGCGTCTGGGTGTTTTATCTATTTGTGTATTACCTAGTATTAGCCTTGTTGGCACTGATAATGCGTAATACAAGTGCTTAGGTATGATAAATATATCATTATTTGTTGTATTCTTCTTTTGTTTTTTTTGCTATCGATTTGATTTATCTTGGAATTTATAATAATTATAATATTTAATATTTATTCTACTCAAGAAAAATCAACTACCTACACGGTTCAACGGATGAAATTACAGAGCAAACTACCATTTATCTTTTTATTTAATAAAGTGTCTGCGATACTTAATCTTAGTCTTTTTTGCAAACTTGTCTACTCCAAGTTAGTCTGTGTAATTAATTAGACTAACATTTGCTTCTTGCGGTCGCTAGAGACGCATTTTGTTATCTTCTTCAGGAAACTTTTCGAGAAAATTATTTAGTTTTCCATGTTGTCAAGTTGGAGTGAACGACTATGTTGGAGGTAAATTATGAATGTATATAGATGCTTAGAATTGTAGAAGTATTTCTGTTGAAGAACTATTGTTAAAATCATCAACTGTTTCTGCGAAATCACTAAAAAGGAACATAATTATTTTAATTTTTTTTACCTTTGGTTTATGACATTTTTAAGGACAAGACTATAAAGAATACATGTAGGGCATGCGTACCGGTTTTGGCCACTGTACCGGTTTTGGCCACTTTTTGCTCTAAAAGTTTTCTAAACAACGTTTAGCCATTTTTGATAAAGGCAATTAAAGTAAGGTATTTTAAGGTAATAATAACAACCGTTAGAATTCCTTTTGCCATAGGATTTTTTTTCAAAAAATTCCATTTTCTGTTTGAAAAAATGTTTTGTATGAAAATTTTAAGAAATTTGTTTTGGATGGAATACTTTATAAACCTTTGTTTTTTACAATTAAATTGTTGTTTTGCAATTGACTGGTTTCTAGCGCATTAGAATATATTGATTTTACCTGGGTTTGCTTTTGATTTTTCGCAATACTTACAAAAGTTAAACTATCAGTAAGTGGCCAAAACCGGTACATTTGGCACCTCTCAATCATTATTATACTCTTTATTGCACTCAAGAGACACAGTAAATATACAATATTATAAATAAAGTATGCAAGGGCGAGCTTATCTCTAAAAGAGATCTCTTCCAGCCAACCCAGGACGTGTGAGAGAGTAAAGTAGTAGATGCAAAGTGCAAAGTGCAAAAAAAAAACAAAAAGACTTATTCCTATTTAAAATATAAAACTAATATACTTACATACAATACAAATAAAATATACATACATAAAATTATACAATACATACATAAAATAAATATAAAATACATAAAAAAACTATTTTATATCATACTTTTAAAAAATATGAGATGATTTTAAATGCTGTCCGATGATTTCTATGGATTTGACAACTGTGCTAGAAAGTGCTTTTTTAATTTCCATTTAAATGAGTTTGAACTAGGAGAGGTCTGAATGTTTGTCGGGAGTTTGTTCCAGAGCATTGCAGCTCTAACGGAAAAGGAGTTATGGAGGAAGTTGGTCTTACTTCTAGGTAGCTCAAGCATCTTGGTGATACAAGGCCGCCTAGAGCGAGAGGGAGGGGGGAGCATTTGGAAGCGGGAAACAAGGTACTGGGGTGAGTTAGGGTCATTGAGGATTTTAAATAGGGTGCAAAGGATGTGCATATCACGGCGCAGTCGTATTGGGAGCCATTGTAGTTGATTACGAAATGATGACACATGGTCATATTTGCGTAATCCAAAAATAAATCGTATCGCCAGATTTTGAAGGCGCTCCAACTTATTCAGCTGTTCTTCTGTCACGTCCAGATAGCAAACATCGGCGTAGTCGAGAAGTGGAAGAATGAGTGATTGCGCCAGGAGCAATTTAGTTTTGAAAGGGAGGAAGTATTGGAGACGCTTGAGGGAGTGAGATGTATAGTGAATCCGTTTACTGACCTCACTAATATGCGGAGACCAAGACAGGGTACAGTCGACAACGAGTCAAAGGTTTTTGACCTTATCAGTATAGGGGATGGTAACATTGTCATAAACAAGTGGAGGAACAGATTCCCAGACGAGTTTGCTCCTAATTCGGTTGCTACCGACAATCAGAGCTTGACTCTTAGCCGGGTTAACCATAAGCCCAAAAGAAGAAGCCCAGTCACAAATGGAAACCAGGTCTTGATTTAATGAGTCAATAACTACCGAAACCTCATCAATGGAAAAGTGTCTGTAGATTTGTAGGTCATCAGCATAGAGGTGGAAAGGGGAAGAGATAACTTTGGAAATACCGTTAATAAAAATTGAAAATAACAATGGAGAGAGAACACCACCTTGTGGTACACCAGCTGACATACATGACCAATCGGAGAAAGAATCATTATGAACTACACACTGGAAACGTTCAGAGAGATAAGATTTAAACCACTCAATCACAGGGACAGAGACATTAAAAGAACGAAGAGTACCGAGGAGAAGGTCAAAGTCAACACAGTTGAATGCACTACTAAAGTCAAGCAGGACCATTGCTGTAAGCCTGGTATTATCCATCGCACCGCGAATATCCTCAGTTATATTTAACAGTGCACTAACTGTGCTGTGGGAAGGACGAAAACCAGATTGGTACGGACATAGTAGGGCATTGGACGAAAAGAAGGAGTATAATTGGTGGTGGACAATAGATTCGAGTATTTTGGATAAGATGGGGAGGATAGAGATTGGACGGTATTGTGACGGCGATGAAGGATTAGGAGTTTTAGGTAGGGGAATGACGTGGGCCTTCTTCCATGATGAAGGAAAGACATTGTGTTGTAGTGAAAAATTAATAATGTGAGTGATAACTGGCACAATGTCCTCCAGCACCGGAAGAATCATATCCAGACTGAGACCATCGCTGCCAATAGCTTTTGTGGAGATGGATTTGATACTCTTCGTAATTTCTGCTTCGGAAACTGCACTAAAGGTGAAAGAAGGGAAAAGAGATGAGTCAAGACTAGACAGAGAAGCGAGAGTAGCTGACTTAGAGCCCGAGTTTAAAGTTAAGGGGGGTGTAGAAAAGTGTTTATTAAGAGAATTAAGGTCGACAGCGTTCGGACTGATGTCGGCAAGTTTTCCCACTCCTAATGACCTCAAGAAACCCCAAATATGCTTTTGATCTAAGCTAGCAATTTGTGAGTGGATATAATTGCGCTTAGCATCTCTAGACATCCTATTGCTAATGTTCCTAAGCTTTTTATATGAAGACAGGTTATCCGGTGATGGTGAAGTTTTTTGTCGGTTTTTTGCCTTGTCGCGCTTAGCCATAACGGCACGAATTTCGGGGGTCAGCCAAGGTGCAGGTAAATGTTTGACCCTTACTGGACGTACTGGGGCGTGAATATTATAAATCTTGATAAGCATAGACGTAAAATATTTAACCTTAGCGTCGATGTTGTTTGATGTTAGTATCGGTGACCAGTCAATATCATTAACATTCGATTTCAAGCGCTCAAGTATTATTTGGCGAAAGTTTCGCAGGAGAAGAACTTTGGGTTTGACCTTGGGAGGACGCACTCTGTAGGTAAAAAAGATCAGGTCGTGGTGGGAAAATGGAGCAGTCATCTGCCCATAGGATCCAACCAAATCAGGATCAGACACCATAGTAAGATCTAGAAGAGACGGCGTGCAGTTGGGAAAAAAGTGAGTTGGAGAGGATGTTGAAAGAATGTGAAGATTAAAAGAGGAGAGAAGAGATAACAGTTTGCTTGCTCTGGCGTCAAGTTTTAGGAGGCAGGTGTTTAAGTCACCCATGAGAATGGTATGGTCATATTGAGGAATAAGATTATCAAGGGTGTTTTCTAGGTCACTGAAATAATTAATTTTATCACTAGGGCTATATAGAGTACCAAGGAGGATCTTTTTGTGGTGAATAATCATTTCTAAGAATAAGAATTCAAGGGATGCCTTATATTGAGAAGGAGACCAAGTGACCACCTTGGCAGGGATGTGGCTACGTAGATAGATACCTACTCCACCACCACCCAAACCAGTGCGATCATTGCGGAACAGGTTATAGCCTGGAAGAGAGCAACAAGAAGAAGGAAGAGATGGCTTGAGCCAGGTTTCAGAAACCAGGATGCAATCAACTACGCCGTTGCCAAAGGACGTCAGAAAATCAGTATGGTGAGCGAGAATACTTTGCGCATTGATATGCACCAAGGATAGGTAATTAGGATTTTTATCAAACATTCTAGACAGTTTAACTTCCAGTAGATCCGAGTCAGAAGTGGAAGACACATTATCCTCAGCACTTGCATAATCGTCAGAAGAACAAGAATAGTATTCGTCATTTAAAATCATCTATATAAAATAAATATAATTAATAAATACGAAATAATAATACAAACAAATAATTAAAAAAAAATACCTAAGACTATATGTATCATCATAGCAGCCCTTGTAGCGCCCGTCTTCGGACATAGGCCTCCTCTCTTTCTTTCCACTCCTGCCGGTCTGCTGCCACGCGCATCCAGTTGGTGCCAACTTGCTGCCGGATATCATCAGTCCATCTCTTGGGTGGCCGCCCCCTCCCGCGGGTGTTAGCACGAGGTCGCCATTCGAGTAGTCTTCTCGGCCACCGGCTGTGGTTCATCCTGGCAATATGTCCTGCCCATCTCCACTTTCTGCGCTCGATTTCTTCGACCACGTCGACGACTTTAGTTGTCTGCCGTATCCACTCATTTCTTTTGCGGTCGATAAGGCGGATTCCGAGCATGATTCTCTCCATAGCCCTTTGTGCGACACGGAGCTTCTCAGCAGATTTCTCTGTCAGGGTCGTTGTCTCCATCCCATAGGTGAAGACAGGCAAGACACATTGGTTGAAGACCTTCGTCTTGAGATGTTGGGTGATTTTATTAGATCTCATAATTGCGATGTTAGCTGAAAAGGCTGCCCAGGCCTGCGACACCCTTCGTCCGACTTCTGCAGTTTAATCTTCAAGCCCAAGAGTGATTTTATGACCGAGATAGATATAGTGGTCAACCACTTCGACGGGGAACGAGTGATTTCTCGCTTCTGAAATGTTGGTCATTATTTTGGTCTTTGACCGATTCATTTGCAGTCCCACTTTCGCTGATTCTCTCTGAAGTTCGTCGAGCATAACTACCATATCCTCGATGTCATCCGAGATCAAAGCAATGTCATCCGCAAACCTCAGGTTATTAAGCCTTTCGCCGTCAATCAGAAGGCCTTTCTGACTCCAATCCAGTCTTCTGAAGATGCTTTCAAGGGCAGCGTTGAACAGATTGGGTGATATTGTGTCGCCTTGACGTACTCCACGTTCTAGATGGAATGGCTTCGTCAGCTTATATGTATAAAAATATAAAATAATAAACTCTCCACGTGCCAGAGTTGACTAGGCGATCACTCCATCATCAACTTATAAAATTAACTCATATCCTAGAAACAATTTACAATCATAAAATATAAAAAAAATAAAAAGCAGTCAAAACATGAATGAAACGCAACAAAAACAATCTTAGCGAAGAACGGAACGCAATTACAAGCGTGCCAATGCTGTACAGCTATAATTTAAAAAAAAACTTCGTATTACTATTTGACAGTACTGACGTGACAGACGATGTCAGTGTGACAGACAGCATCACAGCAGTGTTATTCACGAAAAATATATACGTCAACGCCAAAAACAGTAAAAACACATGAAATTACCTTACACTAATAATAAAAAAGTGAACAAAGCTATGCAGGTCGAAGTAAAAAGAGAAAAGTATTCATACCTCGCCAATATTATTAATTAACCCGACTAAGTTAAAAAGTTCTATTAACAAAAGTAATAATGTGGACAAATCACTTCCCTCTTCCTCGCGATGACGAATCTACCGGCTGATTGGGATATTTGTTTAACATATGCTGCAACTCAGTGTTGGAGTATATCTTCTTACGCGTGCCATCAGGGAGAAGAACGTTAATAGTGCCTTCTGAGGTCCAAGACTTGTGCTTTCCAAAATGTTTGCGGACTGAGGAAAAAAGTTCTTGTCGAGTCTTCGTTAGAAATTCAGTCACAGTCACATCGGAACCCTTGAGTGACGTTTTCTTATTCCATACTGACTTACGGCACTGCATTGACGCAAAACGAACCAGGACAGGACGAGACGACTCTTTTCTTTTAACACCGAGCCTGAGACAGGATTCAATTGCCTCCGAAGATATACCAACCAACTGCATTTGGTTGGATATCACTTCTAAAATTTTCTTAAGGAGATCCTCATCATTCCCTTCTTTGATACCATGAAATAATAGCACCTTTCGACGGGAAAAAGTATCCAGGCGATCCACACCCAGGACCAGGATCTCAATTTGAGACTTAAGGATGCCGAGCGTTTTCCACACAAAGGATTTAAATGAGGAAAAGTCAGCTGCCAGTGTTTTCACAGTGGTGTTCGATTCTTTTGTGCCAGGCTGCTGCAGATTTTTCTCAAATTCAGACATCTTGTCGCTGAACATGGAGGATAATTCGTTCAAACTTTTTAGAAGCTCTTGTGCTGTGGTGTCCATGGTTTTGATGGAGATAACGTGTGTGAAGATGTATGAGATGTCAACTAAGGCACTGGAGACGTTAGTAAACAATCATAAGATTCATCATCATCATCATCATGTCAGCCGAACGACGCCCACTGCTGGGCATAGGCCTCCCCCAAGGATCTCCACAACGATCGGTCCTGCGCTGCCCGCATCCAGCGGCTTCCCGCGACCTTGACCAGATCGTCGGTCCACCTTGTAGGGGGCCTGCCCACGGAACGTCGTCCGGCACGCGGTCGCCATTCAAGAACCTTTCCGCCCCAACGGCCATCGGTTCTCCGCGCTATGTGTCCCGCCCACTGCCACTTCAATGATGCAATCCTTCGAGCGATGTCGGTTGTTTTAGTTCTCCTGCGGATTTCATCATTTCTGATTCGATCGAGCAGGGAAATACCAAGCATCGCTCTCTCCATTGCTCGCTGGGTGACTTTGAGCCTTCTTATGAGACCCATAGTAAAAGACCACGTCTCACTTCCATAGGTCATTACTGGCAACACACACTGGTCAAAGACTTTCGTCTTGAGACATTGAGGTATTTCGGACGCGAATATATGTCGGAGCTTCCCAAACGCTGCCCATCCGAGCTGGATTCGACGAGAGATCTCTTTCTCAAAGTTGGACTTACCTAACTGGACCGTCTGTCCTAGGTAAACATAGTGGTCAACAACTTCGAGTGTAATGTTCCCAACATTAACTGGAGCGGGTGCAACATGGGCATTGGACATGATTTTCGTCTTGTCCATGTTCATCTTAAGACCCACTCTTTGCGAAGCATTACCGAGATCTTCGAGCATTGTGTTCAGGTCTTCCAAGGTCTCAGCCATAAGAACTACATCATCGGCAAACCGTAGATGTGTTAGGTACTCGCCATTGATGTTGATGCCGCATCCTTTCCAGTCCAGCAGCTTAAAAATATCCTCCAACGCAGCTGTGAACAGTTTGGGAGAGATGACATCTCCCTGTCTCACACCTCGCTGTAGTTGGATAGGATTAGAGCTCTGGTTCTGTAATCGGACCGACATGGTGGCGTTTTGGTATAGGTACCTCAGCACCTCGATATACCTGTAGTCTATTTGGCACCTCTGGAGAGACTGCACCACGGCCCAGGTCTCGATCGAATCAAAGGCTTTCTCATAGTCCACGAACGCCAAGCAAAGTGGCAGGTTATACTCTTCGGTCTTCTGTATAACTTGCCGCAGCGTATGAATGTGGTCTATGGTACTGTAGCCTTTCCGGAACCCGGCTTGTTCGGGAGGTTGGAAGTCGTCGAACCTGCGAGCGAGACGATTCGTAATGACTCTCGAAAACAACTTATAGATATGGCTCAGAAGCGAGATGGGTCTATAATTCTTCAAGAGAGTTTTATCACCCTTCTTGAAAAACAGCATCACATCGCTTCTGCCCCATGCCTTTGGCGTTTTGCCCTCGAGGATGACAGAGTTGAAGAGCTTCTGGAGGACCTTAAGTATCGGCTTACCGCCCGCTCTTAGAAGTTCTGTTGTGATTCCGTCATCACCCGCCGCCTTGTTGTTTTTGAGCTGCTTGAGAGCCATTCTAATCTCGTACAGGCTGACGTCCGGGATATCTTCGGTATAGTGTCGGGTAAGCTTGGCTCTAGGGTCTTTAGCCTTGCTTTCAACAGGTGTTTGCGTGGAATATAGCTGTCCATAGAAACTCTCAATCTCCCTCAGGATTTCAGGTGTTGACGAAACGATGCTACCTTCCCCAGTTTTCAGCCTCGTCAATTGACTTTGCCCGATAGACAGATCTCTCGCGAACACTTTGGAGCCTTTGTTCCGCTCAATGGCTTCTTTAATACGCTCGGTATTAAATTGGCGAAGGTCGCGCGTCAAGGACTTAGATATCTGTCTATTGAGCTGCCGATAACGATGGGCATCCGCTGAGTTCTGCAACTTCATTTCGTGTCTCTGATCCATGAGTAGGAGAGTCTGACTGGAGAGTTTCTTCAATTTGGGACGGTGGGTTTTATAGTACTTAGACCCTACCGTGCGGACAGTGTCCACCACCATGTTGTATAGATCGTCCACGTCTATGCTGTTCTCAAGGGCTTCGAAGCGGTTTTGAAGCTCGAGCTGAAAGCACTCGGGGTTTTGAATTTGAGCTGGTATTGGTCGGAGCGTGGATTTTATCAGTCGCGATCTTTCGAGCTTGACATCGATATTCAATGTGCCTCTTACCATACGGTGATCGCTTCCTGTCTTAACAGCGTTGATCACACTGACATCATTGAATATGTGCTTCTTCGTCGACATGATAAAATCGATCTCGTTTTTGACTTTACCGTCCGGACTGATCCAGGTCCATTTGCGGCTTACGGGCTTCCTAAAGAAGGAGTTCATCATATAGAGGTTCTCCCTCTCCATAAAGTCTGCCAGCATCTGGCCTCTATCGTTCCGTTGCCCAAATCCAAATTGCCCCACTCTCAGCTCATCACCGCAACGTTGCCCCAACTTTGCATTGAAATCCCCCATCACAACCGTGTAGTGGGTTTTATAGCTATGCATATCATAAGATTATCTACTATTTTTAATAAATTACTTAATTTGAGATCCAACTTTTTGATGTTTGCACTTTGACAGCTACCCACCAAAAAAAAAGTTGTAATTGTCATTGTGTGTAATATAAAAAAAAATATATTCTACTTTTATAAAATTGAAAAATGTACCTTTAAAGGTAGATAAATTATCTATAATTTAAGATATAAGTTGTGTCTTAAATACCTAAGACCATATAGTACTTAGTGCTTAAAAGTCAAAAAATCCTTAAAGTGGCCAGAAAGGGTACCTACTAAACGCCAAATCAAAAAATTGAATGTTAGATTGCATCAGTATTTTTGGCATCTCGCTGTTTATGGATTCGCCTCTAGTAGGCAACATTTGACGCGCAATACGTGCCGGTCAACATGTTCCCGACCATTGCACAATATCGCGCGATTTTGCTAGCTGGCACTTTTGTTTAGTGCCGCCACACATTGAGACACTAGTGGCCGCCACTAAACGGTACCACAAGCTGCGGACGCACCACCGAGCGTTCGTGTCGCCGTGTTTAAAATGTATGAAAACTTGTCGAGCCACTAATGGCCGCGTTTAGTGGCGGCCGTTGTGGATGAATATGCGGCAGCACTTACACCCACTTGCAGGAAGCTCCATTAAAGTTAATGCTTCATTCATTCTATTGCTGTCACTTTTCGTTGTCAAGAAATAAAAAGTGACAGCAATAGATTTAATGAAGCATTAACTTTAATGGCGCTTCCTGCAATAGGGTGTTAGGCTCATGTTCGTGTCATCCACGCGAAGTTTTATAACGTTGTAAAACAGCGTAGAGGTGGCGCTCTATGTTACGCGTCAAATGTTGTCTAATAAGACTTAAATCATCAGACAACAGCATTATCCAGCTTTGCAAGTTGACCTTGAGTGTGCCTTTATTGGGTAGGTACTGCGAAGCTCACGTATGGGAATTTATTAAATAAAAGGAAATATGGGAGAGAAACTTATTTACTGCGGCCTCATGGCCGAGACAAGATTACTACAACAGCGCCAAGCGCGGAATCGTTCTGGACTAAACAAATTACTCGCGTAATGACAATGCATTCGATATTTTGAATACTATAAAAACATCAATCGTCCATAGACAACGCAAGGAGGTATTATATTCTCACAATATAATACCACAGTACTTAATAATAAGGTTTTTCACAGTGCCAACAAAATACGTTTGCAAAACAGCTGTAAGTAATGAATCTAGTCTGCAAAAGAAGGTAAATCTTTTATTATCTCCGTGAGTACGGCACGTTACTTAGTAAGCTACTTAAAATAACCACTCTGCTTGTATCGCCCATTATGAAGATGAGCCAGCCAAGAATAATGTCAGAACTTAAAACGCTAGGCATCCCATTAAAAGTTCATGCCGACACTGAAGAAAGCGCTAACTTAATTGCGTCACAGGAAAATTTACTAGACACCACTAATTTCCTTTAGAAAATACCTCACTTTAATTTTCAAGTATATTATTTTGTATAGACTACTCAAGTTCAGTTTGGCTAGGTTGTCACTGAGCGACACGGATGTGGTTTTGCTTAATTCACTATACTTACAAGGTTACATTTTCAAAAAGTGTTTGATTCCACTAATATGATAAAAGTATGCTTGAAATAAGTAAGTAGGTACTTTTAAAAAGGTAGACTTTTAGACTAAAAGTCACTAAAACTCAAAATACCATTAAATTAGCTACATTATAATGAACTAGCTTTCCACCCGCGGCTTCGCCCGCATGGACTACACGACGATACCACGTGGGAGTGTGCTATTGTTCCGGGATAAAAAGTAGCCTATATTCCTCTACAGGCTACAAAGTATCTGTGTCCCAAATTTCAGCCAAATCCGTTTAGCTGTTTTGGTGTGATTGAGTAACAAACATCTTAACTTTAACATGTATTATATTATAAGTAGGATGGACATGAATAGTTTGAATAGTTGTTCCAATACTAAAGTAGCTTCAGCACTAGGATCCTGGAAATTGCAAACAACGACCGACGGGTACCACATACACCCAGACCCGAGAAAATATTGAAAAGTTCGTTTTCTATATTTACCCGACCAGCCGGCCTAGCATGAGCGACTTTTATCGCGCGATATATATGATACTGCAAGTTGTCTTGCTTACCCCACTAAGGTGTAAGCAAGACGGCATGCCGTACCATATCATATCGCGTGATAAAAGCCGCTCATGCTAGGCCGGCTGGAACCTAACCCGGGACCTCTACAGATAGCGGCACTTTGATAACAGTACACTACGGCCACAGAGGTCGTCAAAATAATAATAATAATAATATCGATTATTGAAAACAAAATGACGCATCATTTTACCAGCAAAGTGACGTCTACTGCTACGCTATCTTATGAAAAAATAGCATGAAAGTAAGAAACTTCCGTAATAATAGGTAAATCTTTTAATATCAACTCTATGAGTATGGCACGTAACTAAGTAAGCTACTTAAAATAATCACTCTGCTTGTATCGCCCATTATGAAGATGAGCCAGGCAAGAATAATGTCAGAACTTAAAAATAGAAAATAGAACTTACTAGACACCACTAATTTCCTTTAGAAAATACCTCACTTTAATTTTCTAGTATATTATTTTGTAAAGACTACTCAAGTTCAGTTTGGCTATGTTGTCACTTAGCGACACAGATGTGGTTTTGCTTAAAGCGAACAAGGTTGCATGCTCAAAGAGTGTTTGATTCCAATATAAGGATAAAAGTATGTTTAAAATAAGTAGGTACTTTTCAAAAGGCAAACTTTTAGACTAAAAGTCCTGAACCAAATATCTAAAACTCAGAATATCTTTAAAATACAAGTTAGCGAACTAGCTTTCCACCAGCGGCTTCGCCCGCGTGAAGTACACGACGTTATCTCGCGGGAATGGGATATCTTTCCGGGATAAAAAGTAGCATTTATGTTCATCTCCACAAAGTATTTGTGTCAAATTTCAGCCAAATCCCTTCAGCCGTTTTGGCGTGATTGAGTAAAAACCTCCAAACATCTAAACTTTCTCATTTAAAATATGAATAGGATGGCCATGAATAATTTGACATTGGACATCATCTCATCACATACATTGTTCCAATACTAAACTTTAGTAGCTTAAGCACTAGGATCCTGGAAATTGCAAGCAACGACGGGTACCACATACACCCAGACCCGAGAAAATATTGAAAAGTTCGTTTTCTATATTTACCCGACCAGCCGGCCTAGCATAAGCGACTTTTATCGTGCGATATGATATGATACGGCAAGTTGTCTTGCTTACCCCACTAAGGTGTAAGCAAGACGGCATGCCGTACCATATCATATCGCGTGATAAAAGCCGCTCATGCTAGGCCGGCTGGAACCTAACCCGGGACCTCTACAGATAGCGGCACTTTGATAACAGTACACTACGGCCACAGAGGTCGTCAAAATAATAATAATAATAATATCGATTATTGAAAACAAAATGACGCATCATTTTACCAGCAAAGTGACGTCTACTGCTACGCTATCTTATGAAAAAATAGCATGAAAGTAAGAAACTTCAGTAAAAATAGGTAAATCTTTTAATATCAACTCTATGAGTATGGCACGTAACTAAGTAAGCTACTTAAAATAATCACTCTGCTTGTATCGCCCATTATGAAGATGAGCCAGCCAAGAATAATGTCAGAACTTAAAAATAGAAAATAGAAAATAGAACTTACTAGACACCACTAATTTCCTTTAGAAAATACCTCACTTTAATTTTCTAGTATATTATTTTGTAAAGACTACTCAAGTTCAGTTTGGTTATGTTGTCACTTAGCGACACAGATGTGGTTTTGCTTAAAGCGAACAAGGTTGCATGCTCAAAGAGTGTTTGATTCCAATATAAGGATAAAAGTATGTTTAAAATAAGTAGGTACTTTTCAAAAGGCAAACTTTTAGACTAAAAGTCCTAAATCAAATATCTAAAACTCAGAATACCTTTAAATTAGCTACATTATAATGAACTAGCTTTCCACCCGCGGCTTCGCCCGCATGAACTACACGACGATACCACGTGGGAATGTGATATTGTTCCGTGATAAAAAGTAGCATATGTTCCTCTACAGGCTACAAAGTATCTGTGTCCCAAATTTCAGCCAAATCCGTTTAGCTGTTTTGGTGTGATTGAGTAACAAACATCTTAACTTTAACATGTATTATATTATAAGTAGGATGGGCATGAATAGTTTGAATAGTTGTTCCAATACTAAAGTAGCTTAAGCACTAGGATCCTGGAAATTGCAAACAACGACCGACGGGTACCACATACACCCAGACCCGAGAAAATATTGAAAAGTTCGTTTTCTATATTTACCCGACCAGCCGGCCTAGCATGAGCGACTTTTATCGCGCGATATATATGATACTGCAAGTTGTCTTGCTTACCCCACTAAGGTGTAAGCAAGACGGCATGCCGTACCATATCATATCGCGTGATAAAATCCGCTCATGCTAGGCCGGCTGGGATCTAACCCGGGACCTCTAGAGATAGCGGCACCTTGATAACAGTACACTACGGCCAAGGAGGTCGTCAAAACAATAATAATATCGATTATTGAAAACAAAATGACGCATCATTTTACCAGCAAAATGACGTCTACTGCTACGCTATCTTATGAAAAAATAGCATGAAAGTAAGAAACTTCCGTAAAAATAGGTAAATCTTTTAAGGCGCTACTCGGAAAAATATGGACTTTTTGATTTAAAACTATAGGACGGTTACAGTTGTTACAAATCTGGTAATAAGATATATATTTCTTCATACCTTTATCTAGAATCGTATAGTTTCAAAAACACGATTTTATGATTTTGCCTCGACACTTTTTATTTTCGAAAAGACCTCTAAAAAATACGAAAAGTGAAGATTATTCTTAAATGGGGTTACTTACACTATTGGAAATTGGTTTAATTAGTGGACACCAATAATATTGAGGATCGTATAGAAGCATTTTTTTTTAATCGCTGTAGTTTTTTAATACGAAGTGATTTTGTGTTTTTTTTGCCTAATCTGCAAAACTGGTCTCGTTCCCGCGCGGTTCGTTTTCTCATTGCTATCTCGCTTCAGCACATTTTTTCCGAGTATCGCCTTAATATCAGCTCTATGAGTATGGCACGTAACTAAGTAAGCTACTTAAAATAACCACTCTGCTTGTATCGCCCATTATGAAAATGAGCCAGCCAAGCAAGAGTAATGTCAGAACTTAAAACGCTAGGCATATTAAAAGTTCATGCCGACACCCAAGAAAGCGCTTACTTAATTGCGTCACAGGAAAATTTAGTAGACACCACTAATTTTCTTTAGAAAATTCCTCACTTTAATTTCCTAGTAGGTATATTAATTTGGAATGACTACTCAGGTTCAAGTAGGCTGGGTTAACACTGGCGACAAAGGTCTCTACGGTTTATTTTATTATGCATACAAATTTGTTCAAAGGGTGTTTGATACCACTTTTAAGGACTGAAGTGTTAAAATAATGGTCTAAGAATTTAATTGGTCTTCAAAGTAACCTACAAAAAATAATAACTTAGCCTTCGATCAACAATAGAACTTAGCACCTAAAAATACTAAAATGCACTTCAGTTTTTCAGTATTTTAAGTGCTAATTTAGTATCTTTTTCTTGTAATTTTTTTTTTATATTTCTCCTAAAAGAAGAAGTATTTAGTCACTTTTTACAGAAAAATATATAAATATGAATACAATTTTTGAAGATGGTTCGTAACGTCTTTTTTTAGATAATCGTAGATACTCGGAACAGCAAAAAAAATACTAACATACTAAAAGAGATACTCGTGGTATATACTCGTGTAAATTTGTAATTCCTAGTATCAATAAATAACTCGTCATTAATATTTATTCGTTAGATAATACCCATTTGTTGAGCAACCTTTATCAGTGAAAATGAAATATTAGAAAAAAACGACCCAAATTTTCTAATATTCCATTTTCAATATTAAAAATTGCATTGTGAATGCAAAAAACTAAATATAACCTTTATCAGCTCTTCAAATTATAGTTATTTATTTTAAAAAAGTTTTATAACATTAAATAAGTAATCTTCAAAAACTAAACTTTTAAGTTCAGTAATACTCATTCTACTTATACCACTAAACATAAGGTATTATTGCTTTGAATTCCTAATGCAGTCAAAACTCCAGTGCTTGTCCGCCCTTAATGTAACTTTGTTGTTCTTTTATTACAGCTTTTATAAGTCACTACTGCTTTTTAATTTAAAAGAAAACTCAAACCATTTATTTTGTAAAATGCTACGAAATAAATCCTTATTGAAATACAAAAGAGCTTTAAATATGTATTAGTAGGCTAATCACGTACGGTCAGTAATTTTGCTAAAGAATATTTTAGCATTTTTATTTATGAGCTTTGTATGATGGGATTCGTGTTTAAGGAAAATAAAAATAAAATAAAATTCACCCGTTGCAAATGGCAAAGTTGACCCAAAAAATTATGTCACAACTATGATTTAATCGTTGAAACTAGATGTTGATGTAGGTATACCTATCAATTGAATAAATAATTGTAAAAAAATCAAGAGAAGTTACTCTTATAGTAGGTTATTAGAATCACAGACATTTTTTTTAAATAATCCTCATTAACACCCTGAGCAATATTTTATGTCTCTAGGGATAAATAATATCACCCTGAGGCGGAACAAACACTAGTACTCTATCCTATCGTACCCACAATACCTGGCACATGATCAAGCCGACATCACACAGTCGTCGGTCCCAGCAAATTCTATAATTTACCATAGTGTAATTTGCACAACCAAGTTTCTGGTGACCAAGAACAGCCACTAAGTACTCTATCCTATCGAACCCACAATGCCTGGCACATGATCAAGCCGACATCACATGGTCGGTCCCAGCAAATTCTATAATTTACCATAGTGTAATTTGCGCAACCAAGTTTCTGGTGACCAAGAACACCCACTAGTACTCTATCCTATCGTACCCACAATACCTGGCACATGATCAAGCCGACATCACATGGTCGGTCCCAGCAAATTCTATAATTTACCATAGTGTAATTTGCACAACTTAGTTTCTGGTGACCAAGAACACCCACTAGTACTCTATCCTATCGTACCCACAATACCTGGCACATGATCAAGCCGACATCACATGGTCGGTCCCAGCAAATTCTATAATTTACCATAGTGTAATTTGCACAACCAAGTTTCCGGTGACCAAGGACACCCAGGGAAATAACGACTGTTAAATTTTGTATTATGAAACAAAAATGTTTGCCTTTTTAGGGTTCCGTAGTCAACAAGGAACCCATATAGTTTCGCCATGGCAGTCTGTCCGTCCGTCCGTCTGACCCCAGTCTAGCTCATAGACTCTTAGTAACTACTAGAAAGCTGTAATTTAGCATGAATATACATATTTACCACGTTAACAAAGTGGTAAAGTAAAATTTTGAAAAATATTTTTTTTAGGTTACCTTCCCTACAAACACGTGAAGTGGGTATGTAATATTTTTTTTCTTGTCTACCCCATAGTGTGGGTTGTCGTTGGATAGCAATTTTAAAAATGTTGTGGGTTCATGAAGACAGTTTTTTGATTGAGACATCTGTTTGTGAATTATTAAGCTTTAAAGTGCAAAATTTTGTTAGAGTCAAGTGTTACTACTACCGACCGACTACTTACGTAGTCAGGTAAGTGGACAGTAGTCAGACGTTTGCAGTCGTTTTTTTTACCCTGTGCTTTCGCCAAGTGGTTTCTGTATAATCAAACAACGATAGTAGGTATAGAAACTATTTGTGTCCTTGAGTTACAACCTCATTAAAGGCAAAGTGAACGATTATAAGTTTGTATATAAACTGTGACCGGAGAAAAAATAATAAACAATTGAAGATCGAAGTTCACTGCGAAAAAAATATCAGGGAAATACTATGCGATTATTATAAGAAAAGGACTGTCAAAACGGCCATATTTGTTTGCGTTTCGCTTCCACTTCATGGTGTAGGATGTGCAAGAAAAGGAACAAAGATCAAAAATGCCGTTTGACAATCCTATTCTTATAATAATCGCATAGTACATGGTTTTGTAATTATTAATTTAATTAATCTTGCATAAATTGGGCTTATCGAAGCAAATCACAATGAGTTCTAGGTAGAACATTAGTTTTACAGTTCCCGATTGTATCAAATTGTTAAACGAGCTGCTTAGCTTCCAGAATAAAAATATCTTTGACGACCGATTTGGCGCAGGGGTAGGAGACCTGCCTTCTGGGCCAGAGTTCTCGGGTTCGATCCCCGAACAGCACAAATATTTGACTTGGTCTGGATGTTTTCTATGTATTTACGAACAAAAGGTATAGGAAAAATGTGATAGTAATTATTTTTATAAAAAAATAAAACCGCCTTCTAAAAAACCACATCAAAAAAGTAAGAAATAATTCCTCACCAAATAAATAACGTAAGTACTTTGAAGTCGGGCGTGAAACATGTACAATTTTTTATTGTTTTTGTTAAAACCCGCCCGACTTCAAAGTACTTACGTTATTTATTTGGTGAGGAATTATTTCTTACTTTTTTGATGTGGTTTCTTAGAAGGCGGTTTTATTTTTTTATAAAAATAATTTTTATTTCACTCTTTTTAGTGCATCGTGCAGGCAATTTGCGTGTTTTCTGGTAAATAGGTATGTGATCAAACTCAAAACCTCCTTTTTCGAAGTCGGTTAAATACCTTGAGGTATCCCCTTTTTAACAAAACTAGAATCATCTAAATTGGTTTATAAACAAAGGAGTTATGCCTAAAAATAAGTATTAAATTCACTATAAAGTGGTAACGAAAACGACAGTATTTTCAAGATTTCCTGAAAACTACTGAACCGATTTCAAAATTTCAAAAAATGGGACCAACTTGGAAACCAACCTGATGTAATAACGTTTGAACCATTTCAATCGGTTCAGCCGTCTTCGAGTAATCGGTGGACATACAAAAAAAAAAAAAAAAAAACATACATACAGACGAATAGAGAACCTCCTCCTTTTTGATTTAGAAGTCGGTTAAAAATACCACGAGCCCCATAAGTAGCTTTCAGGCGGGATTCGAACCCGCGCCTCCGGGAATCCGGCCCGATGCTCTGACCAACTAAGCTACCGAAAGGCTTACACGACTCGTCGAATTTTGCTATCACTTGTTACGCTGTAGGCTAGCCTTGCTTCATCAATGTGAGGAAACCCTCGCATCCGAAAGAAACATTTTTACAAATGTTTAACAATCGATTAAGATGAAACAGCCATATTGAGATTTTATATTATTTTTATGCATTTACAATGCAATTTTGTACGTATAGGAAAAATGTGATAGTAAAAAACCACGAGCCCCATAAGTAGCTTTCAGGCGGGATTCGAACCCGCGCCTCCGGGAGTTTTTTAATAAATAAATAAATAAATAAATAACTTCTTACATTCACACCAATTATCTAAGCCCATTTTAATTTCATTAAGAAACTGCACCATGGAAAATTTGATAACGGATAAATATATACTTAAATACTTTTTGTTTGTAAATACATACTTATTATACATAGTAAACACCCAGACCAAGACAAATAGACATGTTCATGCACACAAATATTTGTCTTGTTCGGGAATCGAACCCGAGACCACTAGCGCAGAAGGTGGGTAGCCTACCCCTGCGCCAAATCGGTCGTCAAATTTTTTACTATCACATTTTTCTTATACTTACAATATTACATTGTAAATGCATAAAAATAATATAAAATCTCAATATGGCTGTTTCATCTTAATCGATTGTTAAACATTTGTAAAAATGTTTCTTTCGGATGCGAGGGTTTCCTCACATTGATGAAGCAACGCTGGCCTACAGCGTAACAAGTGATAGCAAAATTCGACGAGTCGTGTAAGCCTTTCGGTAGCTTAGTTGGTCAGAGCATCGGACCGGATTCCCGGAGGCGCGGGTTCGAATCCCGCCTGAAAGCTACTTATGGGGCTCGTGGTTTTTTACTATCAAATTTTTCCTATTCTTACAAAATTGCATTGTAAATGCATAAAAATAATATAAAATCTGAACAAAAAGTATTTTAGTATATATTTATCCGTTATCAAGTTTTACATGACACAGTTTCTTAATGAAATTTACATGGGCTTAGATAATTGGTGTGATTGTAAAAAGTTATTTAGTAATTTTATCTTAAAAGTGAGTTCTTTATAACAATGGTGTAACGCGCTCTTTATTACTTTATTCTGTGAATGCACAGCGTAATAATATCACCGCACGTCGTCTACGCTCCTCAAGGCTGATTGGCCCACGGTCAATCGGTAAAATAGTGGCTGAAGTGTGTGGCAACATAGATGTATTATTCCTGTAGATGGATCACAAAAATAAGCTATAACTCACCCATCCTTTACCCCTTCTAACACTATCAAATTGTCATAAGATAGAAAGAGACATACATGTTAATCTGTTGCGTCGTAATTAGTGAATGTCTCCATTTTGACTATGCAATGCTAGATGACATTAGATGATGATGATGCAATGATAGTGCTGTGGTTTTTTTTTATTACAAGTTATCGATAAAACATTTAAAAATAAGTTAAATGCAATGCGATACATTAAATTACAATGCATATGTATATATCGCAGGCGTATTGTATATTTCACCAATTACATAGCAACTAGCTGTATTGGAAAACAGCACCGCATTGTAATGCGGCGGATTCAAGATACGCCGTATTCAATACGGCTGATCGAAACTACGCCGCATTGAATAGAGCTCTTCGCGCTTTTCAATGCGGCTAGAGACTTAATGTAATTGGGCTGTTCATAATCCGCTTTTCTGTCAGTTTTTAGTACTAATCGTGTCCAAAGTGCTCACGGCCTTAGAATTTTGTTTATGCTATGAAACTTCGGCATAGGTCGAAATATGGCAAAAATTTCTTCCCTCCAGACAAAAGCGCACGCTCAGCTGATCGATCTAGTGTGACAGTTTTTTTATTTTATATTTCGACGTTATGCTATGCTCCAAAGAGAAAGTTGTTCAGTTTCATGGTCTAAGCAAGCCCTTTAATTTTGAATCAGTGCCATATATGAAGTAGATACTATAATTATACTTGAGGAGATCGATGGCTCATTGGTACGCGCATTCTGCATCCGGTGGTTGATGTTAAGCAACATTCGTTGCGGTTGGACATCTGCTATGGAATTGCCTAAAGTCAATCGTATTCATTTGCAATTCATATTGTATCAAAATAAATGTCATTCCATACAAATTGCAGCCGATTGAATTCGATATGAACTGTCAAATTAATACGATTATCTTACGCAATTGCCCCCCTGAATGGTGACCCAAAACTTTATTATCTCGGTCTCCTCTGTGCTTCGGAAGGCACGTTAAGCCGTTGGTCCTGGTTGCATTAGCAGTCGATGGCACCCTCACCCACCAATCCGCATTGGCTTCGCGTGGTGGGTTATGGCACTTATGGCCCGTTCTACCTATGGTGTTTTCATGCACAGGGAAGGCTATATGGGCTAATTGGGCTATAGCCCAGCAGTGAGGACATTAATATGATAATGATGATAATTATACTATTTATACTAGGAGGTATAGTGGTAAAACTGAACGAGATTTCTAATCAATTTATTAAATTAAATAATCTGCTGAATGATATCAACTAAAAAAAATACAGATTTCACGCTAATTTTTATACTCTTAATGTATAATTTTTTTTAAGTATAAATCCACAATTTGCTTTAATAAGTGCATCGAGCATATTCTTGTTTGTTGCGAAGGTCTCCAATCGTCGCCTTTTCTTACGTTTCTTATTCACGTTTCCTTTACATCGACGGCGGCGCGGCGCGCGATGGGAAATCTGTTTAAAATTGAGAAAAATTAAGTTTAAATACAAAATTGTTAACATTACAATTTTTTATCGATATTACATAATAAAATCGGACTACAACACTATCAGGTTGGTCAAATGTCAAAAAATCCCAATTGGCTTTAAATTATATATTTTTAGCCTAAAAACACCCGATTTTCTTCAACCAAGTCAATGTTAAACTGTGTATACACGTACAGCGATTTAGTTTTTGCAAATACGGACCAGTAAGTTATAAAAATGTGTTCGCAAAAACACAAAACAATGAGTGTGACTTACCTCTGAAATGATATGTGTTCATTATTCTCTTTCAAAACACTCACTCTGCTTGAATAACCGGGAACAGTACAGGCCATTCTTAACAAATAACAGATTTACCGCACCACACCATCAAATCTTTCTATATTTTACTACAAAAAAAGATTTTCTTTCTGAAGCATTTGTAACCAGCTGGTTAACAAACAAATATGACGTTCACTTTTAAGTGGCGCGCGGCTCATTAGGACGCACACGTTGGGCTATTGTTATCTCTTTTTAACACACGAAATGTCGCCATTTGAGAGACGAGAGTCGATTATAGAAGGAATCGTTCATATTTTTATGCTCCATCTAGGAATAATACATCTATGTGTGGCAAGGAAAAAGAAGACGATCGAGAGACAATGTCGGATTTTCAGTGATCATTTGTACCGCATCGAAAATTACATTAAAAGATTTTGTAACATGCTCTACCGCTTATTAAACGTTTGTGAAACATTAAACAGTGTGTTTTACAATGGTTATTTTTTTAATTATTTAAGACTGTCTTCCCCAAAGTTTGTTTCAGAACTAATGCTTGAATTATTACGTTCTCACACGAAACCGACAATTTACATTGAAATTCGTCTAGACTAGAGTACGTTTTACTTATCAAACACTCTGAAACTTTAGTTCGAACTAAGTTAGGAACAAGTTAATCATAGTCAGAGTTTTTTAATTAATTAATTTTATGAGAACTTTGACATTGTACACTTAGAAACTGCACTTTTTCTGTTACTAGTAAGTATATTAACTGTTTATGGACAAAATAAAATAATTATGTATGAATGTTTCTTTTTTATTGTTTGTTTTTAATATTATATCCGGCTTATTATTCAGTCTTATTGAAGTTACACAAACAGCTTTAGTGAATTTCAATTTATAGGTAAAAAAATCGAAAGCATATACTTTATCAGAAACGAAAACTGAAGTTAAAAGATGTCCTTATCAGGTGGTAGGTAAAAAAATTTTGGACGATTCATAAGCATTAATTTTATTTAATCTATATGAATAAAAAATTTATGACTATGACTATGAAGCTAAAATTATAAGACTTATTATTCTCTGTGTAAAACATTTTGCACAAACAGAATTTAAAATTGATTCACAGGAAATTTCATTTGCAAAAAAAACCGCAGGCAGGGCTCGTTGAAAGTTCGCAAACTGAATGCCGACCGTCATGCATTTACATGAAATTATTTCAGCGCAAAAGAAACACAAATGCTGCGACGAATAGTGGGAATCCAAGTATTTTCTTTGTTAACTTTTATGATTTCTTTGCCATCTATACTAAAGTGAAATGCAACACTTTAATAGAAACAAACAATTTAATAGCACATTGCCTTATGAACGCTGCAAAAAAATCATAGGTAGGCACTATTGCGACTGCAAATTCTGCATCGTGCCTTCCGAAGCACGGAGGTAGTACTGTGTTCGGCAGAATACCAGTGTAGCAGGCGTCGCTTTCTGCTTATACTGAGCTGAGCACAGTTTTGGCATCACACAACAACACATGGGACAATTTTGATTTTTGCTATCTTTTTATTTGGTGCTGCCAAAATTTTCTTTCTTTCTTATTTCATAAATTTTTGATCACCCATCTTGTGACAGACCATTGCGAAAGTTGCTACTTCAGTCACAGGCCGAGTTCGCTAATCACTGCGACACGAGAATAAAGTGTAGCATATTTTTTCATTAAAAAGATGTGTCGAGATGAAATGCGTCTACTACTCGCGATCAGGGTGCCTACCATCAACTCTTATTGCGGTTTTGTTTAGGACCTAAACTGATCTGCTTCGCTTATTCGTACCACGACAGCTTATTAAGCTGTCGTGGTACATCAATGACAGCGATTCAGTGATCATTCAATGACATTTCACAGCCGCTAAGCTGTCATTACTCTTATTTGACTTATAACTCGGCCAAGCTAACATGACACCTGCAGGTTATACCCGTCCTTCTCACTCTCCGGGCATGACAGAATCGAGTGAAAGAGACGGGTAGAAGAAATAAGGACACAAATCGTTCGGTCATTCACATTTAGCAATTCATTTGCGATCCAGTTTTTAGAAGGTCATAGTACGAAAGAAAGCAATTCATTTTAGGAACCCATTCTGCATCGCGCTATTTTTGAATCGCTGTCTTAAAGTTGATGGTAGGCACCCTGGAGTAGTTTCAAGGAATTTCGGCGCAGTTCAAAATCGTTTTTTTTTGTCCCATACGCAACAGAGCTATCGCTATATTTTTTACGTTTTTTAGGTGTTTCTAATGGCAGCTAGTTTCAATTACCCAGTACCCAGCTGTACGTTTTTTCTTTTAACTTTTAGCTTTGTCTACGTCAACAGTCGAATGTTCTAAAAAACCGGTTCAGTGTATTAAATAGTTGGAATAATGAAATTAATAATGTTGTCTAAAATTAGAATAAATTAGTTAAACAAATAAATTAGTTTTACTTTAGGTATAATCAGCAGCACGTCATGTTATACAAAACTGACTGTCAATAATCTGCAATTTGTTTTGAACGTTAATATCTTTACACTTAGTATAAAATTGATTAAATATGACTATAATAATAATATGATTGTTGATTGTCAGTATACTTTCGTATTTAGTTGTTTATAATATTTAACACCATTAAGTTGTTCTTGGTCTTATGTAGGTACATACAATGTTATTATTATTAATATTGTTAACTTTCACTCAGTAATTAGGTAATAGGTACGATAGGATTCATTTGTTATATTTGTCATTACAACCTACAATGTTGCTTCTTTGCAACGGTTTGGCTTTTATAAAAATATATCTAAGTTATATTATGGAAACTATAGGTCTAAAATGTAATCCTAAACTAAGATTAATATATTTTATTGAGACCGTTTGTTTCTTAAAAATAAATAAATAAATAAATTTAAAATAAGTAACATATAATCATACATCATCGGTATAACAGAAAAAAATACCTACCTACACTACTAACACAAATCTCCAAAAATTTTTATTCCGAGTTCTGGGTTGAAAATCTGTCTGTCCAATGAAGACTTGCCTTCAGTCTATTAAGGCCCATTATGTTTAACTATAGAAGCTCGACAATACCTAGTACACAAATAGCGCAATAAAGCATTCCATTTTGTAGCACAAACTGAATACCCACTTTTGCGAAACCCATTCAATTCAACCCCTGGGTTCCATTCCATTCTTTTCTCTACTAATTTGGAGCAGAAATGTTTAATGGTACTTAAATGGTAAAATGTGGAGGGGAGTTTTCAAGTAGTTTTTTAGGGAAAACGCTCTGTGGCGGTTTATTGCATTTTTGTATTTTTGTAAATGTTATGTAATTTAAAAAATATACATGCTAGAGTAGTTTTTGGGAAGTATAATGAATATGGGTATAAAATATGGTTAAATTTAAAAATCCTCACTACAAAGAGCCTCGCTTATTGCTAAGAGCCAAGCGACTCACTTATGCCCGAATACTCGTACGCTACTTATCTTTGGGAGCGTCTCAAACATCGCCCTGTCACTTTAAATGTCAAACGTATGAAAGAGATGCCATGATGTTTGAGACGCTCTCAAAGATGATTTGCGTTCGAGAATTCGGGCGTTAGTGACTAATCCTAGCGAACAGACGTGTTACAATACATGGTTTCGAGCCGGCCACACTAAGCAGGCACCTAGGCTAAGGCAGTAGCTTTACAAGTTAACAGAGAAGACTTCACAGTCTCTTACAATACTGTTGGTGGAATTGCCTACGTAATATAGAATGCCATAGTCAATATCAAGCTGCTATAGTTGACATCGGCTGACCGAGCTTACGCTGCGAATGCCCGATATGTCACTCGGCAAAGACGGCGCGAGACACAGTGGCCATTACCGCCAGGATTGATTGATGCCCCGTAAATAGCGTATTCACAGAAGCATTACATGGTGACGAAAAAAATTGTACTTACAGTTTTGAACGATAACACTGTAGTTGAATTACCTCCATAAAGAATGCCAATAGTATCAAGCTTTACATCGGCTGACAGAGCTTACGCTGCAAACCCCCGATATGGCACTTATGCCCGAATACTCGTACGCTACTTATCTTCGGGAGCGTCTCCCACATCGCCCTGTCACTTTAAATGTCAAACGTATGAAAGAGATGCCATGGTGTTTGAGACGCTCCCAAAGATGATTTGCGTTCGAGAATTCGAGCGTTAGCCAATATGGCGCGAGACACAGTGGCCATTACCGCCAGGATTGATTGATGCCCCGTAAATAGCGTATTGATGTCTGTCGCTGGTGAAATAACAACTGGTTACATTGCAGTGGTTGTTTATGAATATTTAAAGTAATGGGCTTTGATAAAAAAATATATAAGTACCTACGAGATTAATTATTGATGCCCCGTAAATAGCGTAAATACAGTACTTTGATTTGTGCTTTACATGTCTACGAAAAAAACTGTACAGTTTTGTTCGATAACACTGTAGTTTAATTACTTATCTAAAGAATGCCATTAATATCAAGCTGCAAATTTATATCGGCTGACAGAGCTAACGCTGCGAACACCCGATATGTCACTCGGCAAAGGCGGCGTGAGACACAGTGGCCATTACCGCCAGGATTGTAGTGCCCCGTAAATAGCATATTGATGTCTGGCGCTGGTGAAGAAACAACCGGTTACATTGTCGTTTCAATATCCATTGTTATCGATACATAGTTGTCACGCTATTAAAGCGGTTGGATAAGAATATGATAAGTAATGGATAGTGATAAAAAGTATAATTGTATGAGATTAATTATTGATGCACCGTAAATAGCGTATTGACAATAGCTTACATGATTACCAAAAAACTGTCCAGTCTCTTATAATAACACTGTTGGTTGAATAACCAACACATGGAATGCCATTAATATCTGCTAGTTTACATCGGCTGACAGAGCTTACGCTGCGAACGCCCGATATGTCACTCGACAAAGGCAGCGCGAAACACAGTGGCCATTACAGCCAAGATTGATTGATGCCTCGTAAATAGCGTATTGACAACAGCTTAACATGATTACAAAACAAAAACTGCCCAGTCTAGTACAATAACGCTGTTGGTTGAATAACCAACACATGGAATGCCATTAATATCTGCTAGTTTACATCGGCTGACAGAGCTTACGCTGCGAACGCCCGATATGTCACTCGGCAAAAGCGGCGCGAGACACAGTGGCCATTACAGCCAGGATTGATTGATGCCTCGTAAATAGCGTATTGACAATAGCTTAACATGATTACAAAAAAAACTGCCCAGTCTCGTACAATAACGCTGTTGGTTGAATAACCTACACATGGAATGCCATTAATATCTGCTAGTTTACATCGGCTGACAGAGCTTACGCTGCGAACGCCTGATATGTCACTCGGCAAAGACGGCGCGAGACACAGTGGCCATTACGCGCCGGGATTGATTGATGCCCCGTAAATAGCGTATTGATGTCTGACGCTGGTGAAGAAACAACCGGTTACATGCCGTTTCGATTGTTGATGTCATTGTAGGTATTGTTAGATTTATTATGGTGATGGTTTGATAAACCTCAATTTATAATCTGGTATTAACGCTAACAAGAATTTCTTTTGAGTTGTAAAAGGCAGTAAAATTGCTAAATAATGTCTGCAAAAGCCGGGAATAAACAACTGTTAACACTGTCGTTTTGAATATATTTAATAATGATATCACTACAGATTCAGTTATAAAAATACAGTGAATTAAAACAATGTTTACAAAACTGCATGTGCTAAGAGTTTCGTGTGAACAATTAGGTATTGAATTTAAAATGTTTTTACATAAGGCAGAGCATTTCGTTATGACATAACAATGTTATTTGCTAAGATAATTTATTTTTGTGTTTTGTCGCCGTTCTAGATCATTTGTACTTCTGCAAACTGCAAACATTGAAAATAATTTTATTAAGAATTCCATTCCATAATAAATAACTATGCAAACTTAGCTTGTTAAGTCGTAACTTCCAAGCTAAGCTGATTCCACAGTGACATATATCAGAGGTTTCCCTTAGATGTGGGTCAAACGTTTTATCACATGACCGCGCGTGCTCAAGCATTCGTCACTGGAGCAAACCGTCGACGAATTTGTTACTTGATCTTGCTATATATCACATTGACGTTTTAACTTAATCTATATATGTTCAGGAAGTGATATAAATGTACAATTAAATTTAAGGGGCTTAAATGATGGATCATTCACATATATTAAAGAATGATATGGGTACAGTCGCCCGTAGCTTGCGTGAATTGTCCGTGTTAACGCCATAGTCTAGGACTCAACGCGACATTTATTATGAAGTACATATTATTATGTACTTACAGCTTGACGTTTCGGCTGTGTTGCTACAACCGTGGTCACAAGCAGACTGCTATGAATACTACATACCTATACGATTAGCGGTTCAGACGAAATATGCAACTATGGGGTTAAGTCCCCGCTTAGAGGAGCTCTGTGACTGCGGAGCCCGAACTCAGATCATGAAGCACCTGCTTCAGTACCTATCCATTGAAGCCCAACTCCTGCAACATGGAGGACCGTCATGTTGGCTATCACTCTAAGCGACAAAATAAGAAACATCCGGAGTCGCACTAAATTAACTGACGTGGGGCGTATCATTGCGCAATGAAAGTGGCGATGGGTGGGTCACGTAAGTCGCAGAACCGATGGCCGGTGGAGCAGGAAGGTGCTAGAGTGGAGACCACGGATGAGGGTGCCTACCATCAACTCTTATTGCGGTTTTGTTTAGGACCTAAACTGATCTGCTTCGCTTATTCAAGCCACGACAGCTTAATATCAATGACAGCGAATCAGTGATCATTCAATGACATTTCACAGCCGCTAAGCTGTCATGAACTCTTATTTGACTTATAACTCAGCCAAACTAACATGACACCTGCAGGTTATACCCGTCCCTCTCACTCTCCGGGCACGACAGAATCGATTGAAAGAGAAGGGTAGAAGAAATAAGGACACAGTCACAAAGTAACTACGCGGGCGGTCGTGACACAGTCAAATCGCGTTCGGTCATTCAAATTTAGCAATTCATTTGCGATCCAGTTTTTTGAAGGTCGTACGAAAGAAACATTAAATTGAAATGAAAACATTTTAGGAACCTATTCTGCATCGCGCTATTTTTGAGTCGCTGTCTTAAAGTTTGTGGTAGGCACCCAGCACTAGAAGCGTTGGCTGCCAGAGACTAGATGGGCAGATGACATTACTAAGATCACAGGAAAGAATTTGATGCAGAAAGCCGAAGATCGATCAGAATGACGTGCAATTGAGGAGCCCTACATTCAACAGTGGGTGACCATAGCTGAAGAAGAAAAAACTATAAATTTTACAATACACCAGTTACGACCAATCTATCGTTCCACAAACGTGACATTTTGCTACAACGACGTAGCATGTCGATACAATCGTTTTGCCGGCTAAACTCGATACAAATGATCCGGAACGTGCTTTCACACAATTTTGTTATATTCGATGTGCCAATAAAATTCCATTTCCGAACAAATGTACTATTAATTAAAATAAACTTAGATAATTATTTTTATAAAAAAATAAAACCGCCTTCTAAAAAACCACATCAAAAAAGTAAGAAATAATTCCTCACCAAATAAATAACGTAAGTACTTTGAAGTCGGGCGTGAAACATGTACAATTTTTTGTTGTTTTTGTTAAAACCCGCCCGACTTCAAAGTACTTACGTTATTTATTTGGTGAGGAATTATTTCTTACTTTTTTGATGTGGTTTTTTAGAAGGCGGTTTTATTTTTTTATAAAAATAATTTTTATTTCACTCTTTTTAGTGCATCGTGCAGGCAATTTACGTGTTTTCTGGTAAATAGGTATGTGATCAAACTCAAAACCTCCTTTTTCGAAGTCGGTTAAAATACCTTGAGGTATCCCCTTTTTAACAAAACAAGAATCATCTAAATCGGTTTATAAACAAAGAAGTTATGCCTAAAGATACGTATTAAATTCACATAAAGTGGTGACGAAAACGACAGTATTTTCAAGATTTCCTGAAAACTACTGAACCGATTTCAAAATTTCAAAAAATGGAACCAACTTGGAAACCAACCTGATGTAATAACGTTTGAACCATTTCAATCGGTTCAGCCGTCTTCGAGTAATCGGTGGACATACATAAAAAAAAAAAAAAAAAAAAAACATACATACAGACGAATAGAGAACCTCCTCCTTTTTGATTTAGAAGTCGGTTAAAAAGGGTTTGTTTTTATTAAATAGTTTCATATTTATCTACGTTAAAGCAATATCTACTTTCATCTGTTAATTAACTCTAATGAAGTTATAAATGCTAGATAATGTCTAGATTGATATATCGCACTTGGTTTGCTTGGCAAAATCCTGTACCTATGATGTTAAATTTAAAAAAATTTGAATCGACGAAGTTTACGTGTATATAGTGTATATGTCGCAGGGATTTTGTCAAAGTCGTGATATTATAATTCCACTAGTGAAATTATAATTTCACGTGATATTAATAATAGACAGTACGAGACAGTATGCACACGGCTGCGAGCCTCGGAAGTCCTGTAGAACACGTGATAGGTTAGAAATTTAAGGCGATCGCGAAGTGCAGCGAAGCGATTGCCTTAAATTTCGTGGTAATTTTTTTTATTGATACAAAAATACTGTTTATTCATAATTTAACTAGTGGAATTATAATATCACATGAAATTATAATTTCACTAGTGGAATTATAATATCACGACTTTGACAAAATCCCTGCGACATATATGTATACACATTTTCATTTTATACCTAGGAGTGTAATGTTTAAACAAAAATTTTAAAACAACATCCACGCTCATCCCTAACGGAATTCAACTTAGAAAAACATGATTCCCCTTACCATGTTCTTTTCATCTTCGCATTTTTAAAGATTTTCTTATAATTTCACTTCAGCTTGAAACGTTTGTGTGTTAACAAAATGTATTTGGAAAAGAAATAATGGAGATTACCTTGTATTTTCTTATGAACGCATATTGTCCCAAGAACTGATGGATGTTTCCTTTTTAGGTTGAAAGACTGAATGGCTTACAAAGGAAACAAAAGTCTTTATACAAAACAATCATAGATGAACGAATATGTAAAAGTGAGTATGTGCTTTCAATATCGTTTTTGAAAAGAGCGATCGGTCTTTCAGGCTAATAATAATAGTAGAATAGGAATTTTATATTGAAAGTGCTTGTTACTGAATTAAGGTCTTGGCTTCCTTTTTCGACGTTGAAGCCTTTTTCACTTAAAATGTAGGCTTTGAAATTCCAAGTGGGATAAGGTAAGCTTAACAGAATAAGGTGTAAAAAGAGGAATGATTAGTTTCCAGGAAAACCTGATGTCGCAAAAAAATGCAAGCTTGATAAAAATGAACCTACGTTAAAACTCCATGATTTTTAAAAATGCAGTGGCCAACGGCACGGTTAACGCGACGCCATGACCAATTTAACTTGATCCATTTCGGAAGCTGGCAGGTGTTTAAGAGCGTTACAACATTTTTGTCATACGTCTTTTTTACAGAGTTCAACTTATACTGGACTCGTTGAACTGTGTTTTATTTCGGTGTAGTCAGCTTGTATTCCAGTGAACTGTCTTCTAAGCATGGTTAGTAATAGGCGGAAAAAATCAAACTCACCATTTGGCAAGCTTCCCACATTTCCAATTTATTAAAATCCCTTTAGGCGCCAAAACCTTTTGCACAGAACGTTTAAAAATCAAAAATACAATATTATATTTCTTGCCGGTTCAGTGGTTTTCAATGGTTCAAATTTAATGACTCACTGAACTTATGAAATTCGCCAATTATAAAAATCTGAAATTAGATTTTCATCATTGATTAAAATTCACAGCTCAACCTGACCGTAGGCTAACTGAATTATTTATAAAAATTAAAACGCCTAACATAGGTACCTATATTTAGATGTAAACGGTTTTTCTCGATTCTTCATATTTAATTCTAAACACTTTTTGTTCTTTTTATTAGCATTTTTATATTCTAACTATTTTGAAAAGGAAATAGTAGAAAAAAGAGCTACTTGGGGAATGATAAGTAAATAGTGTTGATTTTACCTATACTTCGACGACCGATTTGGCGCAGAGGTAAACTACCTGCCTTCTGCGCCAGAGGTCTCAGGTTCGATTCCCGAACAAGACAAATATTTGTGTGCATGAACATGTCTATTTGTCTTGGTCTGGGTGTTTTCTATGTATATTAAGTATGTATTTACAAACAAAAAGTATATAAGTATATATTTATCCGTTATCAAGTTCACGTAGACACTACGGGCTTAGATAATTCGTGTGATTGTAAGAAAACATTTATTTATTTTATTGTTACTTAAGTATCTAATATTTCCTGGGTGCCTACCATCAACTTTAAGACAGCCATTCAAAAATAGCGCGATGCAGAATAGGTTCCTAAAATGAACTGCTTTCTTTCGTACTATGACCTTCTAAAAACTGGATCGCAAATGAATTGCTAAATGTGAATGACCGAACGATTTGTCTCCTTATTTCTTCTACCCGTCTCTTTTACTCGATTCTGTCATGCCCGGAGAGAGATAGGGACGGGTATAACCTGCAGGTGACATGTTAAATCGACCGGGTTATAAGTAAAATAAGAGTTCCTGACAGCTTAGCGGCTGTGAAATGTCATTGAATAACCACTGAATCGCTGTCATTGATATTAAGCTGTCGTGGTACGAATAAGCGAATCAGATCAGTTTAGGTCCTAAACAAAATCGCAATAAGAGTTGATGGTAGGCACCCTGTTCAAATTATTTGTAAAATATAATTAAAAATATTTATTGAACTTGAAAAATACGAGTATATTACTAGCCCGTACAGCAATGGTGTGTGCGCTCGGCCTGCGTGCGATGTTGTTAAGCAACTTTTGCAATGGCCAGAGGGCCTACTCTGAAACGCAAAACCCGAAACTTCGGGATACCCGTCCCTCTGGGCGTTTGTGCACTACCACTGAATTTTACCGATCCGGAAAAAAACGGATGCTTGTATTTTAATAATTAATCATTTATAATAGTAATTTTTTCCGGATCGGTAAAATTCAGTGGTAGTGCACAAACGCCCTCTCACTCTCGAGTCGTGACAGAATCGAGTGAAAGGGGCGGGGTTGACCGAAGTTTCGGATTAGCGTTTCAGAGTACGGTCCCAGGCACGGGATGGGTGACTCAAAACTTACTTTGTGCTTCGGAGGGCCCCTTTAAAAAATTTTACCAGCTCAGCTACATTGTGGAGTCGTCAAAACCTACCAACAAGAACGGTAAAATGGTTTTTGATAAACCGTTCTAGAGTTCTAGATAACTATGAATAACAGAGATTACTAGGTATTCCGCGAAAGTATACCATGACTGATCTTTCGAATACGAAACTGAACCGTTTAAGTAAATATAACTCAAGCCCGATACACAACATCCAATGAATTTTAATGCATTATATCTTCAGCGAGGAGATTTCATATTTATAGGATTTGAAAAATACAAAAGATCCCCATACTGCTCTCGAGGCGCTATTTTTGCTTTTGAATCAGAATTGATGTTATATTGATACAAAATATTTTGTCATCCTGTCGGTAAATATATTTTTCCGCGAAAATTGGAAAAAGGTATGGGGGACAGCGGAATGTAAGTATGCACTATCTCTGTCACCTGCTATAGAACAGACAAAGACAAAGCACAGAATTCGAATCCGATTTCGTTTCCGACGGTTTGTGAATTAGAGGGCTGATTCAGAATTAGATAATCCATTTCTGAACATGTTTTAATAAAAAACACCCATATACTGAAAAAATATCAGTGCATGAATAGTTACAAACCAATGGTCATGCCAATCCAGGAGGTTGTGAGTTTAATTCTCACCTGGAAACAGTTTCATTATGCCTGGGACACATCATGTAATATGATTATGAACCAATATAATATTATTGATTGTTTTTTTTTCTTAGCTTATCTAATATATAAAATTCTCATGTCACAGTGTTTGTAATGTAACTCCTCTGAAATGGCTTGACCGATTTTTTTGTGCACTATTTTTATATCCCTAAATGACAAGGGTAGCACATATGTATTTGACAATTTTTTTATGATTTTGCACTAAACATTAATCGAAACCCTTTATTTTCACCCTTCTACCACCAACCCCTATTTTTTACAAGCTTTTATTTAACTTGTAGTGTATGTATGTCTGTTCGGGTCAAATCTTGCATGACCAACTTCCCAGTGTCCGATTGAGCTGAAACTTTGCATACAAATTTGGTTTGGATGACAATAGATACAATCATGAAGCTCGACTTAATACTGAGGTAACTGGAGAGTGCAGTACGAACAATTTTTTGAATACCACAAATAACACAGTGGCTGTCTTCCGTCTCACCTACACTTTAAAAAAATACGTATGGTCATATGAGACAGCTGACAGCCACTACATACATAAATGTCAAATTTGCTGGCGACACTTTTTTATTCAGGGTGAGAGCTCCAGTTACCTCAGAGTATTAAGTCAATCTTCATGGATACAATATAAAGTACAGTCAACAAAAAAGCTTGTCATAAAAACGAAGTTTTTACGAAGAACGTACTAATAGCAATTTAGTATCTTTAGAAAGATTAGAGTGGGGCAATTTGGATTTGGGCAACGGAACGATAGAGGCCAGATGCTGGCAGACTTCATGGAGAGGGAGAACCTCTATATGATGAACTCCTTCTTTAGGAAGCCCGTAAGCCGCAAATGGACCTGGATCAGTCCGGACGGTAAAGTCAAAAACGAGATCGATTTTATCATGTCGACGAAGAAGCACATATTCAATGATGTCAGTGTGATCAACGCTGTTAAGACAGGAAGCGATCACCATATGGTGAGAGGCACATTGAATATCGATGTCAAGCTCGAAAGATCGCGACTGATAAAATCCACGCTCCGACCAATACCAGCTCAAATTCAAAACCCCGAGTGCTTTCAGCTCGAGCTTCAAAACCGCTTCGAAGCCCTTGAGAACAGCATAGACGTGGACGATCTATACAACATGGTGGTGGATACTGTCCGCACGGTAGGGTCTAAGTACTATAAAACCCGCCGTCCCAAATTGAAGAAACTCTCCAGTCAGACTCTCCTACTCATGGATCAGAGACACGAAATGAAGCTGCAGAACTCAGCGGATGCCCATCTTTATCGACAGCTCAATAGACAGATATCTAAGTCTTTGACACGCGACCTTTGCCAATTTAATACCGAGCGTATTAAAGAAGCCATTGAGCGGAACAAAGGCTCCAAAGTGTTCGCGAGAGATCTGTCTATCGGGCAAAGTCAATTGACGAGGCTGAAAACTGAGGAAGGTAGCATTGTTTCATCAACCATATGTTAAGCCATAAGTCAGGTAAGAAAAGCACCGAATCCTGTAACTACGTCCTTGAAGTACCAGCCACAATACGTAAAGCCCTCATCTCTCAAGACCGCGTATTTATAAATTGGACATCCTGCCCTGTAAGGGATTTCACGCTGGTAACTAGATGTTACAAGTGCCAGCAATATGGTCATGCGGCCAAAACATGCAGAGCGACAACACCTACGTGTGGCCACTGCGGAGACGATGGGCACTCTATCAAGGAGTGCTTGAAAAGAGCAGACCAGCCAAAATGTGCAACTTGCATGCGGTTTAGTAAACCCTGCGCCCACAAGACCGGAGACGCTGAATGTCCAGCCAAAAAAGCTGCCGAAAATAGGTATTTAAACTCTATTGACTATGTGGGTGCCTGAGAGCACCGCATACATTTGTTTCTAGTTAAGAACTGTAAAAAAAAATGGATATTAATTTAATAAGTGAAATAGATGCTATATCTGTATCAGAGTCAAGTTTGTGTGATGTAGAAAACTGTAAACAATATCTCTCCATTCATCAAAACTCTTTAACAATACTAACTCAAAACATTCGTAGTATTTACAAAAACATGCATGCCTTTAACGTTTTTCTACATAGACTAAGCTATACGTGTGATGTTATAATCTTAACTGAGTGTTGGTTAGAGAATCGTTTTGACAACCTTCCTAAGATAGAGGGTTACGATTTATTTTACAGCAAAATAAACCGTAATCAAAATGACGGTATAATAATTTATGCTAAGAAATCATTAACAGTCACTGTAGAAGAGCCTAATTTACCAGATTGCAACAGCTTAATTTTAAAAGCCGGATCTAGCACAGCGATTGTAGCGACCTATAGATCTCCTTCCAACAAAAACTACGACTCTTTCTGCAATTCCCTAGATATAATTTTTAATACATTAAAATGCTATAAAAATATTATACTTACAGGTGACATAAATATAAATATTAGACCTGACACCCATGAGCTTGGAAAAGAGGATTATCTCAACATCTGCTCATTCCATGGGCTCCTTCCTGCCCACACCCTTCCTACGCATCAGAGCGGTTCTTGCCTCGATCATATGTTGTTAAAATCAAATCTCCCATGTATTACACTTGTGACTAAATCTACTGTTACTGACCACAGTGCTGTCCTACTAACCTTAAATTTTAAAATATCTAAACAAAAACTATCTTTGACTAGGTCTCGGCTAAATGTAAACAAACTCGAACGTGAATTATGCAATATTGATTTCAGCCCAGTTTATAAAACTGCTGACGCTAATGCATCAATGACCTACGTTGTGAGTTGTGTCCAGCAAGCCATTTCAAATAGTTCTACGGAAATCTCGGTTAGTAAGAAATATTGTAATATAAAACCATGGATTACTCCTGGTCTTATTAGATGTATTAGGAATAGGGATAACTTACATCAGAAAGCTAAGAAATTCCCAGATAACTTAGTTCTTGCAACTACTTATAAAAGATACAGAAATTTCTGCAACAATCTCTTAAAGCGACTCAAAACGAACTATGACAAAAGTGAATTACTTAAAGCTGGCAAAAATACAAAAATGCTTTGGAAACACATTAAAAACGTCACATATATGTCAAAACATCAAGAGGCTAATACTAACTTATTGTACACAAACAGCTCGCCACTACTCTCAGCTAATAATGTAAATAGTTTTTTTGCCAACGTAGGGAAAAACCTAGCTGAAAAAATACAAAATTCATATCTTAACCCTGTACTACAGCAACACAAATCACTGCCTATCTCAAATTTGAATTCTTTTGCCTTATTTGACACAGACGAACAAGAAGTCCTTCAAATTATTTCAGGTTTGAAGGATGACTGTGCAGTTGGTTGGGATAACATAAGCAATAAAATCATTAAGCGCTTCAAGCACATTTTCGTACGTCCCTTAACTCATATATTTCAAACTTGCCTGTCTGAAGGAATCTTCCCAAAAAGCTTAAAAAAGGCCATAGTTATCCCAATATATAAAGCCGGATGTAAAAACCTAATAACTAACTATAGACCTATATCATTATTACCTTCATTTTCTAAAATACTCGAGAAAATTATCAACATTAGACTAGTTAACTATCTAGAGAAAAATAGTATTCTTTCACACAGGCAATTTGGATTTAGAGCGAAGTTATCCACTTCTGATGCAGTTAATTGTTTGACAGATTACGTGACAGAGGAACTTGGAAAAGGAAACCAAACTTTAGGAGTCTTTCTGGACCTCGCCAAAGCCTTTGATTCTTTGTCTGTTCCTTTACTTTTAAATAAAATGGAGGAACTGGGAATAAGAGGAAAGCAATTAAATCTTTTCAAAGATTATTTAACTGGTCGAAGTCAAATTGTTAAAATTGCCGACATCAAAAGCGATGAACAAAACATCCCTGGATACGGTATTCCCCAGGGAAGTATCCTCGGACCCACCCTATTCCTAGTTTACATTAATGACTTGTGCAACCTCGAAATAAAAAACGGCAAAATAATAACTTATGCCGACGATACAGCACTCATTTTTACGGGAACAACCAGCACAGAATTGTATAACAACGCGCAATCAGGTTTTAATGTTGTAAATAATTGGTTACAATGCAATCTACTAACGCTAAATGCTGATAAAACGAAATACATTCGCTTTTACATGCGCTCCTGCCATCAAAATACTAACATTAAATTATATGCCCACAAGTGTCTAAATCCATCGACTAACATCACATGCACCTGTCCCGCTATAATAAGTACTAGTAATTTAAAATACCTTGGAATAATAATAGATAATACACTTTCCTTTAGACCACATATTGATAACTTAGTTAACAGAGTTCGAAAATTTATTTACGTTTTCAAACAACTACGAAGTATTGCAGATACCAAATTAATAACACAAATATATCAAGCACTCTGCCAATCCATAATTCAATATTGTATTACTTCCTGGGGTGGGGCGCTCAAAACTAACATAATTTCCCTTGAAAGAGCCCAACGAGCCGTTTTAAAAGTAGCAAATTCCCTTCCTTTTCTATATCCCACACAGCTACTGTACAAAACGTGCTCAGTATTAACTGTACGTCAGCTTTTCATAATGCACATTGTATTAAAACAACACACAATTAATCCGTATAATGCTGACACTAACGCTAAAAGACGGAGAAATATTGTTTGCATTTCGAAATCAGACTCTAAATTTATTTTTACAAATAGATTCTTTATATTTTTAGGCCCATTTTTATATAACAGATTAAATAAAACACTTAATATATATAAGCTCAATTGTTATAATTTTAAAGTAACTGTTTTTAATTATTTAAGAAATTTATCTTACGATGAGACGGAGGAACTTTTAGCAATATGTAAGTAGTATTTAGTTTACAATCAATATTATTATATACATTTACCTACCTTTTTTTCTTTTACTTGCCATGTAGATAAATTTATTATAATTGTTAATTTACTTAAGTTTTAATGTAAGATCGAACCCGCCTGAAGTACAGGTTATACCTAGTTCAGGCAGTTTACTTTTAAAATTTAGCTTAAATTGTAATTTTTTGACTTTGTACATGTAATGCAACTTTTTATGAAATAAAATTTTTATTTATTATTTATTTATTTATCAACACCTGAAATCCTGAGGGAGATTGAGAGTTTCTATGGACAGCTATATTCCACGCAAACACCTGTAGAAAGCAAGGCTACAGACCCTAGAGCCAAGCTTACCCGACACCATACCGAAGATAACCCGGACGTCAGCCTGTACGAGATTAGAATGGCTCTCAAGCAGCTTAAAAACAACAAGGCGGCGGGCGATGACGGAATCACAACAGAGCTTCTGAGAGCGGGCGGTAAGCCGATACTTAAGGTCCTCCAGAAGCTTTTCAACTCAGTCATCCTTGAGGGCAAAACGCCAAAGGCATGGGGCAGAAGCGATGTGATGCTGTTTTTCAAGAAGGGTGATAAAACTCTCTTGAAGAACTATAGACCCATCTCGCTTCTGAGCCATATCTATAAGTTGTTTTCGAAAGTCATTACGAATCGTCTCGCTCGCAGGTTCGACGACTTCCAACCTCCCGAACAAGCCGGGTTCCGGAAAGGCTACAGTACCATAGACCACATTCATACGCTGCGGTAAGTTATACAGAAGACCGAAGAGAATAATTTGCCACTTTGCTTGGCGTTCGTGGACTATGAGAAAGTCTTTGATTCGATTGAGACTTGGACGGTGCTGCAGTCTCTCCAGAGGTGCCAAATAGACTACAGGTACATCGAGGTGCTGAGGTACTTATACCAAAACGCCACCATGTCGGTCCGATTACAGAACCAGAGCTCTAATCCTATCCAACTACAGCGAGGTGTGAGACAGGGAGATGTCATCTCTCCCAAACTGTTCACAGCTGCGTTGGAGGATATTTTTAAGCTGCTGGACTGGAAAGGATGCGGCATCAACATCAATGGCGAGTACCTAATACACCTACGGTTTGCCGATGATGTAGTTCTTATGGCTGAGACCTTGGAAGACCTGAACACAATGCTCGAAGATCTCGGTAATGCTTCGCAAAGAGTGGGTCTTAAGATGAACATGGACAAGACGAAAATCATGTTCAATGCCCATGTTGCACCCGCTCCAGTTAATGTTGGGAACATTACACTCGAAGTTGTTGACACTATGTTTACCTAGGACAGACGGTCCAGTTAGGTAAGTCCAACTTTGAGAAAGAGATCTCTCGTCGAATCCAGCTCGGATGGGGAGCGTTTGGGAAGCTCCGGCATATATATATTCGCGTCCGAAATACTTCAATGTCTCAAGACGAAAGTCTTTGACCAGTGTGTGTTGCCAGTAATGACCTATAGAAGTGAGACGTGGTCTTTTACTATGGGTCTCATAAGAAGGCTCAAAGTCACCCAGCGAGCAATGGAGAGAGCGATGCTTGGTATTTCCCTGCTCGATCGAATCAGAAATGATAAGATCCGCAGGAGAACTAAAACGACCGACATCGCTCGAAGGATTGCATCATTGAAGTGGCAGTGGGCGGGACACATAGCGCGGAGAACTGATGGCCGTTGGGGCGGAAAGGTTCTCGAATGGCGACCGCGTACCGGACGACGTTCCGTGGGCAGGGCCCCCTACAAGGTGGACCGACGATCTGGTCAAGGTCGCGGGAAGCCCCTGGATGCGGGCAGCGCAGGACCGATTGTTGTGGAGATCCTTGGGGGAGGCATATGCCCAGCAGTGGGCGTCGTTCGGCTGACATGATGATGATGATGATGATGATCTTTAGAAATAATATATACTATCGGATCCTCGCGGTTCCACCCGCGTGGTACCCGTTCCCGTGGAAATATCGGAATAAAATATAGCCTATGTCACTCGAGAAGAATGTAGCTTGCTAATGGTGAAATAATTCTCTAAATCAGTTCAGTAGTTTCGAAGCCTATTCGATGCAAACAGACAAACAATCATATCTTTCCTCTTTCTGATATTAGTATAGTTATAGATGACAAAAAAAAGTTTGCTGGGTCAGCTAGCTTTTTTATAACAACCAGTTAAGTAGTGGTGTTATAGAAAAATATTTTTTTTTCTTAATATACTGTGGGTTTCTTAGTTTTAAATCCGAATACGACAGATTAAACCAAGCTGATAAACGTCGATATCATCGCTACAAAAGTATTCCATTTCACTACCGTTTAAGTGAGAAATATGGTAATGAACGACGAACAGCTAAAGGCGTGTATACACAACAAACTGATGAGCATCAAACAAAATGGCTCTATAAGGTTTCAATAATTTACGTTTACAACAATTATTGAAACCTTATATAGAGTTCATTGTATTGGACTCCATTGCCTGTAATTTAGGTTTTAATCAGGTATTAATCAGGCAGCAGTCTCTTAAAATGATGTCGTTAATAGAATAGAATAGAGTAATGTTCCTTAAAATATGCTCGTGAACGGGTGCTGCCAGTGGGAATGGGTCTGCTCTTATCTGCTTGCCTTAATTTTTTTTTATTTATTTATTTAGTTTATTAAGATTCACATTTGAAACATGTATTGCGCAACTTCCTAAGTAATTGAAAATTGTTTACCGCTATGATCATTATAGTTCGATCATAACCTATTGTGTAATTGTGATGGAAACTGGCCTTAATCATACTATGTTAACGTGAGGTGTGGGTTCAATTTGACGATTGTATAAAATAAAACGGGGAGAAAAAAACAACCCTTCAAGAGTATCTTGCCGGTTCTTCTTCAAGCTCTCCCGCCGCGCCGTAGGGTTTGCTAACCGATGGCGTAGCTTCTATGACGTTCACAAGTATTGTAAATACCAATCTGAATAAACAAATTTTACTTTGACTTATCTCTTTCTATGCGTTGAAATAGTAATCAAGAAAAATATTGTAAACAAATCTAAATAAAAACATTTTTTAATTATTGGTACGCAAGTGACCCGGCCCTATAAGGATTGCGTGGGGGTATGGATTCAACATATTATTATCATTATTTCATTATAACTGTTTATGTTTTTTGATTTTTGCGACATACCAGAATAATATATGATCAGTCTAAATATTAAAGAATTTTCTTTCAGATAATCAGTTAACCAAGTTAAATATTTTAACAAAAGTGTTCGGTGTTACAAATATGTTCGTTCGTGTTTGCCATGTTTGATTCGTTCGTGCGTAAATGCCTTTAGATCGCAAGCGCACATCGACCGGTACAGAAAAGATTAAATTTACAACCGCACTCGAGTTGCACCCATCGTAAAATATAATTTACGCCTGTCACCGCTTACCAGCATCCTTGCGAGATGGTTCCTTACGGTAAATTGGAAGAAATGGGTTTATCTTACGCTGTTTTATGATGGGGGTGCTGAGAATTTTGTTTATTATTTCTAAACGGGAGGTTAGAACTTAGAACTTGACATAAGATTACATTATTCTATGAAATAGGTTCCCAAACGGGGCGGGGGCTATAGTGGGCGCTGGAGCTTTGTGGCTTTACGTGGGGGCGCTTTAGAGAAAGAGCGAGAGTATTATTTTTAATTTGTGATTAAAGTTGGTGTATAATTAACTATTTTATTTAAGAGGGGGTGTTGGACCTTTTTTTGAAGTGAAAACTTCTATAGCGGCGTTGTGCACTTTTTGATAGCGTGACCGTCCGATCGAAAATTCGTAAGACGGACTCGTGACCTGATCGAAAAACTGTTACAATGTCATTAGAATACGAAGGCAAATTTCGAAACCATTTCAAAAGTTGTGGTAGCTCAAGTTAGCAAACGTGCGGCATTGACGCCATGAAGACCTCGTTTCAAATCTAGTCCGATTTTTTACTGTTTTTGTCAAATTCCTTTTTTTTGTGAAAAGGTCTAGGGAGCCCTTTTCACTTCTGCCGGCACTCCCGGAGTGCAACCCGTGGATTTTTTTTCTTTTAAAGGCAGTTCACAAAAGAATAATTCTTCCAATTATTGGAACCTATGAAAGGAGAAGTATTAGGTCCTTTTTGCGCTCTGACTGACTGTTTTAAGTGACCAATCCATGTCTTATTATAGTAAATTAGTATTTATATTTAAATACATAATTATATATTGGACACCATCACATTCACTGTTCTTATACCAAACTGTAGTCGCTTGAGCATTAGTGTTATGGAAATTGGAAACAACAACGGGTATTACTGTCTATCGGTGTATACCACATACACCCAGACCCGAGGAAATATTGAAAAGTTCATTTTCAATATTTATCCGACCGGGAATTGAACCCGGGACCTCTAAAAATTGCGGCAACCTTGAAAACCGGAGCGTACACAACTCGGCCTTGGCCTGTCATTTGTGTTGCAATACAAGAAGTCGATACGCGCACATGGGCATACATAATACCATGAATTATTTCCAACAATACTTAATAGAAACTCTTGTTAGGGAATATCAGAAACTACCACTGAATATCAAACCTTTAAACCCATTTACGAACCCATTTAAAACTGAAATGCGTTATCGATATTTATAAAGATATTACTTTAGAGGAAGTGCTATTTAGAAACAACAATGGCTAAATAATTTTGGCAACTGTAACTTCTCAGATTTTGGCTTTTAGCCAGGACGAGTGTATGACGCAAGGCTTTTACAGAGAAGACAGATATTAGACTCTTTTAGTGTTTCTTTTCTAGCTTTTTGCTGAGATTCTTGACAAAATAAGACAACCTTGAGGGGATACAATAAAATACAGAGTTTTATTATTGCAGAAGTTAAAAGTAGTAGGAATAACGTTGGTACCTATCATTATTTTTGTGCGCTATATTATGTACGTACGTATTATGCCTTGCGGCGCTACTCGCGAGATGTAATGAGGAAATTTTCGTCTTTTAAAAGTGCCTAAATGTAACCGCATTAAAATTTTGACCAGCCTTTACCGCGAGCGGTCAATCAAACAATGTTTTAGTATTTGTTATTTACTGGGTCCCTACCATCAACTTTAAGACAGCGATTCAAAAATAGCGCGATGCAGAATAGGTTCCTAAAATGAATTGCTTTCTTTCGTACTATGATGACCTTCTAAAAACTGGATCGCAAATGAATTGCTAAATCTGAATGACCCAAAGATTTGTGTCCTTTTTCTTCTACCCGTCTCTTTCACTCGATTCTGTCATGCCCGCAGAGTGAGAGGGACGGGTATAACATGCGCAGGTGTCATGTTAAATCGACCGGGTTATAAGTCAAATAAGAGTTCCTGACAGCTTAGCGGCTGTGAAATGTCATTGAATGATCACTGAATCGCTGTCATTGATATTAAGCTGTCGTGGTACGAATAAGCGAAGCAGATCAGTTTAGGTCCTAAACAAAACCGCAATAAGAGTTGATGGTAAGCACCCAGGACGGAGCAATACATTACGTATAGCGCCATCACGCTTACAATATTTCTATGACATTGTTTTTCAGCCGGCGGCAAGGCTGCGGTTTGTCTGCATAGGACGCTGACATCAAAAACTTTAAAAGGATCTACGAGTAAGTACTTATTATCCAAACTAAATTAATGGTTTTAAAATCACTAAACTTAAATAATTATTAAGTTTTTGTCGAGTCAGTTATCATAGCCCTCAAAAGGTCCAACGTGATTAATCGAATTTAACAATTTCTTTTGCTCATTTTTCATTGTCGTCGTAATATTTGGTAATCCTACTGAACTAACTATATTTTTAAGTTTATTCTGAACTTAATTTATCATAGAGATTTATCTGTTTTTCGAAGTTTTGTCTGACGTGAGATTCAGATAACGATCTTCATAATTTTAAATTTAATGTTACATCACTACATAGTATAAAACAAAGTCGCTTTCTCTGTCCCTATGTCCCTTTGTATGCTTAAATCTTTGAAACTACGCAACGGATTTTGATGCGTTTTTTTAATAGATAGGGTGATTCAAGAGGAAGGTTTATATGTACTTTTTATCCCGATATTCCCACGGGAACGGGAACCACGTGGGTGAAACCGCGGGCGGCCGCTAGTTAATATTAAATTTGTGATAACTACACTTAAATTAATGTACACCGACACAGTATGTTCATCAACTTAAACAGTTGAACTTCGATAACAGCTTTTATTACGTGGGGCATAAAGGCGATCTCAAGTTCAACAGGTATAATTTAATTTAATTTTAATTTATTCATTAAGGCACATCAACATCACAAACACAAAACATTTTAAACATATCATTACATTAATTAAAACTAGTATTTCTGACTATTATAGACATGCACAGCATTCATAAAAATAAAACAGTTCTATGATTATAATATTAACATAAAAGTACCTATCTACATATTTAAATACCTATAAATAATTGAAAATTTATTATTTATTTTATTTTATTTTATTTAATCTGATATGCTGTCTTGTGTACTTTTAGCCACTTGTTTGACGTTCTCTTTTGTAAGCTGTTGAATTTGTTTGGACATGTCCCTTATGCCGGGAACCGCAGGATTATCTTAGGGATTTTTTTATGCCAATGACTCCTAATAAGATGACCTCGGGCTTAAAAGCTTTATTCAAATTTAAAATTATTTTCTCAAGAAGTTGAAAGATTTAACATTAGCTTGAGAAAATTATGGTAATACGCTTAGACGTGTTGGACTTTTTGAAGACGTTTTGGTTTGATAAAGTTGTAATTAAGGTTATCATTATCGTTATCGTAATCATTATTAAGGCGAGGATTCCCGACCGAAATAGGCACGCTCGGCCGCGCTCGATACATTTCACGCGGAACCAGCGGCAGCCGGCAGTGAAATGTGAACTCGCGAGCGCCCCGCGAATCGAAAATCTCTTGAAATTCAATTAAAAATTAACTAATAAAAAATTTAAAATTATGACGGCCGGTAACCCTCGGCTAATCAAAGACAATCATTTTCGTATATTTTTCATTCACTAATACCACAGCGGTGACACTCCCTGTACGTGAGAGTTCGATCGCCGGTGACATTTAGCCGGCGCTAGGGTTGATACCGAAATGGAATGCCAAAGAAGATTACACATAGGATGTTAAATAATGTAAACTTGTGTAAGAACATTTAGTTAGTGAAAAACACGTTCAATTTTCAATCAACTTTTATTTATTAAATATCTTTACAAATGGAATATAATAAAATTTCCGACAAAATAAAATATGAACGACAGATAATAAAATACTTAAATAAGAAACCGAGCAGCGTTATATTTTGATTGTGAAAAAATAAATATAGACATAAGAAAATCTACAAATGTAATTGACGCCTTAAAACATTGCAAAAAAACTGAAATGGAGGTGGACCGGCCACATAGCACGGATGGACAAAGAAAAATGGACACAAAGAGTACCTAACTACTTGAACAGGACCAACTTATAAAAGGAAAAGAGGTAGACCAAAAGAAAGATGGATTGATGAGATAGTAAAAGTAATCGGAAGAGATTGGAATACAAAAGCATAGAACAGAAAAACTTGGAGTGAAATGGAGGAAGCCTTTACCCTATAAGGGGTCCTTAATATACTGAATTTATTTTTAATTATATAATCTCTCTTTTATATTATTTCACCATCATCAGCCATTTAATGTCCCCACTGCTGGGGCACTGGCCTTCCTTATGGATGGATAAGGAGAATGAGCCATGACCCACCACGCGGGCTCAGTGCGGATTGGTGGGTATTAACGACTGCAAGTGCAGCCGGGACCAACGGCTTAACGTGCCTTCCGAAGCACGGAGGAGCTCGAGATGAAAAGTTTTTGGTCACCCATCCCGTGACCGACCATTGCGAACGTTGCTTAACTTCAACGATCGCAGGCCAAGCGCGCTATCCACTGCGCCACGGGCTCCTCAAATTATATTATTTATTTAAATCAATTCATATGATCAAATTTAAAATTACATTGAAATATTATATAAATTTACAATTTTTATTCAAATTTTGTAATTAAAATGACATACAGTTTTTTATTGAGGAATAGTAAAGGCTATAATAATAATAATAATATACGTAAAATAAGCTACTAACAGTGGGACACAGTTAATCCAAGTGCCCGAATAAAATACTAAATCGTCCAAAGAAAATACTAAGTAAGCGACAAAAATACTGAGTGAGTGAATCAATAATCACCCAAATAAAAATTTATCCTCTCAATAATTATTTATTATCGACTGAATTTTAACGCATTTTTCGGCTTACAAGTAGTTCCAATTTGAATGTATGAAGATTGCGCCAGCCCTTGGCCAAGGCATTCACCGACTGCCTGTTCTCCGCCCCGCGCGCCTCTCACGGCCCCCACTCTCATCCAGATATACACATAGCCGCAAGCGATTTTACGTGCACACATGCTTAAGTGTCGTTTCTTTTCGCGTTAGTGTATATATTCTTTGCTAATACCAAGTATACTGCAAGTAATACGATATTTGGATTACGATTAGACGGATGTTTGGGATTTTATTTGACACAGTACAATATCTCCAATCGAAAAAAAACGGCCGGAAGCACTAGATAAATAACTGTAAAATAACATATATTTTTTTCCAAGTTTTAAGTACTTGTGATTTGCGAGTAATCCATAATTAAAATACCCTATTTTGGGGAATCGCAGTCGATCTTACTCGTAATAGTACTTACTTAGCAATTGATTACTATAACAATACATATAAAAAACTAAAATTAAAAATTTAATAAAAAACAATCATAAATTAATATTCCACTTTCATAAAGCCTTAAACAACTACATTGGCCTCCCTAAAAAACGCAGGCGCTACTAGGTAAGTACCTATAACGTAAATTTATTCATATTCGCACGCGGAAGTCACCGAAACAAACAATGTAGGTAACCCATGTTTCATGCCCGCTTTACCCGCGTCCCTACGCCCGCGCTAGCACCATGCACATCATTGTTATGGCGTCAGACTTAGATAAGATGGTGGTAGCAAGCCAGGGGGACTAAGAACAAGTCCTCACTCACCAACCAAACCGAATACAATATGTACCCCCACTGGGAATTGAACTAGGGACCTCTGGGTCTGATACCGGTGGTGTGAACCACTAGACCACAGGGGCGGTTATGTTTGCAGTAGCCACTCTTGTCAAGTTCAAATATTATTCAAAATCAATCAACAGACTTTCAATGTCAAAGGTTTCTCAGCGAAAGTTGCATTGTGCCTCAGCAATACATTATTTTACAATACTTCATTATCTTACGCTACGATGCTATACTGCATTGCGCATAGTCGTAGTTTTATAATAACCTAAAGCTATTGAAAAAATGAAAATGAAGTATTTAGAAAAAAACTACCAGTTTCACAAACCATCACGGCCCTCGGACCCATCGGAGCTGGTTGTGAGACGGGTACATTTTTTCTAAATACTTCATTTTCAATTTTTCAATAATAAAAATTGCATTGTGAATGCAAACAAGTAAAAATTTTAATAACCTAAAGCTACTTAAGCTTGAGGAGCCCGTGGCGCAGTGGATAGCGCGCTCGGCCTGCGATCGTTGAGGTTAAGCAACGTTCGCAATGGTCGGTCACGGGATGGGTGACCAAAAACTTTTCATCTCGAGCTCCTCCGTGCTTCGGAAGGCACGTTAAGCCGTTGGTCCCGGCTGCACTTGCAGTCGTTAATACCCACCAATCCGCATTGAGCCCGCGTGGTGGGTCATGGCTCATTCTCCTTATTCATCCATAAGGAAGGCCAGTGCTCCAGCAGTGGGGACATTAAATGGCTGATGATGATGAAAGCTACTTTAACGTCCAAAGCACAAACGGAGCTTATCGCTTAGCTTGGCATCTTTGTTTTACATCCACTAACAAAATTACTACAAAATTGAATTTTCAAACTCCAACAGTGTTGATAACATCGCAAAACCAACGAATTTTTATGAGCTTCCGCACTGCAGAAGTGTCCTAATATAAAATGTATTAAGTTGATAAAAACTTTTTCAGATTAACAGTAAGTATTCTAGGGTATCATTTTATAAAAAAACGTTTTTGAAAAAAAATGTAACCGCCTTCAAAACGGATCTTCAAACAAAAATTACCAAACATTAAAAAACGAAAAAAATAATAAGATTTTTTAATTTAAAGGACGATGATACGTGGCTTTTTCTAATTTATCTTGGTACTTACTGAACTGTTTGAAGTCGGTGCCGTCTTATACGTATTGAGGTATTTACGTCCTACACCTCACGCTTGGGACCGGGTTTTTTTTTATATGTTAGTTATTTCACACAGTATATTTCGTTCTTATTCTTTTTGGCTTGGCACCGACTTCAAACAGTTCAGTAAGTACCAAGATAAATTAGAAAAAGCCACGTATCATCGTCCTTTAAATTAAAAAATCTTATTATTTTTTTCGTTTTTTAGTGTTTGTTAATTTTTGTTTGAAGATCCGTTTTGAAGCCGGTTACATTTTTTTTCAAAAACGTATTATTTTTCGATTTTTAGTGAAGTAGCTTAAAAAACTACATGGTGATTATGATAAATTGTTGTAAATATCCTATTCGTTACGGAATTCAGCTTTCTATCTTTAGCTACTTAGATAACTTGAAGAAATACAACTGAAGGTCCATTCGTGCATATGGTATTTATAAAACATCATAATATAACTCCTAACTGTTGAGGAGTTGCACCTCTCATCAGCAGCTTACCCTAATAACCCGAAAGAATATAACTATTGGCCCATACGTACGATTAATACTTAAAGAAATATTCTCCAGCACCTAACCGTTAAGGAGTTGTAGCTTATATCACCAGCTCATCACTATGAGATGACTACCAGATGCAAATACTTGACTAACTTCAAAAATAAATGGAACGCATAAGGCTTGCCTATATTTGAGAATTTCTCTCAATTTTCCTGGGATTTGATCCCCTGGTCCTGACTTGGTGAAAGTAAGATCAGGTCAAAAGAACGAACTTTCGAAAAAAAAATATTTTTGAAAATGATCCCCAATTTGATGAAACTATGAAATCGTCCATATACCCAAATAAAGTCTAAATACACATTATTCAGGATAACTCCTGAACTTCTTGCCAGTTCTTGATAAAATTTTAATGGGACCACACGAGAAGCGGCACCTTTTAAATAAAAAAAGAATTATCCAAATCGGTTCATTAACTAAAAAGTTCTGAGGTAACACACATAAAAAAATAAAATAAAAAAAAAACAGTCGAATTGATAACCTCCTCCTTTTTTTGAAGTCGGTTAAAAAACTGGTGGCTGCTCGCGGTTTTACCCGAGTAGTACCCGTTCCCGTGGGAATATTATATAGCCTGTCACTCGGGAATGTAGCTTTCTACTGATGAAAGAATTTTTAATATCGGTCCAGTTGTTTTTGAGTGTATTTGTTACAAGGAAAGATACAAAAATCTTTTCTCTCAATTATATAAGTATATACAAAGAAGAGCTTGCTTATAAGATCGTAAATTATTTTCACTGTATTACCAGAAACTAGAGCTAATAGTTTTTACAATTTTATTTTTACCCCTAAAGCGTGTCAATATAAAACAGCAATAGCCGTCAAGTGTGTATCAGGTTACCGGTGTACTTATCGCCACTATTTTCCATTTTTCTCGAGATCCACAATAGATAATGAAAATCTTATGACTGCTTTGGAAAGACAACAAAATTTGCCATCTAAATATGTAGGTGTTATGTATAAATATTATGTAGTTAAATTAAAAAGACGGTAATTAAATAATATTTACGGAAAAAAGTATTTTTTATTTCATGCCACAACTATCTTAAAAAATTAGGCGATAACTATATTTATTTTTGTATTTATTTATTTTTTATAGTCTAAAATTTACGGAAAAAATATAAAAAATATATATATTTTTGTATTTTCAAAAATAAAGTGATAAATGTATTATTTTTTTTTTATTTCTATAGTTTTAGTTATATCTGTGGTATTATTAAATTTACTAATAGACGTTTCTTTTTGATCATATAGTCGTCTCGTTTCATCTACTACACGGTGACATAAGTTTATATGATAGAAATACAGTAGTTTTGCCACAGACAAGCTTTTTATATAGCCTATACGTTTCTGTCGCAATGCGACAGAACACACTTGACTGCTATTTCGAGTCTGTCGCATTGCGACGCAACACGCTTGAGGGGGTATTTTACTAGCTTTGCCTTGCAGTTTCATCTGCGTTAATTTGAGGAAAAGGAAAAACCGATCAATCAATCAATCCATCAAATATTTATTTATTCACATAGACATAATTAGCATGTACTTATGAATCGTCAATATTTTCCTTCCAACCATTCATGACTTTTTTAACTGACAAGAAGAATGGGCGCTACTAAACAAACCTACTAAACAACAATTTTTTATCCCGTTTTTGCAACATTTTTGCTTCTGTTGGTTGGTCGTAGCGTGATGTAATAGCCTATAGCCTAACTAGATAAATTGAGTATCCAACACAAAAATATTTTTTATTTCGGTCCAGTAGTTTCTGCAACAACAAACAACCAAACTCTTCAGCTTTATAATATTAGTATAGATTACAATACATTCGACATTATATTTTCGCCAATCCAATGGAATAAATAGGATGCTATGAGAAGTAAATTAAATAAAATAGTAATAAGAAACTAAATTAATTGATGACTAAGATCTGATATTTCCATCCTCAGATAAAAGTTATCAGTCAGTTAAATTAATAACCAACCAAAGTACATGTCATTCTAAAAAACAAGAGACAAAAAATTACTATTGCTTTGCAATAGGGTATTTTACTGTTGTTGAAATGTAGATATTTAATGATGACGTTAAAAAATATTGCAATTAAGAATACCAAATGTGAAAAATAATTTGAATCTGTTTTATAATAAAAGAATTATAGTCTGTTTGATTTTGACTATAGCTGTCTCTTTCTAAAACGAAATCTTCTATGGCGTGACTATGACGCTACTAACCCACTGACGTCACTAAGATAGCGTCCTGTCCTTGTCTAATTATAAAGTTTGAAGTCCTATATCTTTGAAAATATTCAAGATAATTCAAAATGAAAACTTGTTTTGTGTAGCTAATATTTCGAAAAACATTTTAAAGAAATAAAAAAAAATCAGTAAAATACCGTATTGGGAGGCATTATACTAATATCAGACGAATAATTTTTATCCAGGCATTGAAAAATCAGCCATAATTATTATAAAATAAGTTAATAAAAATGAAGTAGAAGTAGTGCGAACTGCTTCACTTAGTTTTTAATCTGACGTAATACACTATTATTGACACATTAAGGATATAGCATAGGTAAAAAAAATATCGTCGATGGCCGTTGCTTACACAAGCGAGGGGGTGCTGGGATCGGTAAGACTCCGGCCGCGGCACTCTCGTAGACTGAGAAATACGTGTAGACGCGGCATGCAGCGCGCATTCTATTTACATCTAAAATATCACCTATGTGCGCTTTTACTAAGGAAATTATATTATGTAGAATACAAGAAGAATTATTAATGAATATTTATTGTAAACGTCGGTTTGTAGGAAGAGTAGATCTTAGATATTATTCGTATGTAGTAAAAAAAGCTTTTTTTAACAAAGATAGTCCATTCAAACGATTCTTCAAAATGCAGAACACAGCAGCAGCTATTTATATTTATTTTCTATCTCTAAATCATTTCAATAATATATCCATTATCGAAATGATCTTCGCAGGCAAAACTACAACATTTGCTACAAATTACACTGAAAAAAATAAATAATGTATACTGCTCTAACCAGTAGGTACATTTTCAGATTTATTCCAATCAAATTAATAAAACTTATAATTTATTATGAAAAAATATAAATAACTCATACTAGCCCATCATCTAATACTTTTTTACTCAATCAAAATAATCAATATTTAAATAAGTATACCGTTTATATAAAATCACGCTATCAATCTATAATATAAATCAATATATAAAAAAACACTTAAATAAAAATATTGTTTAAGTACAAAAAAATAAAATAAAATACATATTATTCAAATACCAAAAATGATAATATCAAATAATACAATAACTTGTGTCATTGAAAATTGGAAGCAACGATCACATACACCCAGATACAAGAAAATATCTAAAAGTTAGTTTTCGACATTTACCCGTCCGAGAATCGAACCCGGGACCTCAGAGATAGTGGCACCTAGAAAACCGGTGCGTACACCAATCGGCCACGGAGATCGTCGAATTTGTTTAAACAAAATGTAGCGCAACTGAAATAATTGATACTTTGTTTACTAATGTAAACTTGCCACGTAAGGTTATAAATCAGCCACTTAAAAAAAACCTTTTTTCATTAATCATTTTAAAATATCTTTATTTTTCATTGTCACTATTTTTCGCCATGTACGCATCATATCCCTTGTGCTCCAAAAATGGGTAAAAAACGTAAAAACTTGCCTAACGTCAGGTTCTTTTTTCTGTTTAAATATTATGCGATATGCTGAAATATTTGTACTAATTAAAAATTAATACCGAAGCGACAGCAACACAACTATATGTTAAAATTTTGTGCAAAGGCAGCTCTACTTAATTCTGTGGAACTTTATTAAAACTAGCTACGCTTTTCCCCAAAGACGAACTTCTTGTTTTTTCAAGTCGAATCCTTGGAACGGCAATCTTATTTTTATTTCTTGTTTTGAATTGATGTATATTGCTACGTTTTACAAATGTATTGAGATACTTCTTCACATATACCATATTCTCATATATTATTATGTATTGTCCTGCAACAGTTAATATGTTGATTTCTTTTAAAGAATCTCTTGGCCGAAGTTTGTATATGGCGCGAATAGCTCTTTTCTAAAGCACAAAAATACTTTCGATGTTAGCTGCTGAACCCCAAAGTAATAGGCCGTAGGACAATACACTCTGAAAATAGCTAAAATAGATTAACCTTGCCGTTTCAATATCGGTTAAGAGCCTTATTTCTTTAACAGCAAATGCCGCAGAACTGAGTCTACCGGCCAAGGCTTCAATATGAGGGTCCCATTGAAGTTGATAATCTAATGTTATATCTAAAAATTGAGTACTGTTAATTAATTCTACTACATTGTCATCCAATTTTATGTGAATATCAACCTGTCTTACATTTGGCAGGGATTTTTTTTTCACATTTTGTTTTTTTTTCGAGTTTAATGATAGATTAATTGATGGTACCACGGCAAAAAGAAATTGCCACAGTACCATCAATGGTACTGTCTAATGGTACCATGGTAAAAGAATGGATTATTGCTATGAAACCAATGCGCAACTTTCGATAAAGTACTATTTACTTCGTCAGAACAATTATTACCTCTGTCAACTTTAAAGACTAGAGGAAGTGTCATCAGCAAATAGCACTGTCTTGCATAAATTCTTTGCTTAAAAAGGAAGGTCATTTATATAAATTAAAAACAGCAAAAGGGACCAGTATTAACCCCTGGGGTACGCCCATGTTGATAGGGGCTCCAGTAGACTCAGTTTTGTTGATAACTACTTTCTGTGTTCTTTCACATAGATATGATTGCATAAGGCTAACCGATTTATCATAGACACCATAATGTTTTAATTTCCTTAAAAGCGTTTGGTGATTAACACAATCGAAAGCTTTGGAGAGGTCAAAATAAATACCAACTACATCTCGCTTGCTCTCCCAAGCATCAAATATATGTTTTTAAATATAATATGATAGGATGACATACCAAGACCAGTATGAATTAGATCCCATATCACAGGACACCATCGATTTTGGGAATGAATTGCTAGAAGCCATATCCGAAACAACGAGAGAAAAGTGGAACAAGCTAATCGAAGGCGTAGAAGGCATGGTGTTTTATAAGGAAACTAAATAATGATCCTAAAATCGCTGATCGTCATTCCAATGTGACCACAAACCAGATCGCTCACCACTTACTCCAAAATGGGAAAGCTTCCACGAAAAGTCTCCAGAAGAAATTTACACGAGACCCTGGTAAAGAGGTTAACCACTTGGACGAGGCTTTTACAGAAACAGAGCTCAAGTTTGCCCTTGATAAGCTCAAAGAAGGTAAAGCCGCTGGCTTTGACAACATCAGGGTCGAGCAGCTGAAACGGTTTGGTTTCGTACTACTTATACAAAACTGTCATTTCTTGCATGGCAGTTTCCAAATGATATGTAATCTAATCACTGACGTTTTAGCCACCTACTTTTAATAAATGACATTTGTGGCAGAGACTGTATATAAAACTTCTTCGAGATTATTTATTTTTATGAATTTATTATCTTTGATATAATATGTTAGTTAGTTTAAAGTTAGCCCGCCATTTGTTTATACTTTGTGCAATGAAATTTAAATAATGAAATAAATATTCCTCCTTCGGAAGTACTTGTACCTATGCAATATTTCAATAGAGTATCAAAAATTTTACTCCGACTATGCAAGTCTCCTTACAGAACTCCGCAAACTTATCTGACGCGGTGGTTAAATTTGAGAGTTTAAACTGTCAATACAGCTGACAGACCTTTCATTCTTTTTATTGCTACTGGCGCCTTAACCATCGGTTTTAGATATTGTTGTGGGAATTTCGAATTTCGAATTTCAAAACCGCGAGAGCAAGAGCATGTCTTGCAAGAAATTGTATGCATGCTCTAATTTTGTACTAGGTATTGAATTATAATGGAAAAGAGAATTAGTAATAAAAAACAGCGAGTTGCACTCCGGGAGTGCCGGCAGAAGTGAAAACTTGAATATAAACGTTGTGCATTTTTGATATTCATAAATTTTTAACCAGTTGATTTTTAGAAAATATACTTATAATAATGAACTAGATGCGTTGATAAAGGGCTCCGTAGACTTTTTCACAAAAAAATAGGAGTTTGGACAAAAAAAAAGAAAATAATACGGACTGGATTTGAACCGAGGTCTTCTGTTCTGCCGCCGCGCGCCGCCTGTTTTGTCTAACCGAGGTGCCAGAGCTATCAGACCATCGGGAAAGATGGCGAAATTTGCCTTCGTATTCTAATGACATTGTAATAGTTTTTCGATCAGGCCCCCAAGTACGTCTTACGGTCACGTGATCCTGGGACCGTACTCTGAAACGCAAATCCGAAACTTCGGTTAGCCCCGCCCCTATCACTCGATTCCGTTATGACTCGAGAGTGAGACCCTCTGACGCGAGTTAAACAGCTTTTACCCATCACAATAAATAGTGCACAACGCCGCTAAAGAAGTTGTCACTTCAAGAATGTTTTGAACCTGAAATTTTCACAAAATGGTGCGGTATAATATGTTCCTCACTCAAAGGTAAGAAGCTGGACATTTCACAGTCTCATAAAATTGGTGTAATGGTAATATTAGATCAACTAGGTATATGAAAAAAACTTACGTCGGTTTTATTTCAAGAATTGCTTTTTATTGCATTATGTCTCTGTAAAAAACTTTTTCAACAAGTGAATTTCTTATTTCTAGATGCGATTTTTTACACCTACCTATCTTAAGTTTCTCACATTTCCAATTTTGCGAGGAACCTAAAACGAACATAAATTTAATATACAGTGGTAGAAGTTAGAAACTTAGACTAATTATGTACCTACCTACAACACAACAAAATATAGGTACTCAAATAGTACAACTTTAATGGGCTCTTAAGTATCTTAGGCAATATTACTTATCCGTCACTTTTATTTCAAACTATTAATGTTTGCTTTAGGTAATGAGTAAAATTATTACTTGTCCTAGGTTACATAGGTCTATGGTTATGCAATAAATGGCAAAGCACTCATCTATACCCAACCCTGAAGCGCTAGTTCAATATTTCCTAGCAAAATAAGCATCATTGAAAAAAATTAGGATCCTGGTTTGAGTTTTTTTTTTCAATTTTGGCGCAATCGGAGCGATACAGTCTCCACGTCCAAACGCCGCCAATGCCAGGCGGAGACTGAAGATTTATGCTGCGAAACGGTGTACGATGCATTTTGGGATACTAGTTCTTGAATATAAATATTACAAAAAAAATTTTTAGTAACTTCCCTAGATATGACTAAGAACTACTTACACAAAAAAAATTAGCTTGATTACTCAAATAGTTATTGAGATAATTGAGTTTAAGACGGAAAAAAGGGGTCTTGAAAATATTTTTTTTTAGTACATTGTATTTATTTTATTCAAATAAAATTTAGTAACTTCCCTTCATAAAGAAAAGATCTATCACATATAATATTTTGGAAGACCTAGCAATGATACTTTGTCAGGAAATTTAATTTAAAAACATTGAAAATTCTGAGTTTGATCGCCGGAATGCCCTTAATATACTGGAATATTTTTGAATTATCAGAATCATCAATTCATTAAATTTTCTTTAACAACATAAAATCATTCGATACATACATTGAAAGGAATGCTGCAAAATAATTTGACTCTTACACAATTTTGCATTTTAAAGTTTAATAATTCACAAACGGATGCCTCAATCAAAAATCTCTTTTGCTATCTAATGACATCACACACTATGGGGTAGTCTATTACAATTTTTCCTATACTTACAGAATTAAATTGTGAATGCATAAATTTAATAAAAAAAATAAAAGCACACCATGCTTAACGTGCAATTTTAGTCCTATAATAGATTACTTACTTTGTAATATAGGTTTACTTGTTTGTGGATATTTGCCAAATCGATAAGGCGATACGATTGGATGCCAAATGTAATTGTACTGTCACCGATACAAATGCAATTTCAGCTGATATCTATTTGATATCATAAAATTAAATACACATTATAAACAAAGAATAATATTTTGGGTTATCTTTTTCTCTTTTGGGATGATCCAAGTCTCTCAAGGTTTATAATAATAAGAGTCATATATTATTATATTGAATCGTAAGTGTCGAACTAGATTATTTAATAAGTCTAAAGCCTTCTAATTATTCCAAAAAATAATAGTGTCTACATGTGTTGGAGGTCATGATTCAATACATAATATTAAGCTGATACGGTTCTTGGTGCATATTAATGTATTTATTTTATCTGAACAATAAACAATATCTATACAAATAAATAAAATTGGAGTGTCTGTTTGTAATATTAAAATAACCGCTTTTTACTACCTACATATAACAAAATAACATTTTTTAATTTTTTTGTCTGTCTGTCTGTCTGTCTGTTTGTTCCGGCTAATCTCTGAAACGGCTAAACCGATTTTGGCGGGACTTTCACTGGCAGGTAGCTGATGTAATAAGGAATAACTTAGGCTTTAAATCCAGGAAAAATATCAGATTCCCGCGGGATCACCACATTCCCGCGGGATAACGTTGTGTAGTCCACGCGGGCGAAGCCGCGGGCGGAAAGCTAGTCAACAATAAAAGAAGAACGCAAAAAAAAAAAATTTGTAGCCTCACTTCGGAGCCTTCAAAAAATACCTATATATCTTCATTGTTATCTGTAAACATAACGCCGTCACAAACTTTCGCTTCCAGAAGCTGAGATTTCTGATTTCCCACAGGATCCGTATCTAACATTGATAATACGTCAAATCGAGGAGTTTCAAAGACGTCCTCATTCCAGATTTATGACCCATCAACATCGACTTGGAAGATTGGAAAGATTTTATAAATAAAAGTAATTGAATTGCATCGATTTTGAAAAACGATAGAAGACCAACTTCTATAACTTTTATGGTGGAAGCAGATTATGTTTATTAAGCAACTTGATAGGTCATCGACAGAATTATGTTCCGGCTGCTATAAACCATTTCATTTTATGGCTCATCCTGCAAATCTATTGTGATGAAAGTCTATCGATGAGAATGACCCGTGGTTTTCATGAACATTGACAGGACTTCATTGAATGTAAATTTAATGATTCAAGATCAGAGTACTTTTTTTCTTTACAGGTACGTCAGCGTACTTAAAAAACATAACGTATATCTTCGTCTTAAAAACGTAAAGTACAAATAAAAATGGGTATTGAAAAAAACACTTAAGAAGGCAAGGACGTCTAGAAGGAGGCAGCTAAACGTGCGATTACACGCATGCCCTCCACAGGCCCGATTAAATTGAGCCCCCAGGCCACCGTCTCTGATGTCCTAATACAATTAGGACGAAAAACGGAGGACAATGGAAGAGGAACAAACGCCCTTGATAATTTTATCTACCTCAATAAATAGGGACATAAGAAGAAAACGTGATATAATCTTTATTTCGGATAAAAATGAGATACATATTTTTACAAGGACAAATCTATCTATTTGTCTATAATAAAGGCTGGCACACACCAAAAAATGTCGCAGACGTGCTGCATTGCGTCTGCGTGTGTCATGAATTGTAATATTTAAACTTGTACGCATAGGTTCATACCGACAGTGTTGCATCGCAATGCATCTGCGACACCGTACCACGAGAGCGCACTTACCACTGCGCCACGGGCTTCTCTGAAAGCTAACAAAAATCCCATAAATATATTTGAAGCTTACTCCATAGGGACAGGTTAGGCTTAGACTTAAACTTTAAGGTCTGAATCCACCAATTTGTAATGATAAGAGTAACGAGAACTGGCGGATTTATTACTTTAGCTTTCTAGGGTTTCTCCGTGGGAAGTAATTTGTTAGGAAATGGAATAGAATCCCTGATATCCAGCCAGAGATTGGACGTAAACTTTTTATTATGGACAATAGTAGACAGGCTGTTTTTTGCATGATCGCTTAAGTGCTCATTTTGACTAAGTTACAGCTAAGCTCAGGTTATTACGAGAAATAATAGCACGTAAATGAACTTTTAATTATCTACGTATATGAAAAGGAAATAACTACACAAAAACGATATTTTTTTTAGTAAGGTTTTTTGATAAATATTTCGGATTTCCCGTTCACTGCTCCTTTCCTCCAAATAACCACAACCTTTGGGATGCTTTGGGTTCGAATCTAAGTTTCGAATATCTAGGATACTTGGGGACTTTTTGCGTTTTCTGTTTCAAGTAAGTATTATTTCTCATAAGAGACAATTATATCTAGAAATAATCCTAAATGGAATCTAGGTAGGAATTTATTAAATAACCGAATATTGAGCGATGTAGGTACATCTGAAATCTAAGACTGAATCAGCCAAAGCTTTTGGCTGTTACTGAAGTTTTAGGATAAAATGTCGGTTAGCCTATAAAACTGATACTTATTGTACACAATACATACTAAATGCGCCACGCTGTTTTTTTAGCGTAGCTTCTTTTACTGTGGAAATCCATTTACTTATATTATAAATGTGAAAGAGTGTTTGATTATTTGTTTGTTTGTTTGTCCGTCTTTCACGTAAAAACGGATCGACGTGATTTTTGGCATGGGGATAGTTTGGGAGCTGGATAGGCACTTTTTATTTTGAAAAAACATCACATTCGTGAAGCCGGGTGCGGAAGCCTAGTATCGAGATAAAATTTAGCAAATGACACTTAATAATAATATATCTGTCTACTACTGGTAAAGGAATTTTCAAAATCTGTTCAAAAGTTTCAGACAACTCTTTCTATACACAAAATTTTAAACTTTTTTTTAATCTACTACAGGTTAGCGTTTAGCCTTCATCACACCTGATGTTAAGCGGTGAAGATGGAAGCGCACTACTTCCGGAATCCTCAATACCTATTGGTGTAGAAGTGTAGATGTAGAAAAGTATGAACATACTTAATTTTATTATTTATGCATTACTTGATTGAATATTTAGGGCAATCACTGTTCAAAAGAATATGTTGATAATATACGAGCTTGATATTTACGCCATGTCATCAAATTTTATTTCCCATCAAAATTAATATTCATTTCATTGACGGGGCGCACATTTTGCTTATTTTTTTGGTTATTACATTTTTACTCACGTTTACAATTTGCGTTTTTTTTAAACAAAAAGTTTAAGTGAAATAGTATTGGTAATTTTTGTCAGTTTTGCGAATTTTTATTATTTTTATACATTTTCAATATAGAATACCTAAATAAAATATCTATAAACACCAAATGGGCAGTGACTCAACGTGTTTATGTAAACTAAAAAAAAACAACAGACAAGGCTACAATTCAATCTGAAAATAAGTAGGTAGAGCGCCAGATACCTCAGCGCGTAACTAGGGAGTTTTTGGCGCTAGATACAGAACATTGTTTTGTTCTAAGGACTAAGAGATTAGTATTCGATTTTGACCGCGTGCAGACTTAGGTATCTGGCGTGTACTCTAATTTAATTAACACGCACCACATTACTGTGTAATCACAACATAATAATATCACACAATAACATATTATAACTACAGCATACATCGCATGAGTTTACCTCCGTCCACCATCATCATACTACGATCTGATATTTTTGAATAAAATTGATCTATCGTAACAAAGTTTTTTTACATGATTAGCCGGTCCTCAGATTAACTTTCACTGATTCGCATTTTACATACTAGTGTCACATCTATCCTTTGGTAAAAAACAAAAGCGTATTCACCAGTAAAACGTTGTGGTTACATTCTATTCGGCAATCGATTCATCGGCGGTGCCGCTCGATCACATGTACCGAATCGAACAGTGGTATTGTAAAAGTTTTATTAAACTTTTTATTGTTACAGTTCACCGAGTTCAAAAGGTAAAACTGAAACGAAGTTTAGAGATCAATATAATAAAGTAATTGTGGAAGTGTTGTATTGTACAACAATGTTAAATATTTTTTGTTTTTGCTGCGCATATAAGCTTATCTACCTGTGTCGGATTCAAATTTACATTTTAGTCATCTTATCCTATCCTACTTATTAATATTATAAATGTGAAAGTTTAGATGTTTGGATGTTTGTTACTCAATCACGCCAAAACGGCTGAACGGATTTGGCTGAAATTTGGGACACAGTTACTTTGTAGCCTGAGGAGAAACATAGGCTACTTTATATTTCGGAAAAATATCACCTTCCCACGGGATAACGTCGTCATGCAGTAAACGCGGGCGAAGCCGCGGGCTGAAAGCTAGTCGCATATATTTAAATATTATAATAATAATATTTTTGGGGTCAGCGCAGTCTGTATTTTCCCTTTCCATCATTTTTATCAGCCAAAATTTTTGCATCGCATCCGAAAAAAACATTTTAACATTTGTAAAAAAAAATCTTTCGGATGCGAGGGTTTCATTTCCTCGCATTGATGAAGCAACGCTGGCCCACAGCGTTAACAAGTGATACCAAAATTCGACGAGTCGTAGTAAGCCTTTCTATAATGTAGTTGGTCAGAGCAGGCCGGATTCTCAGGTTGCGTGTTCGAATCCCTCCTGAAAGCTACTTGCAGGACTCGTGGTTTTATACCATCACATTTTATACTACAGTTTATATATACGTACCTACATAATCAATCATACATACTAATATTACTATATACCTACTCGAAAGTGTGTTTGCTTGTCCGTCTTTCGTGTCGAAACGAAGCAACGGATAGACGTGATTTTTGGTATAGGGATAGTTTGGGAGCTGGAGAGTGAGTGACTGGCTACTTTTTATCCCGGAAAAATATCGAGTTCCCGCGGGATAACGTCGTGTGGTTCACGACGGACGAAGCCGCGGGTGGAAGGCTAGTACTGTAGTTTTTTTAATTTAAGAATTCAAAAGTACAATAGCTAAAAGACAAAGCTTTCTTTTAAATTTCAATCATAATATTGCTTATTTTAGAAAATTTATGAAGCCTGTGAAAATTGAGGAAGCTCGCATGCAAGCGCGCTAATAAAGTAATTGCCTACGACCTATACGATATAATAGGTAGTCAAAATCTCATTTACTTGCCTTCTGCTGTGCACTGATATAATGTAGGCTCGCATGGGGCAATATCGGTAACAAATTACACTGTCTTCATGAATATTTCATCCGGTTCGCTTCAGCTGTCGATTTTTATCTGGAAATTAAACGTGATTTTCCTATAAAGTCATTTTAACATCACTAACGTTGTTAAAATATTTATAATATTGCACACAAAGTCGAAAATTATGTATAAAATGTGCTACGAATATGCTAATTATTAAAAATAATGTTTTTAATAAGTTACTTTGCAGCTCTCCTCAATCTATCTATATAGAGACTAGCTGACCCGGCAAACGTTGTTTTGCCATATAAATTTTATTGGACACGAACCTCGTATCAACTGCCTGACACAATGTCACTTATTAAAAAAAAAAGAAATCCTAAGCGGCAAAAATGTCAGTGATTACATACTCTTTGACATGCCTTCTCTTTCTCTCAAATTATCTCCATACCGAAAATCTCGTCGATCCGTTGCTCCGTTTTGACGTGAAAGACGGACAAACAAACAACCAAAGAAACAAACAAATAAACAAACAAACAAACACACTTTCACATTTATAATATTAGTATGGATTAGTATGGATGCTAGAACTCAGAAACGGTCCGACAGATTTGAATACTTTTTTGTTTTGTTCGCTATAGTTTATAGGGTTGGTGTATATAAATAAGAATGGCGAAAATCCTAAAGAGAAGCTAAAATACTTTGTAAAATAAATATGACAATATTTTTGGAAAATCAAAATTGGTGCTATAAAAGAAATTTCGTCCATGGCCGCTTCCATAGAGTATTTAACAACTACCGTTTTAGCCGCTTCAAATTCCTTTATTTTGTAGCAGGCATAAAACTTCTTGGGTGAATTTAAATGCGCTTCGCAACTATTTATAAAAAGATAGGTGATGCAAAGTTCACCGAGTCCACTATTTGTTATATAAATGTTTTGGATAATATCAAACGAAACAATTTCAAAATCAATTATTTAGCCCGTCAGAAATATAAACTTTAAAATTATTTGGTTAAGGCGCTACTCGGAAAAAGTATGGGCTCTTTGATATAAAACTATAGGACGGTTAGAGTTGTTATAAATCTGGTAATAATATATATATTTCTTAATACCTTTATCTAGAATCGTATAGTTTCAGAAACACGATTTTATGATTTTGGCTCGACACTTTTTATTTTCGAAAATACCTCTAAAAAATAAGAAATATCAAGATTATTCTTAAATGGGCTTACATATACCTACTATTGAAAATTGGTTTAATTAGTGGACACCAATAATATTTAGGATCGTATAGAAGCATTTTTTTTTAAATCGCTATAGTTTTTGAATACGAAGTGATTTTGTGTTTTTTTTGCGTAATCGGCAAAATCGGTCTCGCTCCCGCGCGCGTCGTTTTCTCATTGCTATCTCGCTGTAGCATAATTTTTCCGAGTATTGCCTTAAACTTCATAAAAACATTTTATTATTTTCGTAAAACAATGTTGATTAAATAAATACCTCCAAGTTACGTATGTATGTAGCATGGATTACTACGAAAGCTATAATCTTTACAAAGCCTCCAATAATAGCAAATCAAAGGAAGTAACATGACTCGTAACGACCACAAACATATCCATTATCGAATAAAAAGTGCTGGCAGGTTCAACATTCCCGTTTTTGTCCTAAAACTCGGTATTATCTTAGGCTTAACTCCTATAATTTGTTCAGATTAAAGGAGACGAATGGGAGGCTTTGTTATACGAAGAAACCGAGCGAGACTTTACGTGCTAAGGAGGGCTTTTAGAAGTCAGCAAATAAATATTGATGGTATCCAAAGTCGATTATTTGGCGATAGGATTAAGGTCTAAAATTGCGATTGCGGTTTTGTGACTTGAGAACTTGAGTAGGTGTTAGTCTATTTTAAACTATGTATAGACGAAAGAATAATACAGTACTTACTTAGATGACCTACTAGAATTAAAAGAAAAACGAAACTTCATTATACCTGTCCCTCGTAGGGCGTCTGTGCACTACACTAAAACTTAAATACTTTTTTCTTTGTAGATACATACTTAATTATACATAAACAACACCCAGACCAAAACAAAATAGACAATATGTTCATGCACACAAATATTTGTCTTGTTCGGGAATCGAACCTGATAGGTACATTTGGCGCAGAAGGCAGGTAGTTTCCCTGCGCCAAATCGGTCATCTAAATCATATCGTACATATCAATAGCATCGTTCACACACGGACTTGTCACTATCGTTAGTGAGGGGAAAGTATTAGATTTATCCTAACAAAAGATTTGTTAGAACAAAATTAGATTTACCGAAAATCCCCTTGCGATGTTTCTTTGTAGCCGTGAAACTTTAGTAAGTATCTCTTTTAAGTTCCCAGTTTCTAGTGTTGGATTTCGATACTAAATTGACGATTTAGGCGTTGTGCTTATGTATCATACAACAAAATAATGACAACAAAATTTTACAGCATTATTATGCTGAAAACCTCAAGGGTTCGGCTGTCAATGCCTACATTTCAAAAAACCTACGTAGTAAATAATCCACAAATGTCTCAAGACGAAAGTCTTTGACCTGCGGGCCAAACGCCGTAATTCTATGCAGCGCGTCTTCATCGCGTTTGGGTCTTGACGTTTAACTTCGTATTGCCGTAATAACATAACGACGCACACGTCACGCAAACATATAGTCCTACAATCCTGTCTGATCCGTGACAGCCGTGACAGAGGAACCACTTGCAATACGAAATTAGCTGTCAAAACAAAATTTTTTCAAAAAAATTGAACCGCCTTCAAAACAAAACTGCAAACAAAAACTCATTTCCCAAAAACACGTAAAAGTGAAAAATAAATTGAATCATTCAATTCAAAGTACGAAAGTGCGGGACTTTTTCTAATTAATCTTGAACTTACTGATCTGATTGAAGTCGGTGTCAAGCCAAATAGGTATTAATAATAATATGTATTTGATAGGTTACAATTTACACCTATTTGGCTTGACACCGACTTCAATCAGATCAGTAAGTTCAAGATTAATTAGAAAAAGTCCCGCACTTTCGTACTTTGAATTGAATGATTCAATTTATTTTTCACTTTTACGTGTTTTTGGGAAATGAGTTTTTGTTTGCAGTTTTGTTTTGAAGGCGGTTTAATTTTTTTGAAAAAAATTTGTTTATTTTTCATTTTTTAGTGTAAGAAATCTACTATAAGAAACCGCATAATCAGCAATGGTAGCTCAATGTGCAACGACTATAGCCCATATCTAAATTAGAACACTCAGACTAGCACCACCCTCCAACTCTTAACTGTTATGCAGTTTCCTTCCACCATCAGCTAACCTAAATTACTTGAAAGCATACAACCTAAAGTTCTATTTGCGCTTGTGGTACTTAAAAACATACTTTAACTCCTAAGCGTTAAAGAGTTTTACCTTCCATCATCAGCTTAACTAAATAACCTGAAAGGTAACAACTACACATATTTACGTATCAACGATATTTAAAGAATTATCCTCCAACTCCTAACTATTGAGGAGTTGTACCTTCCATCACCAGCTCATCATCGTGAGATGATGACTACCAGTGGCAAATACTTGAAAATTACTTATGAACCTTAAAGGAATCGTATTGCGCCCGTAAAATATATAGTATTTAATTAATGTTTTCGATGGCCATATGTGGTCTTCATCATCAGTTACTCTTCACCAAATGGTGCTTACCGAAAGCAAATGCACGAGTTACTTAAGAAAATACCAAAATCGCTATAGGTGTGCCTATAATATTTGAAGAGTTCCCTTGATTTCTCCAGGATGCCATCATCAGATCCTGACCGTATAACAATGGGACCAATTTGTAACTATATGCTTTCAAACCAAAAAAGAATTTCTAAAATCGGTTTATAATTGACAAAGTTATGAGGTAGTTATTTAAATTTTTACTTTTTTGCACTCACAATGCAATTTTTATCATAGAAAAATGGAAAATAAAGTACTTATTTAGAAAAAATCGACTCGACTCACAACCAGCTCCGATGGGACTCGAACCCACGACCTTTCGCTATCCGGGCGACTGCTCTAACCACCTTAACGACTCCGTAGCTCAGTGGTTAGAGCAGTCGCCCGGATAGCGAAAGGTCGTGGGTTCGAGTCCCATCGGAGCTGGTTGTGAGTCGAGTCGATTTTTTCTAAATAAGTACTTTAATTTCCATTTTTCTAAGTTATGAGGTAACAAACATAAAAAAAAAAAAAAATTCAACCGAACTGAGAACCTCCTCCTTTTTTGAAGTCGGTTAAAATAGACTATCGTATGAAAACTGTTTTAATTCTAAAGATTATCACCGGAACAGAAAACGTTGTCGCACTGTCAAAGCCACGCGTTATCAAAAACGGTTTTACACGTCAACTGCACTTCAACTGCACATACACTTAACTAATGCGTCATAGAAATACCGCGATCGGGGCCCAGTGTGTGTTGCCAGTAATGACCTATGGAAGTGAGACGTGGTCTTTTGCTATGTGTCTCATAAGCAGTCTCAAAGTCACCCAGCGAGCAATGGAGAAAGCGATGCTTGGTATTGCCCTGCTTGATCGAATCAGAAATGATGATAGATCCGCAGGAGAACTAAAACAACTTTTGGATCCAAATTAGGAAAAATGTACCTAACAATAATTTCATTTCGTTTCATAAATGGAATGGTGACTATATAACTAGTATAGTATTATATTATCTGTGGTCTTACGTATACTATTTTTAAAGTTTGAATTCGCATATATAGGCGGTTACTAGCGCCACCTTTTGTCCAGGGGCTTAAAACAGTTCGTTACATGACTAACGCTATCTGTTGACGGGAAGCGAAAAACGGGCTCGGTTGACAAAGCACAGCTCCCTTCAATAGCGACATCTAGCGAAATAAAAGAGGAAACTAAACTGCCCGCAAGTTTTTGCCCGCTAGGGACGGTCACATTTCTTGTATGGGATGAGGCATCTGTACTAGTATAGTATTATATTATCTGTGCTATATACAAATCTAAATGAAGTAAGTACTACTATTAAAAACAGAAAATATTAGTTTTTATTTGTTTGTAGTGGATATACTTGAAAACTATTAAACCAATTTAAAAAAAAACTATAAGAAGTAGCAAGCTATGTTACTGTGGTGTCCTAACTCGGCCTATCTAAGTTGCGGACGCAGAAAATAAATAGTAGATTGTACAAGTGCATAAAACGTACCATTTTACCCGAGACGTATATATCCATCCGAGCCGTAGGCGAGGGTGGATAGTCATTTCGAGGGTAAAATGGGTTTGGGTGGGTGTACAAGTTATACACTCTGCTTTTCACTTCGAGTGTAAGGAAAATAAATAAGAATATTGCAAAAAATAAACAATAAAGACTTCGCCATATTCGCGGGAAGACTTTCTTTTATTTTTTTTATACGTGGCAGTGGCAGCACAGTGATATTAGCATAGATCGTACAGTGCCACAAGCTTTTCTGTTCCGGTGACAGCCGTGACAGAGGAGCCACTTGCAATACGAAATTAGCTGTCAAAATGGACTGTCGTATGAAAACTGTTTAAATTCCAACGATAATCACCGGAACAGAAAAGCTTGTCGCACTATAGTCCATAATGCTCTTGAAATACTTATTTCTTACAAAAATCATTAATTTTGTCTAGTTTTATTAATTCAGTAATTTTACATGGATTGTGTACAAAATTAAAGAAACAGAATGAAATAACAAGTTTATTTAACGAAGTTTAATTGCGTGTGTGACTGTTTACATGACGACCTTTGTCTTAGAGTCTGAGACTTAGACGAAGATTTTACTTTATGCACTAGAGCATAAAAAGCGATTTTATGCAGCCTATACCCAACATAAACACGAACTTTACGAGCATGAGAAGTGAAAAGATTATTTACTGAAAAATACAATATACTGCGGCCGTGCACCGATATAGCAACTCCTACTATACAAGAGCGAGAATAATCTCGAACTAAACAATCTACAATCTGTACCTATGGCAGGCATGGTGCGTTCTATATTTGAATATATTTTATAAGCAAAGCATCCATAGAAGTTTACACGTGTGAACACATTACACCACAGTCAATTTATTTCCGAGTAACATAGGCTACATTTTATCCCCACTATTCCCGAAAGGGAAGGGAACCACGCGGGTACAACCGCGGGAAGGCACTAGTGTAAAATAATTGTTAAGTTACGGCTTTTGAAATTAGTTAAGAAGGCGACATTAAAAAAAAATAAGCTTATATTTGATAGAAATATTTCATTCATAGCAATCCATTATGAAATCAATCATTTTAAATAACGAGGCTTTGTGATTGAAATATTACAGGCAGGCGAATATCATTTAAAACCTAGCCAAGTGCAAGCGTCAGTATACTAAGGATTCCGTACTTTGATGTTAAACCCGTGGAGCGCTTCTTGATACAACGGTAGATCAATAATTTTCGAACCACTACGGGTGCTGAGTGATTTAGGCAGTCGTGTAAATAACATTACCGTCGTTATAAGAAAGGTGAATTGTGATAAAATATGATATGTCAAACGTCATCGTGTAAATGAGCTGTAAATTAACTTGTAGACACAAATAATTGTTTCAAATAACAACAGCATTGATGCTGTTTTCAAGGCAGGGCTTGTTCAAAGTCCGCCTGGCTAGCTTCTACCATCCTATCTAATTCTGACACCATAACAACGATGTTTTTGGAATTGGTTTCGGCAGGAAGATATAAGATAGCCAGTTCCTCAGCAGTATGGATTCCGGGAGTAGTGCGCTTCCACCTTCAGCCTTATCATATTTATAACGAAAAATATATTTATCTACACTCATGTAATAATTTTCGAATTATGAACTCATGCGTGAACGTATACTGATACACTTTATGCCATAGTCAACTTTAAAAAATAAAGCTGCTGTATCCGGGTGTTTCATAATGACCATTATGCAACACCCGGATACAGCTGTCACTCATTATAAAACACTTATATTTCTTAAATTTACAGTCTCCATGGCAACCGTAGGATTTACCGGCCCTGACTTCCAACTTTTTCAAGCTCTTCTTTAGCCGGCAACAATCAGAAACGTTTTTAAAATTAGAATTTAGAATTTAGAAGGAATAGACCGTATATACTCCTATGAGTGGGGTTTGGCACCAATTCACATTTTATAAATAATATTGATTTGCTTTATTTTTGAAATATATAATAAATGTAATGAGTGTAGATAAAGAAGTGAATGAGACTGCACATAACTCGGTATTAAAACACTCGTGGAATACTATTAACTTAAACTCCCACTCGTGTTTTAATACCCCTCCTTATGCGACAGTCACATAAACTACTATTATACTACAAAATATATAATACAAAAAACTGTTGAGAAAAAGCAATGGAACATACATTTCCTTTCATTTGACGACCGATTTGGCGCAGGGGTAGGATACCTGCCTTCTGCGCCAGAGGTCTCGGGTTCGATTCCAGAACAAGACAAATATTTGTGTGCATGAACATGTCTATTTGTCTTGGTCTGGGTGTTTTCTATGTTTATTAAGTATGTATTTACAAACAAAAAGTATTTAAGTAGGTATACATTTATCGGTTATCAAGTTATCCATGACACAGTTCCTCAATGAAGTTAACATGGGATTTGATAATTGGTGTGATTGTAAAAAGTTATTTATTTATTTCGTATTTCTTCATTAATTTGATTTAATATTCTTCATCAGAAAATTTTAGAACAATGGCAGACCATATCGTTATGTTATGGAACCCTAAAAATGAATGACGAGTAAAGTTAAAAAGTGCATTATTCGTATTTACTACGGTTTGATTGATGAAGGGTAATTACGTTTTCTATGAAGACTTTTAGTTGTGCAGCATTTTCTAATGCAATGAATTTTTAGAACAGACGCGTTTTGAATCTATCTACATCATAGATGAATTTTAGTTTTTATGAACTTTCTGTATATCGGTATATCGAAACTAGCACACATATCAGTAGCAAATGTGAACGGCTGCAGATCGTGCTCGTAATAAGCATGCTTATAAGCATGCTCAATATGTACTTATGTGGATCTGTACCGCTATGGACTAAATGTAAGTCAAGCTATCAGACAATCCACCATTCCTGAACAGATAACGGCGGAGGGGTCTTGTTTGAAATACCCGTTAATTGTACTCACTTAATATTTAATCCTATAATTTTCATTGCTCATTCAGAACGTTAAAAGACAAGAAATAAACAGATATCATCGATAATTATAATCAGTATCATTACACATTTTATAACCAATCTAACAACGTACCAATCTAAGAACTTGTAAAAGCGGATTTTCACCCCCACATCCCGTAACCGTTAGCCCAACCGTGGACACATCTTACGGACTAAATGTAAAGTCAAGCTTCCAGACAAACGACCACTCCTGAACAGATAAGGGTGGAGCAGTCTTGAAATACCCGTTAATTGTACCTGCTCTTTTCCTACTATCGCTTATTTTTATTGCTCATTAAAAACATTAAAAGACAAGAAACAAACAGATATCATTGATAAATATAATCAGTTTCATTACACATTTTATAACCAATCTAACAGCGTACCAATCTAAGAACTTGTAAAAGCGGATTTTCACCCCCACATCCCGTAACCGTTAGCCCAACCGTGTACACATCTTACGGACTAAATGTAAAGTCAAGCTTCCAGACAAACGACCACTCCTGGTGGCCTACCACAAGCTCTAATAGCAGTTATTTTTAAGTTGAGAGACAGAGACGCCGCTTTACACGCCGTATAGCGGCTTCTCACTCTCTCAACTTAAAAATAACTGCTATTAGAGCTTGTGGTAGGCCACCTGAACAGATAAGGGTGGAGCGGTCTTGAAATACCCGTTAATGGTACTCAATTCCTATACTACCATTATTTTTGTTTCTAATTCAGAACGTTAAAAGACATGAAATAAACAGATATAATCGATAAATATATCAGTATCATTACACATTTTATAAAACCAATCTAACAGCGTACCAATCTAAGAACTTGTAAAAGCGGATTTTCACCCCCACATCCCGTAACCGTTAGCCCAACCGTGTACACATCTTACGGACTAAATGTAAAGTCAAGCTTCCAGACAAACGACCACTCCTGAACAGATAAGGGTGGAGCGGTCTTGAAATACCCGTTAATTGTACTCACTTCCTGCTACCTCTTATTTTTATTGCTCGTTTAGTACGCTCTGCTAGAGTTTGCAACTTGCCGCGTCAGCAGGTGTCCACGTTTAGTTTTTATGTGCTTCCTCTTTTGATGGCCGTTAATTAAGTTTGTAGCAAATACGCGATGGTTTGTTTTTATTATGATGCTTGGGTAATAGTTTTGTATTTTTCGTCAATAGAAAAAAGGCGAAATTAATGTGATTCTAGTTTTGACTGTATTTTGATTGAACTTAAGCCCTATTTATTATACTAAGTATGTTTCTTTTTTGGTAAATGATGTACCTAGCTATCACTTATAATTTTATTGTAAATGTATGTTTTGGTTTATCTTCTGTAGCTTTGTCTATTAAATAAAAAAAAATAAAAAAAACATTAACTTTTGGCTGTGACAATTTGAAGATATTCTTAAGGAGCGCGTTCTAAAGGAATTTCAAGCGCACGAAGTCGATGGTAGCGACTGGTTAAAAAAAAGCCAGGCAACTTTATGCATCTTAACTTTCAGATATTCTAAATTAATTTATTATTCATTGTGATCATAATACTTTCTATTAATTATGTTATAGAACGGAACATACAGACAAATAAACATACACATTTTCGTATTTATTAAATTAAATAGGTATTAGCTTTCCGCCCGCGTGGACTACACCACGTTATCCCGCGGGAATGTGATATAAAGTAGCCTATGTTCCTCTTCAGGCTACAAAATATCTGTGTCTCAAATTTCAGCCAAGTCCGTTCAGCCGTTTTGGCATGATTGAGCAACAAATATCTAAACTTTCACATTTATAATATAATAAAAGTAGGATTATAGTAGGGATTAAAGATTCAATCAACCGCCCTTTAGTTTTACATAAACATCTATGTAACAAAGAGTCCATCAGCCCGATCCGCCCACAATCCGAACATTTCATGGACCAGTAAGTTACGGGTCTATTCAGACATCCGATTGCTTAACTTCTGTAACAGGAGCGATGAGCTCAGTCCCCAGCGTCTTGAGATAGACACGTAATTACTGGCGACATCGACGACATTTCGCAGTCCATTAGAAAGCGGACAACAGAAGATTTTGTTGGAAAACTACTTATGGAACACAGAAGTGAGGCTCTCAGTTCATTCATGTTACTCAGAATATTCTTAAATAGCGTAGGTCGGTGTCAAAAAGTATGTTATTACCTATTGCTCTTTTATAACATTACATGACCTCTCAGTCGAGAGCACTGTTTTGCAAAAATTATGATAGGTATTGAAATGTGATTAAGATATTACTTTGACTATGCAAGCAGTAATTTTTGAGTTCAAAGTAGTTTTTATTTTGTTTAAATGACCTAAATGTAATTGAAAGCAAATACTGCCAGGGCTTCAATACTTTTTCTTTCTAAATATTTTAACCTATCAAGGGTAAACTTTAGACAAGTTGATTGATTGAATAATGAAAGTGAAAAAAATAATAAATAATAATACCTAGTATTTTTTAAGTTGAGAAATAAAAAAGACAACTATTGACCTTATAATTTTCTTTAAAAATACCAAATTTAAATCTTAAAAGTAGCATTTAGAATAACCTCAATAAAATGACTTAAAAAATAATTATTACAGTAAATACATTTCTGGATTTAACTAAAATATGTTAATTTAAATTTGTATGTAAATTTGTGGTACGGTACTATTTCAGATCATATAATACTATACTAGGTTCTATACTCGTGGTATTCCCTAAAGCATGTTTTATTCCAATTCATATTAATACTACACAACTAAAATAACAATGAATGTTATTTTAGGTCTACGAAAATAGCCCGTCCGCAGACAAAATTATACAAGAAAAACTTCAGTAAGCATTTTTTGCCAGACATGTTTATTTTTTAGCTAAGTAGTCTAGCAATTCATCTTCTTATAGTTTACATAAGTTTCAGTACACAAGTAGAAATGGAAATGACAGAAACGTCTTGAGCAAAAGTTACGCTTCTAAGTAAATCTTTTCGCACACATAAATAATTGTGCTGTGTAGTGCTGCGCATTTTAGTTTCGTATTTGTAGTATCTCAAGGTTTGAGTGCTATAAAAACACTTTGAATAAAAGAGAGCAAAGCCTTTCATTTTAGCTTTTGATGTTTGTTTGTTGCCTTTTGTATTATGCAGATTATTTAACTAGTCCACTACCGATCGATCTAATCAAACAGTACCATGCTTTTCCGCATGGAAAGAGATTTGTAGGGAAGAGCGGATCCGCGAGCAGGATGCTCATGCGGATCGGCTCCGAGGAAAGCGGGTGGGACGGAGGATGCGGCGCTTTGCACACCTCATTCCACTTTAGTGGGTGGTGGACGATGCGGTACGGGTGTCGCCGGGATCGTGCGGTCCCTTGTTACCAGTCTGGGGGGATGGCCTCGCTTGCTCGGCCTCTTCCCGCCGCGTAGGAGCCCGGAAACCCGGGCCAGCCGTCGAGTCGCAGGAGGAGATTGCCACGTCGGACCCTCCACAGTGCGGCTCCTACTGATGGAGGTGAGAGCAAGTAGTGAGGGGTTGAGTGGGTATTCCCCCTTACTGACCCCCCATCGAGTACATGTCGCTGGATGGGGGGTCAGGAAGCGGATAGGCGAGTCCCACATAACCACCGCCTGCACACACCGTACGCGGGCGGGGTATGCGTAAACGCATTCCCCTCACTATAAAAAAAAATAAAAAAGGGAAGGATGACTCACGTTACACCACAGAGCAAATCGTTACACCGTGTCGGGTCCGTGCATGGCACAGCGACCGTGCTGTCACCCGGCCATACATTTCGCACGGCGACCGGGCCGGAGCCGTGTACGTGTGAAAAGGCACTTGGTCGACACTTAGTAGTGCCTTTCACATGCACACGGTTCCGGTCCGGTCACCGTGCCGTGGTAAGTAGAAATGTATGAGCTACATAGACAGCTTTCACATTGCCCTCCGGCTCATATATTCCTACTTACCACGGCACGGCGGCGCCGGCGACCGGGCCGGTACCGTGTGCATGTGAAAAGGCAGAATTACATATTATACGTTGCTGGGCCGACACTCTTATTTGTCCATACAAAAAATATGTTGACCGTACCACGGACGACGCGACCGACGCTCGGCTCGGACCCGGCACAGTGTAGGGTGAGTCATATTTTCTCTTGACGGAATCAAGTTCATATTAGGATCGAATCAAATTTTATTCAAAAATCTGTTATTTTGGTACTTTGAAAACGGTTGCTCTGGTTTCCATAGTACTGGGTGCCTACCATCAACTTTAAGAAAGTGGTTCATAACTGGTCACAGATTCTATCCCGACAACCTTCAAAAACTTTTGTCTTAACCAAATTCTATCCCTCCTATTTCGGTTCTGCAAACTGTAGTCCAACAAGAATTAAATAAAGCAATCAATGAATTAGGAGAACAAGACGCGCCTACGAACTGTCTTACTGAAGTGGTCAGCCGTGAAACGGGGGGCGCGTGACTCGAAATCTTTAACCAATCCCCACATTGACATTCAAAGCGTAAAAGGGAAAAGTCCCTACTAGCATAAATTTAATTTTCGGATGTTAACGATTTCGCTTTCAAGACTAGGAGAATTTTATCGAGCATTTTTGTTTGCAACTAAACTACGTGCTCTTTACGAGTCTGTATTTTTTCTTAACACTTGTTATAATCCGTTGCTTTAAAATTATTTTAATATAATATGGTTATAAAACAAAATAGGGCACAGCCTTCGATCAACAATAACACCTAGTTCTAGATTTATAGTTGGAGTGACAGATATGGCCGAGCGTTATACGCCCACTTGAGAGTATAATTATAAGTCGATTATTTCGACAGTGTCAATAATACTAACGTATTTCAAACTTGGAACGCTTCCTGTCATTTATAATGTAAGATCGTAGAATCGTAACGTTTTTTCGCCGTTTTAAAAAAAGTCAGTCTGTGCCATATCAAGCTTTCATTAGTTCGTGAGCCTTCATCTAGTACTATTGTTGATCGAAGAGCGCAGCCCATAATTTTCCAAAGAAATACTTTGTAGGGATATTGTAACATTTCATTTTTTTACAGTTCATAGCGTAAAGACATTCTTGTCTTTTTGCTAAACCTCTAATTTAACAATTATCTAACAAAAAAACTTAAAAAAATATAAGTAAGTATTTTAATTAATGCAATTCTTGTTTAAGTAATATTTAGTATACCTGTTGCTAAAAGCCCGTGGAGGAGCCCGTGGCGCAGTGGATAGCGCGCTCGGCCTGCGATCGTTGAGGTTAAGCAACGTTCGCAATGGTCGGTCACGGGATGGGTGACCAAAAACTTTTCATCTCGAGCTCCTCCGTGCTTCGGAAGGCACGTTAAGCCGTTGGTCCCGGCTGCACTTGCAGTCGTTAATACCCACCAATCCGCACTGAGCCCGCGTGGTGGGTCATGGCTCATTCTCCTTATTCATCCATAAGGAAGGCCAGTGCCCCAGCAGTAGGGACATTAAATGGCTGATGATGGTGGTGATGGTTGCTAAAAAGAAAATAATATTTAATTACGTCCTTTGGCTTCTTGTAGGTCTTCTTTTGTTGACTTTCTAACCGAAACTGACCTCTAATAAATATTCTTATCAAAATAGTTACAATTTTAGATTTTTTATTGTAACTCTTTTTCTTTTTTGGGGTTTTCTGCTTCAGCGACAAGACTTGCTACTAATTTGTTATGTAATTATTTTAATGGCCACCGTAAATGAAAATTAATCGTTTAATTTGTAAGCCTTCAGCGTTCGAAACGTCAACACAAGTTCGAAGTAGTGTTTAATAGTATCCCAAAGTTTAGTGACCGCAACAACGTGTTTCTCGCTCAAGCAAATCCAATTATTTAATGTCATTTGACTTCAGGAAGTAGGAGCTAGTTTAATATGTTACCACTTTCATTAATTTTGATAAAAGTGTAATTTAGGATGCTCTGTTTTTTTATTATATAATTAGTCCATGACGTTCTTGAAAGCGATAGTTGTGTAATAAAGTCCGAAATCGGTAAGTTACATCGATGTAAAGTTCGGTAGCGGTCTCCCAGGCCCTATCTCACCACTTACGTGACTTTTTTAAAATAATTTTGTTATATTATATTTCGTATTTTTACAGTTATTACAGTTTCTACAGTTACCAATACTATTGATCGAGGAAAATTTATAAAAATATTATCCAGAAACGCGGTATTACAACATATACAGCGCTGAGTTTATGATACTCACATTCCACGCGATATACGAGTCAACTTAGCGCGTGTATTAGGTTCTGATTTGCCACCTGAACCACAAAACTCTAAGGACAGGCCAAAAATACGGAAAACCTGAGCCAGGTGTCCTTCTAAGTAAAGTCGCAAATCTAATTACTAATTCAATTCGTGTAAAAAAATATGTGTGCTTGCAGGGTGCCAAACAAACTGACCCTTGAATGTCAATAAAAATAACCATTGTCAGTATAGGAAATTTGTGAATGCATAAAAATAATATAAAACCATTGTCAGTTTTGTAAAATGATACCTGTAACTAAATCATTTCTTTTTATTTTATTGATTAGTATCTGAACTATAAGGAAAAAATATTTTTGATATAAAATGTTGATCTTTTATTTTTTATTTGTGAGTCATGATCTCATCTCAAGTTTTTTGATTATAATTACTACATACATCTTAATAGCAAGTTATTCAGTAAAAAATACATTTGAAGTTTATGGGTTACTTTTATTTTCACCTTATATGCGTTATAAAATTGTTATTAAAGACAACGGTAAGCTACCTTAGCTATATTTTATACTATAGACAAAAATCAGGCAGCGGCCTCTCAGGCCCATTCTCACCAGTTACGTTACACAAAAACCATGTCACCAGTCAAAGGTTAACTTGTTACACCGTGTAATATTGACTTTAACACTTTTGGCATCTAGCTTATTCAACCTTTCAAATATTTATTAATTTTATTTGTACTTTTGACATGAAGCGCCAATCTATTTGTAATGATATTTAGTTTTTGTATTTTATTTTTAACTAGCTGTGCCCGCGACTTCGTCCGCGTGGAATAGTGACTTTCGGCAGCATTTTTAATTTTTAAGGCTAATAAGCTATTTTGTTTTTTTTTTATTTATTTATCCTACTTATTAATATTATAAATGTGAAAGTTTAGATGTTTGTATGTTTGTTACTCAATCACGCCAAAACGGCTGAACGGATATGGCTGAAATTTAGGACACAGATTGTAGCCTGGTGCGGAACATAGGCTACTTTTTATCCCGGAAAAATCATTCCCGCGGGATAAGGTCGGGAAGTCCACGCGGGCGAAGCCGCGGGCTGAAAGCTAGTTTAATATATAAGTATTAGTACAGCACTATGAATGCTATGATACATATTAGCACATTAAAAATTTACATAACATAGCCTTCCGACCGCGGTTTCGCCCGCATGTACTACACTACGTTATCCCAAGGTAACGTGATAATTTTAGTCTATGTCACTTTCTAGCTCCTAAACTACCTACATACTAAAAATCACGTCGATCCGTTGCTCCGTTTTGACGTGAAAGACGGACATACAAACAAACACACTTTCATATTAATAATATTCGAGATAGTATGTCAAAATAAAATACTCATTACGCTGAACAACTTCTCTTATGATGCTATATTTGTATCTCTTAAAGTTTGGCTGGGCTGCTAGGGTTCCACATCAGGTGAACCAGACCTTCAAACTTTGTATGACAGTGGAAAATGCTCATCACGTTTAATAATTTTCCTTAAGCCGGTATTTTTATATCTCTCATAGATAAGCTGGACTGCTATGGTTCCACATCAGATATTACGATCGTCAAAATAAATTATAGCCTATATGTTGGCGAGTAGGGCCAATAGCTGTATAACAAAAAACGTTTCATCAAAATCCGTTCAGTAGTTTTTGTGTGAAACGCGGACAACAGACAGACAGACAGACAAAAAATTCAAAAACTATATTTTTGGTATCTGTTTTGTTTAAGAAGACCCCTGGTGGTATTTTTTTCTATTTCTTTTCAATGTACAGAATTGGATCGTTTACAGTTTTATTATAAGTATAGATAGATTGTATCTCTTATAGTTTAGCTGGGCTGCTGGGGTTCCACATCAGGTGTGCCAGACCTTCGATATTTTTCCGTCAATAGAAAATGTTCATTACGTGAGACAACTTTTCTTAAGACGCCATGTTTGTATCTCATATAGTTTATCCTGGCTGCTAGGGTTCCACATCAGGTGAACCAGACCTTCAAACTTTGTACGTCAATAGAAAGTGCCCATCACGTTTAACAATTTTCTTTAAGACGGTATTTTTATATCTCTCATAGTTTGGCGGACTGCTATGGTTCCACATCAGATATTACGATCTTCAAAATAAATTATAGCCTATATGTTGGCGAGGGCCAATAGCTGTATAACAAAAAAAGTTTCATCAAAATCCGTTCAGTAGTTTTTGTGTGAAACGCGGACAACAGACAGACAGACAGACAAAAAATTCAAAAACTATATTTTTGGTATCTGTTTTGTTTAAGAAGACCCCTGGTGGTATTTTTTTCTATTTCTTTTCAATGTACAGCATTGGATCGTTTACAGTTTTATTATAAGTATAGATAGATATAGATATTCTGTTTAATGAATGTTTCAGTATAATGGCACCTAACTCTTCCCCTCTGTTGCTTGTTGTGAACGAACGTGTGTTTTGTGTCTCGGAATATTTTATTTTAAATTTAAATTTAATCAGTGGTGTCTTGGAGCTTCGCCCCACCAGGTTGAAGAGTTGACCGACCAGTCTCCGTGCCTTCGGCAGTGAAGGGTTAGTAAAAAGCCAATTATTGACTCTGAGGATCGAACTCGTATCTGCCGTACAAGTGGCGAGCAGCGATACCATTCGGCTACATACGCTGGGAGCGTGGTGCGCGAAATTACCAACCTGTATCGAAGCACACTTGCAAGCAAAGACGTCATTGCTATTAACTTTTTAAAAGGAGTTTAAAATCAGCTGAAGATTTGATACAAATTGCTGTTGGCGTTTTTGTAGGAGGATAAATGTGTGAAATTGCTATTAGCTTCTTGTAGAACTTTTGATCTGTGAAGTTTGGATTATTGCAACTTGCTTGCTTGCTGCTTACGACTGATTTTGCCAGATCATCTGTGTGTCATTACAATAAGTATCTGTTGTACCTGAGAGTGATTATGCCCAAAACAGAGCGTACACCCACCAAGTCGCCTGCCTTATCTTGTTCCCGTTCAAGCCCTGATTTAACAACTGCTGATTCAGCTGGCAAGTCTAACACCAATATTACTACTCGTACTAAACGTCAACGAATGGAGGACTCACCGGAACAGCATACTGGTGACTTACGATCAGATATCCTCAACATGCTAAGCAAATGGAAAGAAGATCAGGACCGCCTTTTGAATAATTGGAAAAATGATTTGGATGGGACCCTATCAAAATTAGTCAATGAAGTCGCAGACCTTAAAAAAGAGTGCCAAATAGTAAAGAAAACCAACACTGAAATACAAAAAGGGATGGAATTTATTAATGAAAAACACGAAGAAACTGTAAAAAAGGTCCTAGATTTGGAAAAAGAAAAAAGGAATAACACTGACTCTATTAGAGTGCTAGAAAATCAGATACAAGACTTGCATTTTCAAACAAGGCAAGCTAATATTGAGATACGAAATGTGCCAATTTTTGATACAGAAAACAATAGTAACTTTTTAATGGTCATATCAAATGTAAGTAATGCGGTGGGACTAAATATTAAATCAGAGGACATACGTGACATTTATCGTCTGCCTGGGAAGCCGGGAATAATTAGACCAATTGTTGCGGAGTTTGCTAGTGTCTATAAAAAAAATGAATTTATCGCTGCCGCGCGGCGTTATAATAAGGAGAAAGCAGTCCCAGAAAAGCTTAATACCGAAACCATTAGCTTACCAGGCACAAAGAAACCGATATATGTGGACGATTATCTTCCCCCCGCTCAGAAGAAACTTTTTTCCGAGTCTCGCAAATTTGCCAAGTTGCATAACTTCTCTTGTTGGCATTCAAATGGTCGAATTCTTCTTCGCACGGAATCAACTGGGAAGCCAATTCAAATTAAAACTGTGAAATGCTTAGAAGGGATAGTGAAGAAGATTTGACTAGTTATAGACAATTTCATGGCCTACTTTTTAACCTTTAATTTTCCTTTGTATTTTAGTAAAATAATTACTGTTTATAATATATTTACTCGATATGTTTGCATTTGTTCATTGATACTTACACTTTTACATCAAAAATTTACACATACACACTCGCACATACACACACTCATATATATAAAAAGTGATCATCCTTTTCAATTTGAATATTACCACAGGCATAGTTTTGTTTTCGTGGTTGATGATTCATTGAAGTTTTGTTTTTATTTCACATCCAAGCCTATTATAAATGGCGTTATTTCGTTGCATGTTATTCTACAATATTTATAATGACCAATATAAATCAGCTCTTAGACTATATCGATAACTACAATTTATGTCAAAGTTATACTTGTGAACCAGAACAATGCTCGTTGAACTTAAAGAATCCGAATGAATATCTTAAAATACTACAGCAAAACATAAGAAGCGTTAATTGTAATTTTAATGAACTCTGTGTATTGCTAAAACGGATTGAAATAACATGTGATATGATAGTATTAACGGAATGTTGGCTATCTAAAGCAGACATCTTACCGACTCTAGATGGGTACAAAGTCCACAGCACTACCAATATGTACAATCAAAACGATGGCGTATTGGTATTGATTAGGGATACCATTTCTTATAAGGTTGAGGAGATAAAAATAGTTGAAGCAAATTGTTTAACAATAAGGTTAAGCAATGACACAATAATTGTAGCCATATATCGCCCACCTTGCTTTATCAATCCGGATAACTTTATTCAGTCTCTTCATACTGTATTAAGTCGATTGAATACTTGTAAGAATATAATATTGTTAGGTGACATTAACATTAATCTTAAAGACCAGAAATCTCAATATACCATTAATTACTTAGAGTGTCTTACGTTTTATGGTCTCTTACCTGCTTATGATATTCCAACCCGAGGTAAGAGCTGCCTGGACCATGTGAATCTTAAGACGCAATTAGCATCTATTGCCCTAGTTCTGGGAACAGCGGTTACTGATCATGAAGCAGTTCTTTTCAGTATTAAGCATAAAATCAATAATTCGAATGCAGCAAGAGTTCGTAAAAATATTAACCTTGAAAAAGTTCTCCAAGACAGCGAGCTTTTAGATTTCACGGACGTATATAACTCTAGTGATCTCAATGTTGCAACAAATCTATTTATTCAGTTATTGCAAAATATCATTGCTAAAAACACTGTATCGATCAAATTGTCCAGAAACAGGTGTCCTGTTAAGCCATGGCTTACACCAGGCTTGGTCAGGTGTATTAGGAACAGGGATAGAATGCATATGAAGTTAAAACAAGACATAAATAATGAAACACTCTCAGTGACATACAAAAGATATAGAAATTATTGCAATAATATTCTTAAAAGAGTTAAAAGACAATACGACAAAGAACAGATACAATCAGCAAAAGGAGATAATAAGCAATTGTGGAATACTATTAAACAATTAACCACCTCTAAAAGTAAAGAAACATCAATTGAACTGCTTTCTGGCCAAGAGACTATTGATGATATTAACACTTTTTTCGCCACAGTGGGTGCTGAATTCAGCAAGAAATTACCTAATAACATCCCGCCTTTTAACAGTGGTAGCGAATATCAGCCAGTCGATTCTTTCGTTCTACATGAAATTACCACTGAAGATGTTGAGAGAACAATTTTAAATTTGAAGTCTGGTAGTTCGTCGGGTTGGGAGGGAATTCAGACTAAAGTCCTTAAAAAAGTAAGACATGTAATAGCTCCTGTTCTTGCCAATTTGATGAACCGCTGCTTTGAACAGGGACTTTTCCCAATAGCATTGAAAAAGTCTATTGTAATCCCCATCTATAAGGGAAGTGGGAGTCGAGACTGTGAAAATAATTACCGCCCAATTTCACTTCTACCAACTATCTCCAAAATTTTTGAAAAAATTGTTAATATAAACTTTATGCAATATTTAGAAAAACGTAAATTACTTTCCTCAGCTCAATACGGTTTTAGATCAGGCAAGTCTACAAACGAAGCGGTCCATGACTTGGTTGATTTTGTAGTTAATAAAATTGAAAATAAATACAAATGTTTGTCTATTTTCATCGATTTAGCGAAAGCTTTTGACACAGTCTCGATTCCCAAGCTCCTGGAGAAGTTGGAACATAGGTTTGGGGTACGGGGAACACAGTTGCAACTATTTAAAGATTATTTACAGAATCGTAGGCAATGCACAAAGATCGATAACATAGTTAGCTCTGAAAAACCTATCACCTGTGGTGTCCCCCAGGGGAGTATATTAGGCCCAACCCTGTTCCTTTGTTACATTAACGAATTGTGTAACCTTGATCTCCAAAACTGTAAAATAGTTTCATACGCTGATGACACCTCTCTAACTTTCTATGGGCGAAACTGGCAAGAATCCTTTGAAATGGCACAGAAAGGATTTAATAAAGTTTGTCATTGGTTAGCTGTCAATAAACTTACTTTGAATACAAGTAAGACGAAGATTGTTGCTTTCTCTCACCATCAAAATTCTCCTGATCTCAATGGAATTGACCTCAATGTTATTGCTCACTCATGTAGTTTTCCCCCCCTTTCCCCGTGCACGTGTGACGCGCTGGAAATTGCTAGCCAGATTAAATATTTGGGAGTAATTTTAGATAGTAGATTGACTTTCCAATCTCACATTTTGAGCACTGCACAAAGAGTGAGAAAATTAACTTATATCTTCAAACAACTGCGGCATATAGTAGATAAAGAGGTCATAAAAAACATCTATCTCGCCTTGTGCCATTCTATAATTTCTTATTGCATTTCTATATGGGGAGGGGCGGCGAAGTCTCATTTGATAGTGCTAGAAAGAGCTCAAAGGTTAATTCTTAAGGTGGGTAATTTTAAACCTCGAATATATCCCACAGTTACACTGTACCAGGATTGTAAGGTGCTCACTGTTCGTCAAACATATATTATGACCAATATAATGAGGCAACATTCGCTTGTGCCATTCACTAACAAACATCATCTTGCAAACACAAGGAGACATTATATGACATGTAAATTGACTTCAGGTAAATCAAATATATTCAGGAGATCCTTCTGCTACCAGGGTTGTCGCCAGTATAACTTTATTAACAAACATCTGAACATTTATAGCAAAACAAAAGCTAATTGTAAAACTATTATTAATGAGTGGTTACAAACTAAAAACTATGATGAAACGGAAAAGATGATTGCTAAATAAACATAGAAACACACTTACTTCTTGTAATTCTCAAAGGCACTCACACACAACACACTCACATACTCTCCCACACACACATACACTTACACACACACGCATAAACACAAATACTTACTTTAGACAAAGAATACTATAATATTACTAACGTACTTTAGATTAATGCTTAGTTATTAATGTTTTAATTTAGTTTTTTTTTCCGAAGTTAATGTGCTAAATAGATGTGGCTAAAATGTTTATGTGCCAATGTGGCAGGGTTGAGACCTGGTACTCAAGATACAGGGTTTACCTAGTTTGAGCACCAGTCTCCCTTTCTATACTTAGTGTATTTTTTTTATATTTTATTTTAACATAAGATAATGTTCTTGTCTTTGTCAAAAGGGAGAAAATAAACAAATTTTTATTATTATTATTTATTATTTATTATAATGTAAAATTTTGCATGCTGGAAACGGCTAATTGTGAGGTCTAGAACTCAAATGTAATATATTTGTAAACCACAGTTAACCCTTAACCACCTAGCATCAGTTATCGTCACACTACCACCTAGCATACGTCTGTGAGACTTCGGAGCTAAATGATTCTCGTTTGTAAAACTGTGTGAGGTAAGTTTAAGTTTTTAATAAAAAAATCTGTTAGGAACATATTAAACTATTTGTTAAAATAAGAAAAGCACATGAAAAGACACATTTAAAAGAAAATCTCAATTAAGTCATCAACACTATACTTATAAACTGACATAGTAGGAAAATGAGGTCCATTATAATAACCACATAAGTAGGTACTTCTTTGTACTTTTTTTATTACTCTGTAATCAAAAAACAAAAAAAATATAAAACATCTCCAAAAAAGTTAAAGTTAAACGAAATACCAGGACTTAAACTCACAGATTTTCCGAATTTTTTTCACCCGGCGACAGTTTTTTACTTACCAGATACAAACGCGCAAACATCCGACTGCAAGAAGCGGTTGTGCGGCACTGGGGGGCGCGAGGAAAAGGTACATGGACGAACAAGTTTATACGAAGCTCGGGCTCAACAATATTCACGATTATAAATTCGTCGGGGTTTGTCAGACCTATGCTAGGTGGTTAAGGGTTTAGGCAAATAAAAAATTTATTTCATTTCATTTCGCGTTTTGTTAGCTAAGAAATTTTTATTGGTTTTTGATTTTGTTAGTACTTAGTTTGAATTATATTCTGTAAACCTTTCTTCTAGGAAAATAAAAGTCAAATTTTCGATAAACAAAATGATCGAAAGTGAAACCAGCATCATAGCGTATGGCTTCCTAAAACTCAATTTCCTAAACCAAGGGCCCTGAAAAGAACCTTTTTTGGCGATGCCTCGAGAAAGGCTTAAAGGTTGACTTCCGAGCATCGCGGCCGATCGCAGCCGCGCGCGATCGATCGCGTGCGACTGACGCGCGCGGCTGATGCGACAATAGTCAGTGTATGAAAATGTATGGCGTTGGCGCCGCTTCCGAGGTATGCGACAGACGCGTGCGGCCGACGACAGATGTCGGCCGCACGCGGCCGTAACTATAATAAAAACTTCTTTGTATTGTATAGATACTCACTTATCAAGACTAAAATCCATATTGTTTCTGACTTCACGCTTAAAAAAAGAAATTTTAGTCTCTTAAATCTTGTTGGGTTCGAAAACGCTTCGTACCACCACAATGTCTTCGAAAACGCTTCGTACCACCACAATGTCTGGTTTAGTATGAGGTCTAAAACGCTGCGTACCGCACCAATAGAAAGAATAGCTAATTCAGTGCCGCAGTGAGCGTGTTACAGAAAAGGCGTTTGCGCACTACACTGAATTTTACCGTCCGGCGGCGGTCCGTTTTTTTACGGACCGGCGGCGTGGCATGAAAAACACGGATGATTGGCTTGTGCAGTTGTCTGTCCCCGTTGCCCCCGGGGCGGGGGCCCCGCCCGCTCATGAATATCACGTTTTCAGTTCAATATCACAGTTTCAATGTTTCAAAGCCGAAACTACACGAAATAAATAAATTCTTACTACAGACTTCCGGACAGTAAAATTCCGTGTAGTGCACAAGCGCCCATATACATTCTATGGCCTGCTATATCGGACCATGAAGCTCGACTTAATACTGAGGTAACTGGAGTTCTCACCCTGAATAAAAAAGTGAACACCAGCAAATTTGACATTTAGTATGTAGTAGCTGTCAGTTGTCTCATATGACCATACATATTTTTTTAAAGTGTAGGTGAGACGGAAGACAGCCACTGTGTAATTTGTGGTCACAAAAAATTGTTCATAGGTACTGCACTCTCCAGTTACCTCAGTATTAAGTCGAGCTTCATTTATCGGACCGTAATAAATCGGACTGCGCCGGACGGTAACATTCAGTGTAGTGCACAAACGCCCAAAAGGAGAGTTTATAAAAATCATCTCAATCCAGCGTTGACACATGAATTTTCTCAGTGACAGACAACCATAAATTAGAGATTAAAATAAGGAAGATGACAGAAAAGTGAGTATCTATACAATACAAAGAAGTTTTCATTATAGTTACGGCCGCGTGTGGCCGACGTCTGTCGTCGGCCGCACGCGTCCGTCGCATACCTCGGAAGCGGCGCCATACATTTTCATACACTGACTATTGTCGCATCAGCCGCACGCGTCAGTCGCACGCGATCAACCGCGCGCGGCTGCGATCGGCCGCGATGCTCGGAAGTCTACCTTTAGGATGTCACTTCAGCTCTCATGTGAAAGAGCATCTGCATCGGTAGATTCTTAGAATACAGAAAACAATCTGATGAGCCAGTTTGGGGTCAAGAACGTTTAGGCGGGTTTGCTAGAGAGCTAATTCGTTGCCCATGGTGGACCACGCGGAGGTAGTTCCACCCCATGATGAAGATCGAATGACTTTAGAAAAAATATTAATAACTCTTTTTTTCTATTTTGTATTTAGAATGTTTATTTTTCTTGACAATAGAAAATTAGCAAGAAAAAAGCTAGTGTGAGACGGGTCGCTTTTTTCTAATAATTTATTTTCAATCATAGAAAATGAATGAACTTTGATTCATAGAAGAATAAAAATCTTCCTTTATTTCCTTTTATTCGGTAGTTCACATAAACACTATCTCCTCAAACCAGACAGAGGGAGGATACAAGAACGTTATGACTACAGAATACTCTAAACTATAGCCGCATGCAAATCATACCCGTTCATAGCAATGCCCATTTATCAACGTCAACTTTCACGGTATGTAAAGGATGAATCCAATGGTATTCGAGAGGCTCTCAGAAAAGGGTTCTGAGTGAAATTCTGAGTAAAACTACAGTCATAGTTGAGTATGAGTGGGCAATTAGCGTTTCGTGAAAATTCAGACAAATATCTACCTATAAATAAAGTTGAATCGAATAGGTAGTGGATTTTTGCCGTAAGAATTTTCGAAAAATTTATATCAATAAGATTGTAACTTGATTTCGACAGTTAATTTTTATTTAACTGTTCTGTGTGAAAAAGTGATTTGTTTTTTCTTATCTAATAATAATAAAAGATTTTATTTACCATTTTTTCACACATAGGCACATTACAAAGAACACATTACATTTTGCCTCAGCTAGGAAATCCTGTGCTCCAGGCGAGCGCTTTGATAATTTTATGGTACAGGAAATAGCTTATCAGGTTTTATATCTTGATCCTTGACCTTGAGCGTGTTAGAATATCAAGTTTTGACATTGAATCAATTTAGTATTTATTACACCTAAATCCATTAAATTAATTTTGGGGATAACATCGTACCTTATTTATCGTGTTTTCATCAAAAAGAAGTTTGATTTGTGTCGGTGCCATCCGACAACAAAGCGATATGATATGGGAGTTTTGTTATTAATCTCATATAGTTATTCTTACATCTAAATTCATTATATTAATTATGGAGATAGCATTTTACTACATGTATCCTGTTTCTAATAAAAAGTATTTTGATTCGTGGCAGGGCCAACCGTCAACAAAGCATGATCAAGCAATTGTACTTTAATTTACCTATAAGTACTGAATAATGTGTATAAAATCATGTTATTACTTTTAATATTCATATCAATTAATTTATTACTGAAATGTAATGTAATATAAAGTATCTAAGTAGCGTGTACTTTTACGTTAGTAAGTACACGTTACTTCCGGTTGAAAAGAAAACAAATAGATAATTATTGTAATTATTGTATTTATAAATAATGTTATGTAAAATCATTATTTGATTTTAGAATACTTTTTCATAATTGTTATGTTTGTATTATGGTTTTTTCTGTAATTTTCTAAAACAATAATTATCTGTAGAATTGGCGGTAGACGCTAACATTTTATAAGCTGAGGCAGCCATTTTATTTGGTTAGTCTGGTTCGAGCCGTGAGCGGTGTACAAGTTAAGTAACTATTCCGTTGTTTCATATTTCTCATTCCTTGTTTTTCTTGCTGTTTAATGCTGGTATTGTCTAGTAAATATTGCTGAAGATTTGCCCTTGTTCGAAGGATATTCGGTAACTTGTTAAATGTAAATGCTTATTTGTTGATAATATTAAATTAAAGTTTTCCTTATTGGTTTCGAATAAATTATGTGAGTACTGAAGTAATATAAAGTAACAGTTTATAGAAAATGCTTGATGATATTCGTAAATGTTGTTTAATCTTTTATCATGAAAAGTAATGTTGTTGTAAATTTTGTGAAATGTGTTGTATGTTCAACAACGACATGATTATTTGTAAATGTCGTTGTTTCTGTTAAAGCTGGTGAGTTTTTTTCGCCCGTTTTTCTTGTCAGCTAAAAGATGTCCTTAACGGGTGGTAGGTAAAAAAATAAAAGGACGATTTAAAAGAATAAAATAGTTTATTAGAGATTTGAGATTTTTATTAATCCTGACCTTATTGAAATAGAAGCTTTATAGTTTTGTTTATAGTTATTTGAATAGTTTAATGCTTTTATCAGAATAGTTATATTTAGATTTGAGATTTTTATTAACCCTGACCTTATTGAAATAGAAGCTTTATAGTTTTGTTGATAGTTAATTGAACAGTTCAGAATAGTTCTATTTCTATATTATCCGCCCTAAATCTATCATCAGAAGTGGGATGGTCTTGCTCCCATTACTAATACATATATGTTTTATTTTTCATGTTGCTGCGGTTTCGGTTTATCTGCTACATTCAGCGACGCTGCCGTTTCAAACTATGGTCATCCATCGTGGCAAGGTGGCGCTGCCGTTCTTCTATCCAACGGTACTGCCATTGCCACTAAAAGTGGCAATGGAGCTGATTCCTGGTGATGATGTACAGATACCTCCCCAATGGAGATGAAACCGCATCTCCACGGTCGCTAAATCTGGTATAGCCTTTCGGGGCTTCTGTATTTCACTTTGGTTTTATTTTTTCGTACCTTCGAATAGATTACTTAGCTATTAGCTTATGTTGTTTATTCAATAACATTGAAAATTACCTACTAGATTATCATACCAAAGATTTTTTTTGTGTAAACTTACAGTAATCATTGTTGTGACAATATGACTCGCTACAGATAGGTATTTATTTTAAAATGCTAGAAACAGATAAACCTATTATGCAACACTAGGATTCATTTCTGAAAATCTTGCCGGGTAGTATAATTATATAATAGTTAATAGTGCGGTGGCTTTCCAGTGTTCCTTGATTAACATTAGTCATTTGCAACTAAAAATAAACAAGAGGCGGTCTTTGGAGCAAATTGAAAAATTAGTGATATAATTTTACTTAACCTTAGGTTTAGAAAGGTTTAAGTTCGTGAAAGTCAGTGTTATTCTAACAATTAAGTCGTAAAATATAGTGGAATGGAGTCGGGTAGGTACATAAAATTATCATTTTCTTGTCGTCCTATTTTGCTAGTTCAAATCGTGATTATACCTCCTTTAGTGGTTTGTGGGATAAAGGGTTTCTGGTGGTGCAACTTGGTATTTTGAACCGCGTAGTAATTTAATCATTATTGAATAAAAATAATGTAAGATTATTATTTTGCTAATAACAATGACATTTTACATTTTAGTATTCAAATCTTTGCTTTATGTTATACAACAAATATGGGCAATTGAAAAGTATTGTTGCCATATTTATTTTATAAGGCTCTAATTTCTTTTTCAGCATAGCATTACTTAGATTTTCAATTAATAACCTATTGCAAGAAATTTTATCAAATCTAGGTAGGTACTATAGTTATAAAGTTTTTTTTATACCTACTACGAATTCCCCATTGGTATACTATCTTACAAAACTTTGATTTTGAAGTGGCTTCTAGAAAGTGATAGTTAATTATATAAGTTATAACAGTGTTAATAGGTTTTAACACTGTACGACAAAGTATACCTCTTGTTAAAAAGCTTACCCATTTAAGTTTAAATAGATTGCTATGGTTCTTTCGTATTACCTAGTTGCCACCACAACTATCTTTAGACTTGTTCCTTGATAGACGGAGTACAGTGAGATTAGATTTATTTTTATCCTTTTTTTTATTTAACTTTAATCATTTGGAACGATTTGCTCCACTATAATATTATTGATGTAAATAGCTTTCTTATGATAAAACGGCCACGTAAGAACGGTACACAAATTTGAAAAACAACTTCTGTCTTTTGTCTAACGGTATGTTATTACAGTTTGTTATCAATGTTGATTTTGTTTTTCCTGATGAAAAAAAAACAAGGCTTCGGTTTGTTGGTTTTAATCAAAAAAATGTACTACCTAGTAGACTAGGAACTGATATCTGTCCATAAGTACATTTTCCATACGATTTTTCATGGATTTTCCAAAGGTTTTCCATAAGTTTCCCATACGTTTTCCATACGTTCTCCATGGGTTTTCTTTGAGTTTTCCATACATTTTCCAAACGTTTATCATAGGTTTTCCATGGGTTGTTCCATACGTTTTCCATGGGCTTTTCATACGTTTTCAATGGGCTTTCTTATACGTTTTCAAATAGCTTTCCATAGGTTATCCATAGGTTTTCCATGCGTTTTCCATGGGATTTCCCATACCTTTTTCATTGGTTTTCCGAACGTTTTTCATGGGTTTTCCAAACGTTTATATGGGTTTTCCATATGTTTTCCACGGGTTTTCTGTTATCCATAGGATTTCCATGGGTTTTCATAGTTTTCCATAGTTTGCGATAGTTTTCGATGGTTTCCGATGGTTTCCGACGGTTACGGATGGTTTTCGATGGTTTTCGATGGTTTTCGATGGTTTCCAATGGTTTTCGATGGTTTCCGATGGTTTCCGATGGTTTCCGATGATTCCCGATGGTTCCCGATGGTTTCAGATGATTTCAGATGGTTTCAGATGGTTTCCGATGGTTTCCGATGGTTTCCGATGGTTTCCGATGGTTTCCGATGGTTTCCGATGGTTTCCGGTGGTTTCCGGTGGTTTCCAGTGGTTTCCGATGGTTTCCGATGGTTTCCGATGGTTTCCGATGGTTTCCAATAGTTTTCGATGGTTTTCGATAGTTTTTCGATAGTTTTCGATAGTTTTCGACAGTTTTCGACAGTTTTCGACAGTTCTCGATAGTCCTCTACAGTTCTCGATAATTCTCGATAGTTCTTCACAGTTCTCGATAGTTCTCGATAGTTGTCGATAGTTTTCGATAATGTCAGATAGTTTTTGATACTTTTTGATGGCTTTTGATAGCTCTCGATAGTCCTCGACAGTTCTCGATAGTCCTCGATAGTTCTCGATAGTCAACGACAGTTCTCGATAGTTTTCGACAGTTCTCGATAGTTCTCGACAGTTCTCGTCATTTCTCGACAGTTCTCGACAGTTCTCGACAGTTCTCGACAGTTTTCGACAGTTCTCGACAGTTCTCGACAGTTCTCGACAGTTCTCGATAGTTTTCTATAGTTCTCGATAGTTCCCGATAGTTCTCTACAGTTCCCGATAGTTCTCGATAGTTTTCGATAATGTCAGATAGTTTTTGATACTTTTCGATAGCTTTTGATAGCTCTCGATAGTCCTCGACAGTTCTCGATAGTCCTCTACAGTTCTCGATAGTTCTCGATTGTTAACGACAGTTCTCGATAGTTCTCTACAGTTCTCGATAGTTCTCGACAGTTCTCGACAGTTCTCGACAGTTCTCGACAGTTCTCGACAGTTCTCGACAGTTCTCGACAGTTCTCGACACTTCTCGACAGTTCCCGACAGTTCTCGACAGGTCTCGACAGTTCTCGATAGTTTTCTATAGTTCTCGATAGTTCCCGATAGTTCTCCACAGTTCCCGATAGTTTTCGATAGTTCTCGATGGTTTTCGGTAGTTCTCGATGGTTTTCGGTAGTTTTTGATGGTTTTCTGTAGTTTTCGATGGTTTTCGGTAGTTCTCGATATTCCTCGATAGCTTTCCATAGAAATTATACGTTACCATAAGTTTCATAAGATCTGTTAAATTAAGTCCTGTCCTTTTGACGATCATTGTAAGTGGCTAGAGCCAATGTAAATTTCGATCATTAATTATTTTTTTTGCGAAATTTATAAAAGTATAAGTGTTACCTACTGGGGCGCTAATTTTGGTTCTCGTGAGATTTGGTAATTGTAAGGTTGAACCAGTTATTATCATGATCCACTTAACAATTAGTTTATAGCGGCAAAACTATAATACTCGGTGTCAATGTCGGTTGACAAGTTAGTATTTTCGGCACACCTTGTAGGAATCATGGTTAAGCTAAGGAGATAATGTTTCGACAGTAAATAGATGGATACAATACATGTATTAAATATTATCAGATTGGCCGAGCGGTTTAAAAAGAAAAATTGGTAAACACTGTCATACAAAAGTTTACTTGATTATTTTATCGATAGGCCTTAAGATATAGGCCTTGAGATATCTTTGGTATATATATTTGATTCGAAATGTTCATTACGATAGCGAATATTTCAAGCTGCCGAATGGGGTGTTTTCACTGTTGTTGAAATGCAGATATTTAATGATTAAGTTTAAGAAAATATAACTTTAAGAATACCAAATGTGAAAATTATAATTTGAATCTGTTTTATAACAGCCAAATTATACTGTAGCCTATTATTATTATTACGTCATATAAATAATAGTCCAGGCAATATGATAAAAGTGAAAGTTAAGTTTGTATAAACAGATTTGGATGAAATATTAATTTCATTTTGATTGATGGTTTTTGTCTAGATGTTCCCACGGGAACGAAAACCATGCCGGTGCAGATTAGTTTGCAGTAAATGTTTGTAAAGGTGTAATAAAAGAAAATTAAAATTCTTATTAAATGACCGATTCATTCTAAGATGTAGTGTTTATCTTGAGAATTTAATAGTAGCGAAAAGAAATATTGGATATCGTTCTAATGATTTAGTATAAATCATGAAAAGAATTGTACAATTAAGGCAGATCTGTTAATGAAAATTTATAGTTCAATGTCGATTGTGTCACGGATAACCGTGATAGAATATTATTTACAACTAAAAATGACTGAATATCGTGTCCTTATCCCATTTTGTTTGGGATCAGCGCAGCATTACTGTGACTAACTACTGACTGACAAACCCCCCTGCTGCTGTGGGCTTGGTGTCTTCTTGGTCTTCACCGACAGGGGGTGATGCCGTTGACATGTCGAGGTTCACAGTAGGTAAACAAGCTGGTCGATAGTGTGTTTGGTGTCGGTTTGGTCTTCACGGGCAGCGGTGATGGAGCCGTACATGTCGAGGCATACTATTCATACTGACTGACTGACTATATCTACTACTGCTGTAAGTTTGGTGTCTTCTTGGTCTGTGCCGATAGAGGGTAAAGTAGCTGACATGGCGAGGCTCACAGTAAGATCGAAAAATCTACGTTAGATGTGACACATGAGACTAATTAAGTACCTATGCTGATCTAGTACTTCGAGAACGAAGTACTTGTCAGTATGGCCGTGTTAGAATATCAAGTTTTGACATTGAATCAATTTAGTATTTATTACACCTAAATCCATTAAATTAATTTTGGGGATAACATCGTACCTTATTTATCGTGTTTTCATCAAAAAGAAGTTTGATTTGTGTCGGTGCCATCCGACAACAAAGCGATATGATATGGGAGTTTTGTTATTAATCTCATATAGTTATTCTTACATCTAAATTCATTATATTAATTATGGAGATAGCATTTTACTACATGTATCCTGTTTCTAATAAAAAGTATTTTGATTCGTGGCAGGGCCAACCGTCAACAAAGCATGATCAAGCAATTGTACTTTAATTTACCTATAAGTACTGAATAATGTGTATAAAATCATGTTATTACTTTTAATATTCATATCAATTAATTTATTACTGAAATGTAATGTAATATAAAGTATCTAAGTAGCGTGTACTTTTACGTTAGTAAGTACACGTTACTTCCGGTTGAAAAGAAAACAAATAGATAATTATTGTAATTATTGTATTTATAAATAATGTTATGTAAAATCATTATTTGATTTTAGAATACTTTTTCATAATTGTTATGTTTGTATTATGGTTTTTTCTGTAATTTTCTAAAACAATAATTATCTGTAGAATTGGCGGTAGACGCTAACATTTTATAAGCTGAGGCAGCCATTTTATTTGGTTAGTCTGGTTCGAGCCGTGAGCGGTGTACAAGTTAAGTAACTATTCCGTTGTTTCATATTTCTCATTCCTTGTTTTTCTTGCTGTTTAATGCTGGTATTGTCTAGTAAATATTGCTGAAGATTTGCCCTTGTTCGAAGGATATTCGGTAACTTGTTAAATGTAAATGCTTATTTGTTGATAATATTAAATTAAAGTTTTCCTTATTGGTTTCGAATAAATTATGTGAGTACTGAAGTAATATAAAGTAACAGTTTATAGAAAATGCTTGATGATATTCGTAAATGTTGTTTAATCTTTTATCATGAAAAGTAATGTTGTTGTAAATTTTGTGAAATGTGTTGTATGTTCAACAACGACATGATTATTTGTAAATGTCGTTGTTTCTGTTAAAGCTGGTGAGTTTTTTTCGCCCGTTTTTCTTGTCAGCTAAAAGATGTCCTTAACGGGTGGTAGGTAAAAAAATAAAAGGACGATTTAAAAGAATAAAATAGTTTATTAGAGATTTGAGATTTTTATTAATCCTGACCTTATTGAAATAGAAGCTTTATAGTTTTGTTTATAGTTATTTGAATAGTTTAATGCTTTTATCAGAATAGTTATATTTAGATTTGAGATTTTTATTAACCCTGACCTTATTGAAATAGAAGCTTTATAGTTTTGTTGATAGTTAATTGAACAGTTCAGAATAGTTCTATTTCTATATTATCCGCCCTAAATCTATCAAGCGCGTCAATACAAGAACTGTATGAATTTACGTATAAGTACTGCCATATTTTTCCAGTTTGTCAAAGTAAAATATTATGTCAAAGATATTTGAAAAGTAACTTCTTTTTAGACTCTAGCAAGTGTTATTAGATTCATAATTCCATTGCTTTTTTGATTCTTCTGCCAGCGAAATAAGACTAAATTACAAAGATTTCGTAAAAGAGAAAAAACTAATCTAAATATTTTATTTCATCTCATACAACACACTTTAAAAAATAGCTGTCGTTCTTTTAAAAGCCCTCCGAACTTTATTCAAGACATTCTTATCATCTGAAAGTTTATGTTAATAAACTTACTGCTTTTATCTCTTGCTACCCAGCTCAGTAAATACCTTTACAGTTCATGTAAAGCTATCGTAGGTATAACTTTCAAATAATGCCTAGTTGATCTTCAATGCAATGTCAATCACAACTTCGAGCTGGAGGGCTTACCATCAATAACTTAACAAGTATTTTAACTTTAACGGGGTTAGGCTCCCGGTATAAACGGGTTTGGTTTGATTAAATAACTAAGTTGGGCAAATTTAGTTACAGCTAATAAAATATTCTAGGTATTTTATGGTAAACTAAATTTTTTGACAAATCCACAAAAATGTGGTTAGGCAATCGTATCATGAGAAGGAAACAAAATATATTATGATTAAGCAGTTTTTTGTGAAACTGGTGATTTAAAGAAAATTCCTTAAGTTGGTCTAAGAATCCTCAAATATTTACTCCACATATATATTTACCTAAAACAGAATTAATGCGACACAAATGATATTACCTTTCCATTTGGGGTAACTTTAAAACTTAATAATATCTTTACGTCTGTATTATAAAAATTTCAGTCTAAGAATATGTGTTATTTATGACTTATTCTTAAGTCTTAAGTCACTTCGAGGCTCTTATAGACTTTATGTTTTTATAAGCTAGCTATTAGGTGCTAAAGCTAGCAAAATTTGCGATAGTAGCGGCAAAGAATATAATAGCTTGACTAGTTGCAACCGCGGCGGCCTCAGCGGTGGACGTTTTAAGAGAATTTGGAATGGCACTATCAAAAATGGCACGATATTGCCTTGACACAAGTGCGTTTTCAGCTCAAGATATCATTGAGTCAAGATTCTAGATTTAAGCCATGTTTTACCATTATTATTGACATACTTATTTATTTTAATTTTACTCCTATTCACTTACTCCAATCACCACTATGATTTCCTCTACGATCCTCTCTTCCATTTCCAGTCCCACTGTAATCCTCACTCTGATACCCTTTCCGATTCTCACGCACTATCCATACCTACAAAAAGTAACTCTATCGGCCTATTTGTTCGTCCATATGTTACTTTTTGGGCCTATGCCCAGCGGTGGGCGTCGTTCGGCTGCCAAGATGATGTTACTTTTTACGCCAAAACAGCTGAACCGATTTTGATGAATTTTGGTACAGAGATTACAAATCTTGGAGAAGGACATAGGCTACTTTTTTACGCGATATAACTGCAATTACAATACAAATGCAATGTCCAAAGTTCATGCAGACGAAGTTACGGGCCACAGTTAGTATATCAAATTACTAGATGCAGCCCGCGACTTCGCCCACGTGGATTTCGGTTATCGCATGAACAATATTCTATGACCTTCTGCAAGGTTCAATGTATTTCAAAATTCCAAAATTCATCATTCAGCGTTATTAAGCTAGTACTATAAATGCGAAAGTAACTCTGTCTGTCTGTTAGGTTTCATCCCAAAACCGATAAACCAAGTTAGTATAGAGATTAATTTTAGTATAGAGATAAATAGGACGATCGAGAATGATATAGGGTACTTTTCAACTGAAACTCATGGTTTAACTGAAATACAAGCGGACGAAGTCGAGGGCAACAGCTTGTTTACTATAATTCTATTCTAGAATCGATAATTTCGCTTGAAATTCATAATAATACCCTCACCGTAACAATATTGTAATACATTCAATGTAATATTATAGTATGGTATACAGTGGTAGGTAATAATATTATTTGTACTACAGTTATCTACCTATTTCGTTTTAAAATAATAAACATATTACATTAAAATGAAACTTGAGTGGTTCTACTGAATATCAGTCACTACTGTCTTGCTGCTACACTGTGGCACGATAGCGGCCGCCGGCCAGGGCCGCGCAAGTATACTGAGACGCGCGGGGTGTCCCTCCGATGGGCGGAGCGTATGCGACGTTCTTCACCCCCTCAAATTATTTCTGCGCTCGGGATTCCTAGCCTTAAACCAAAAAAGCGTGGAGACACTTCATACTAGTTATTTTGTTTGCGAACTTCATTTCCCTAATTCTGACCGCGCAAAAAGAGTGTCTAAGAAAAATGCAGCCCCTACCCTATTATTACTGCAGCCAGCAGACTCATCTGGTACTCGTATTTACATCAAAATTTACTCAAACTGATAATAGCCTTTTAGAGTACTTGCAAATCTCAAACATCAACAGAAATTCCAAGTACAAGTACTTCACAGGTGTCACACTCAGTGCAGAAAACACAGATTTTAAGTGAAAATTCACCCCGGAAAAGGAAGTTGCGGCTTGACTTTAAATCAGAGGCTAAGAAACGAAGATTATTGGAATCGTCGGTAATAGGAAACCCCAAGTAGGCTGATATGTCACCTCTGCCAAAAAAAAAATATTGATGCTCAAAAAGTATTTAAAACGAAAGTCTCAGGGAAACAAATATGACCAAGAGTAATAATGTTTGCATTAAATATATATTTATATAGTATTTGGCGCAGTGGATAGCGCACTTGGCCTGCGATCGTTGAGGTTAAGCAACTTTCGCAATGGTCGGTCACGGGATGGGTGACCAAAAAACTTTTCATCTCGAGCTCCTCCGTGCTTCGGAAGGCACGTTAAGCCGTTGGTCCCGGCTGCACTTGCAGTCGTTAATACCCACCAATCCGCACTGGGCCCGCGTGGTGGGCCTTGGCCCATTCTTCTTATCCATCCATAAGGAAGGCCAGTGCCCCAGCAGTGGGGACATTAAATGGCTGATGATGATGATGATTTATTTATTTATAAAAATATAGTATTTATTTTTCCTTCAATAAAAAGTATGGCTTACTACAGTCTGTGACTGTGACAACAGTCACATTTCTTTCATTAGCCATGTTTAAAAAATTTGAGCCTTGATCTGATACAAAGGCTACATTACATGAATATTTAAAATTTGTGAAATAACATGATCTAACCACGCACTAAGTTCTTTGTAATTTTTGCTTTGAGCCAAAAAACAGTATGCGATTGGTTGTTTCCAATTTTAATGTATAACTCAATGATTACAAAAGCTTGCGTTGCTGGTTCTCCAGTTTGTGTCCCGTCAATCTCATGAAAACCTATAATCTTATCCTCGTTAATTTGATGATATAAGTACCGTTTTAATGAAATTTCGTCAGCGCAAATAATGCAGTATTTTTCTGAGTCTTTTAATATTTTAATTTGGTCTCTAAACATTGTGAAACGTTAGGTGAAAATTTTGTATCAATGTTGATATTCATTCGGCGCAACGTCCTTTCGCTTGGCATGTTTAACGTTTGCTAAGACTCTTTATGCTAATGGACTGGCAATATAAATTTAAAGCAAATAACTGTAAATCTTTAGTGTTTCTATTGCCATGACTGTTTTGTTTTAGACGGGTTTGAAAATTGATATTTTTTTGTAATTGAGAGGACATATTGGTATCTTTTTGAGATGCACATTCTTGCTGAGTATCCAAATTTTTTCGTCTTTTGCACTCTGTTTATAAGTCATTTAACAATTTCCTTTTACGTGGTGTGTTGGCTGACAAAGGACTTTGTGCACGATGTATAGGCCGTTTGGCTTAACATGCACATTATTTAAGCAATAAAACTATATGTTTGGAAGTTTACACTACGAAGAAACTATTTATCATTTTTGTTTTGTGTCAAATAATAAAAAGCTTAGAAACAGACAGACAGAAGCGAAGAGCGACTTTGTTTTATACTATGTAGTGATAATTAAAGACAATTTTATTTGTTGGATTCATTTCATTTTTTATTAAATTAGTTAGTACCGTACGACAGGTGCGTTTCTGAAGATTTCAATACAAAGTACATTGTGCCATTCACACGGCCTTTTGACAATCGCTATTGTACTGAAAAAAGCTTGTAAAATGATTGCTTCCGAACATACCCGACATAATATAAACATACGTAAATAATAAATTGGGACGCTCTTGCAAAGTTATTTCGTGACGCACGCGGCACACGCCATCTAGTCGATATATTTTGTACCACTAGCTCCGGAGTGTGCTACGGCGGATGTCATCCCTGCATCGTTGACGCACACATTTGACGCGTGTACACACGTTATGTCAGTTACGTAGTAGTAGAAGGTTATTATGCGGGGGTCGTAGTATGGAGTGTCGTAGGTGTGGTAGCGGTAAGGTATCTTTAGTTACGGTGTCGGTTTCAGAAAAGGGGGCCAAAAATTATTTAGGAACATTTGCATCTTACTATAATAGGTATTATAAAAGAGAAAGTTTGTGAGTATGGATGTTTGTTACTCTTTCACACAAAAACTACTAAAACGGATCTGGATGAAATTGGCAACAGTGATAGATTATAGGCTGGAATAATACATAGGATATCCCGATATTCACCGGGAATGAGAACCACGCGAGTGAAACCGCGGGCGGCCGCTAGTTAAGGATATATAGCATAAGTAAAAAAAAAATCGTCGATGGCCGTTGCTTACACAAGCGAGTACAAATTCTGAGTTTGATCGCCGGAATGCCCTTAACCTAAACTCTAAAGTCTCACAGAACGTAACCAAGCCTAGAATCTCATACGTGAAGCTGCCTAAAGCTTCTCCTAAAACAGTCAATGGCCATTTGATAAACTGTGATCTGAAATGATCCTCTAATACCACACTAAAATCCGAGACGTCTCAATGTCCTAAACGAGACGCATACAAATAAAGAACCGTATGAAATATTCCCACTAAATCATGACTTATCAAGAAAAGTGTTGACGTGAACCCCGATAAAACATAACATTAATTGTATGAGATCGGCCACATTCTCAGTCACCCCATGGGTAATCAATATTATTATCTAAGCCTCTGTCTGGAATAAATGTTATTAGAGAATCTATATTATTGGCCAAAGGATTCTGTAATCAAACAAGGACTTTGGTAAAGGTGACTTTGTGCTGTTTGTGGTGTCAGGTTAGAAAGGTCATTTCACAATCAACTAATGAATTTCTATTTTAAAAGAAAATTCATTCTCATACATGGCATCAATCATCTAGTACGAAACATTTAAGATGATTATGATTTATAAATAAATCATAAATAAATAAATAACTTCTTATACATTCACACCAATTATCTAAGCCCATTTTAATTTCATTAAGAAACTGTATCATGGAAAACTTGATAACGGATAAATATTATACTTAAATACTTTTTGTTTGTAAATACATACTTAATATACGTAGTAAACACCCAGACCATGACAAATAGACATGTTCATGCAAACAAATATTTGTCTTGTTCGGGAATCGAACCCGAGACCACTGGCGCAGAAGGTGGGTAGCCTACCCCTGCGCCAAATCGGTCGTCGTCGTCTGATTTACTGTCAGAAAAACAGAAAAAGCTTTAAGATCTTACTTATCTTTCAGTGTAGACAGAAATTACAGGGTGTTTTTCTATAAGTGCAAAACAGCTTTTACATACAGCTAAGTTGAGGCTACAGTAAGGTGCTTTGCTATGACGTGAACTTTGTCACAGGGTCCTATGAAAAGTTTCATTCCCATGTCCATATTGTTCGTCCCCGTGTTCCAACATTACTTGCAGGCATCAAAAATCATTATTATTGCGCTATTCAAGGCTGGTAAAAGTACACCACAGGCAGCAGTGGCTAACGTATCTATAATAATGTATTTTAATTTAATACATACATACTCGTACGTAAGCCACTGCTAGCTGTAGGGTTTAAGTATAGGTATTATTATTTATGTTCCTTTTGCTTGTTTATACTTATCCTATGATGTGGAGACTATTTTCCACATTACCCAAAGGTTCACTAGTAGAAAATGTCGAAGGCATTAAATGCTCCTTTGTACATTATTTTGTGCATCAAAGTCTTCAATAAATAAATATTAGGTTTCTTTATTTTAAACATATTGTTTACAATACTTTCTTATATTGTTGAGGTAATATGACGGTATATAGGCACTTTATATATGTCGTGGTCAAATCATAAAATTGGTCATTTCATGATATTGTCGGTCATTTTATAAAATAGTCGTATTTCATGAAATGGCCAATCATTTAAATGGACAATATCGTTGAAAGTTAAGCGTTCAATGATATTTTCAACAACTTTTGGCCATATCATGAAAAATCTACTATTTGATGAAATGACCAACCAACCATATCATTAAATTATGAATTTAATTTCATACATTAAGACATTAAGGTTTCCATGAGATCAAAGTTTGTCTTTCTTTATTTAATTTGTATTCTGTCTTTGGCTGGCTGTTTTTTGTCACAGTTTCAACCTAACCTAACCTTATATTAACTCGTTTTTTTATTGGGTTTTGTGTTTTCTAATTACTTCACATACTTGCAACACTCACTCTTCCGCGCATTTGATTGCACTTGTGTCTAGAATAGGCGTAAATATTATTAAAATTGTCAGCAGCTATATTACTTACCTACCTAAAGTATAATACAATTTGTTATTTTATGTTATTTATTTGTAAGCCACCCCGGCTGTGCGCCGACTACTTGTGAATAACTTGTTTGTGAGACGGGGAAAACCCGACGGGGAAAACCTACGAGCGCAGGTGTTGTTTGTCGAGTGCGCCCCTCCCCGGCGCAAAGTCTATAAGAGTCGTCGCACGGCCGAGTATCGGGCATTATTGCTGTGCGCGTCGTAGCGATCGGACTGTCTCCTAGAGTGTGTGAGTACGCCTATTATTTTACTTATAATTAAGGTATGTTCTATTGCTAGCTATTACTTATTTTTACTATATTATAATAAATGGCTGGATAATACATACTTTATAGATCGTTATTATAGATATTAATGGTTTATAACAATTGCTGGTTATTATTTTCCTGAGTAAAGCTTAGTTTATTTACATGGTTACTAAAATTATTGGTACAATAAATATATTTTGAATTTATACTACTATGCATTCTCATTTTACAAACCCTCTGATCAGTAGTAAATACATTATTCCTTCGGCCTTCTGACATCTCAGAAGTGGGATGGTTTCTTTTTTTTCTCTCTCTCTAACTTTTTTTTTTTCTTACATAATAAAGTACTCATCTTTTACACATGGAAAGCTTTATATTAAACATCGGGCTTTCTGCGTAATATTTTAACATGTATTTCCAGTTAGTGGCTCAGAATATGGAAGCAAATGACTGCCAAGAAGTGCAGCAGGTGACCCGAAGCCCTGTTGTTGTGAGTCCAATACTGATGCCTTCCGACTTCGGAATGCAGCCGAGCAATCAGGGTAAAGGACTACACGGCATACAGGAATCAGGCACCGACAAACATCGTAATGGACAACTCCAAGGAGCCGGGTCAAGTCATCGCCGCGGGCGGACTCGTAGTCGCTGCAACGAGCAGTCCGGCGCTCATCATAGTGAGCGCTCGCGCAGCCGCTGCAACGAGCAGTCCGGCGCTCATCATAGTGAGCGCTCGCGCAGCCGCTGCAACGAGCAGTCCGGCGCTCATCACAGTGAGCGCTCGCGCAGCCGCCGCGACAAGCGGTCGCGCAGTCTCCGCATCGAGCGGTCGACCAGCCGCCCCGACGTGCGGTCGTGCAGCCGCCCCGGCGAGCGGTCGTGCAGCCGCCCCGACGAGCGGTCGTGCAGCCGTCGCGTTGAGCGGTCGTGCAGCCGTCGCGTCGAGCGGTCGTGCAGCCGTCGCGTCGAGCGGTCGAGCAATCACCGCGTCGAGCGGTCGCGCAGCCGCCCTGACGAGCGGTCGTGCAGTCGCCGCGACGAGCGGTCGTGCAGCCGCCGCGACGAGCGGTCGTGCAGCCGCCGCGTCAAGCTGTCGCACAGCCGCCGCGACGAGCGGTCGCGCAGTCGCCACGTCAAGCGGTCATGCAGCCGCCGCGACGAGCAGTCGCGCAGCCGCCGCGACGAGCGGTCGCGCAGTCGCCACGTCGAGCGGTCATGCAGCCGCCGCGACGAGCGGTCGTGCAGCCGCCGCGACGAGCGTTCGCGCAGCCGCCGCGACGAGCGGTCGCGCAATCACCACTACGAGCGGCCAGTGAGTCATCGAGATAAGCCGCCACGCAGTCCAAAGGTTAATGAAGAAAAACTGAGTGAGTCCAGACAAACCTATAGTATAGATAATATTGAACAAATTGTTAAGGCTATCACTTCCGTGAACCGTAATGATTCGTTAGATAAGTTTGGATCGATGCAGAACGCTGTACCTGAATTTGATCCAGCTAGGAAGGAACAGACGATGACCATGTGGTTACACAAAGTCAACCAATGCGCATGTATATACGGTTGGTCAGAAAAACAAACTATTCATTTCGCACTGCCTAAGTTACGGGGCGTAGCTCAACGATGGTATGAAGGTCTATCGTCTGTTCTTTACTCCTGGACCGAATGGCAGGAAAAACTATGTTCTGCATTCCCCTCGGAAGAGAATTATGGTCAGATGCTAAGTGATATGCTTGTTAAACGTGCTCGATATACTGATTCGTTAGAAGAGTATTATTACGAAAAAATATCTTTGATAAATAGATGCGGTATTATAGGCACCCGAGCGGTAGAGTGTATTTTACATGGTATTGACGATAGGTCCGTAAGGTTGGGCGCAGAAGCTGTTAAATTCGACAACCCTGATAAATTATTATCTTATTTGCGTAATGTGAGGAATGTCAAACCCACCAATGATCGTAAAAATTTTAAAGGTCCCCCAATTAAAAGTGTTGACTCTCAATTACGTTTAAATCCTAGACCGATCCGTTGTTTAAATTGTAAACAGGAAGGACATACGGTTGCACAGTGCAAACAACCTTTAAAAAAATGTAGTAAATGTGGCAAGATTGGACATGAGACTGAGAGCTGTTATTCAAAAATACCTGCCCCAGATAAGACTGTACTACGGGTAGCTAATAATGAATCCAACTTAGGCACAAGTAATATGTGCACGACAGAGCCTAATCAAAAATATTTTAAACAAGCTATTGTTAATGGTACTGCCATGACCGCTTATATAGATTTTGGAAGTGAATGCTCTATGATAAGAAACACCGATTTTGAGAAAATTGGTGCAAAGCTCAACACATCTGACCTACCTGTCTTGCGGGGTTTTGGCAATTCGGTTGTTAAGCCTTTGGGGAAATGTAGGACACACATAATTATAGATGGTATTGCAGCCGATTTAGACATAATTATAGTACCAGATAATGCGATGCAGGTTCCTCTGATGGTTGGGCATACTTTTACAGAGCAGCCGCATATAGCTTTCAGAAAAACAAGTAGTTTCTTAGAGATTGCTGATTTAGACTTTGTAGATACCACAATCGTAAAAATAAAGCTCTATTGTAAAAAAAATACTAGCGTAGAGGGTTTGTCAGCTATTGAGGTATATACAGATAATCCTGATTTTGAAGGTGAAATATTTGTCGAAGGGAGTTTACGATATAAGGGTTCTGTGAGGTATTCTGTGTTATCTGGCTTGTATTACATCCAAAAGGGTCAAGGACAGATTGTTGTGAGCTGTGCACCAACAGATAGAATAGAATTTCCCGAGAATATTTTGATTGTACGTGGCATAATTGCTCGCGAGGACCAGGCTCAGTCCCAAGTCTTAAATGTCAACCACTCTTTCTTGCAACCTATAACTGAAACTCATTTAAATATAGATAGTGATCTTCCTCTTGAATATAAACATCAACTGTTAGCGCTTTTAAATAATTTTCGAGGATGTTTTGCATTCAACCTTGCGGAGTTAGGTGCTACTTCAGCAGGGGATATGAAGATAGACTTAAATGATTCCCAACCTGTTGTTTATAGGCCGTATAGACTTGCTATTAAAGAAAAAGAAAGTGTTAGAGGTATGATTAGCGAACTACTTAGTAATGATATTATACGACCGTCTACCTCACCCTATGCTAGTCCTATAGTACTGGTTAGAAAGAAGACAGGAGAATTTCGCCTATGTATTGATTATAGAGCTCTAAATAAAAAAACAATTAAAGAAACTTATCCTATGCCCCTTATAGATGACCAACTCGATATTCTAGCCGGAAATAAGTTTTACACAACCCTAGATCTTGCATCCGGATACTATCAAGTACCCATTAATGAAAGTGATAAACATAAGACCGCGTTTGTGACTCCTGATGGGCATTTCGAGTTCAACAGGATGCCATTTGGACTCGCAAATGCACCTGCAACTTTTCAGCGGATAATGAATCAAATATTAGGTTCCGCCCGTCATGGTGAAGCATTGGCTTATTTAGACGATGTAATTATTCCTTCTAAAACTATCTCTGAAGGCATGACAAGGTTGCAATCCGTACTACAGTTATTTAAAGATGCAGGGCTTTCCTTGAACCCATCTAAATGTTTCTTTTTTAAGCACACTGTAGACTACCTAGGTTTCGAAGTATCTGAAAACGGCATAAGTCCTGGTAGTAAGAAAGTTGAAGCGGTTGAGCGGTTCCCCATACCGCAAAATCAACACAATGTTCGGCAATTTTTAGGACTTGCGAGTTTTTTTAGACGTTTCATCCCAAATTTTTCTGTAATATCAAGACCACTTACTCATTTACTTAAAAAGAACGTCGATTGGACATGGGGATCCGCTCAAGAGACAGCTTTTAGAACTCTTCAAAGGGAATTATCTCAAAAACCCGTTTTAGCATTGTACAACCCTGAGGCCGAAACCGAGTTACATACTGATGCCTGTAAACTGGGGGTAGCGGGGATTCTTTTACAAAAAGATAATAATAATTTACTCAAACCAGTGGCCTACTTTAGTAGGCAAACTACTCCCCAAGAACAAAATTATTCATCTTATGATCTTGAAACCTTAGCAGTAGTTTCATCTCTTCAAAAGTTTCGAGTTTACCTCATTGGTGTACAATTCAAACTTGTAACGGATTGCAACTCTTTAAAGGCCACGTTTCAAAAAAAGGATATGCTTCCTCGGGTGGCACGTTGGTGGGAACAAATGCAGGAGTATAATTTCTCTATCGAATACAGACCAGGAGCGAATATGTCCCATATCGATGCGCTCAGTCGAAACCCAGTCTCTTGCACAGAAGTTTTAAGTGTTCTCACGGTATCTGAATGTAGCTGGCTAAAAACTGTACAAGGTGCTGATGAGAAACTACAACGGGTGATAGAGATTCTTAAGGATTCCGAACTTGACAATATGGTTGATATTAAAACTAACTTTAAATTAAAAAATGAAAAACTGTTTCGTGTAACTCCAGACGGTGATCGGTGGGTCGTGCCAAAGGGAGTGCGCTGGCAGATAGTAAAGCAAAATCACGACGATATCGGTCATTTCGCGTTTGATAAAACTTTAGAGAAAATTAAATCTAACTATTGGTTTCCAAAGATGCGACGCTTCATAAAAAAATACGTTGATTCTTGTTTGGAATGTGCATACTCAAAAGCTACCACAGGAAAGAAACCTGGTTTCCTCCATCCGATACCAAAAGTAGCCATTCCCTTTGACACGATACACATAGATCACACTGGCCCATTTGTGCGAAGTTCTAAAGGAAACATGTATATTTTGGTAATAATCGATGCATTCACTCGTTTTATTTTCTTGAAGCCGGTTAAAAACACGAAAACTCAGTCAACGTTAAAAGTACTTAATGAGTACTTTGGAATTTTTGGGGCACCACGTAGAATAATCTCTGATAGGGGAACATCGTTTACTAGCGATAGTTTTAAAACATTTGTGATCGAAAAGGGAATCAAACATATTTTAAACGCCGTTGCTACCCCTAGAGCAAACGGGCAAGTAGAACGGTATAATAAAATAATTGTAGATTCATTGACGGCTAAAACAATCGGTACAGACGAGAATAAATGGGACGATCATCTCCCCAGTGTACAGTGGGGTATGAACAATACATTTAATAAGGGAATAAACCGAACTCCTGCAGAAGCTTTGTTTGGAAAGAGAATGACGGGGTGTACCGAAAATAGAATTATTTCTGAATTAGAAGGGGAGATTACTCAGGTTAACGACAACCAGAATATAAATGAGATTCGGGATGAAATAAGCTCGCATATTGAAGCCAATCAAGAGAAAGAAAAAAACAGTTTCGACAAAAAGCGTTGTGAGCCAATTAAATATAAAGTGGGTGATCTAGTACGGGTTGAGCGCCAAATACCATCGACAGGGCAAAGTAGAAAATTAGTTCCTAGATTTCAAGGCCCTTATAGGATAACCGAAGCTCTTGATAACGATCGGTATCACATTAAAGATACGCCTTTAACAAAAAAGGGCAATAGGCTTTACTCGACTGTAGTGGCTGTTGATAAAATTAAACCCTGGTTAAACTTTAATAGACCTCATGATAGTGACAATGAACTGTCTAGTGAGTCCGATTAATAATATCAATATAGGTTTATGATTAGTTTTAGTTTATTATGATTTGTGTTTTTAATTTAATTATGATTTGTGTTTAAAATTTAATTTGATTACAGGTGATTGAATCAAAAGGGTTCAATATATCATATTTATGCTGGACGGAAAGGTCCCATAATTTATTTATGTTGGACGGAAGGGTCCTATTTATTTATTATTGTTATACTGGACGGAAGGGTCCTATTTCATGTCTATTGGACGGAAGGGTCCTATTTATGTTTAGTGGACGGAAGGGTCCTATTTATGTTAAGTGGACGGAAGGGTCCTATTTATGTTTAGTGGACGGAAGGGTCCTATTTATGTTTAGTGGACGGAATGGTCCTATTTATGTTTAGTGGACGGAAGGGTCCATTTTATATTATATTGGATGGACAGGTTTATTTATATTGGATGGTAGGGTCCTGTTTATACAAAAATTACAAAAGTTCTACCTATTTTGTTTGTTCTAAATAAAAGACCATATGACTGTATGTTAAATAAGAACTTTAAGTATAGACAAATTCTGTATAATAAAATTCTAGTAGGTACCTATATAATTAGTTATAGTCAGAATTACTGAGAGAGAAATCAGAGATAAAGCATGAGGACATGCTTAATATAGGATGGCCGACTGTCAGCAGCTATATTACTTACCTACCTAAAGTATAATACAATTTGTTATTTTATGTTATTTATTTGTAAGCCACCCCGGCTGTGCGCCGACTACTTGTGAATAACTTGTTTGTGAGACGGGGAAAACCCGACGGGGAAAACCTACGAGCGCAGGTGTTGTTTGTCGAGTGCGCCCCTCCCCGGCGCAAAGTCTATAAGAGTCGTCGCACGGCCGAGTATCGGGCATTATTGCTGTGCGCGTCGTAGCGATCGGACTGTCTCCTAGAGTGTGTGAGTACGCCTATTATTTTACTTATAATTAAGGTATGTTCTATTGCTAGCTATTACTTATTTTTACTATATTATAATAAATGGCTGGATAATACATACTTTATAGATCGTTATTATAGATATTAATGGTTTATAACAAATGCTGGTTATTATTTTCCTGAGTAAAGCTTAGTTTATTTACATGGTTACTAAAATTATTGGTACAATAAATATATTTTGAATTTATACTACTATGCATTCTCATTTTACAAACCCTCTGATCAGTAGTAAATACATTATTCCTTCGGCCTTCTGACAAAATGTTGTAACAAAAAATATGTCCGGCATGAAACAACAAACAATAATAAAACCTCATTAGCGCCTCTAGCGGGGCACAATGGTACTATTTTATTTTACGATATGATCGCTAATGATTAACAATTTCATGAAATGACCATGCGTTTGACTGTTCATATGGTTTTATCGCTGATCATTTAATAAATGACCAGTGGAGTTTGATAATTTCTTGAAATACGACTATTTCATGAAATTACACTAATAGATATTTTAAAGAGGAAAGATTTGATTTTTTGTTTGTTTGTAATGGATAAACTCAAAAACAGTTGAAATGATTTCAAAATTTCCGTGTGATATAGGCTATATTTTATCCCGATATTGCATCGGGAATGGGAACTGCGCGGGTAAAACCGCAAGAAGCCACTAATTCACTTTTAACCAAACCAAAAATACTCAAAGACAGCTGAAAAGTGACGAAGTACAATCAAAATTTAAATTTGATAATGTTCAATAGATAATCATCTTTAAAAGTCTAAAAAGTTTGCGAAAAACTCATTTCAAGGAGACTCAAAACCCGAGATGATGGAATTGAAAGTGAGAAAAATATTTAATACCAAAGGTAAGAAGACTTAGGTTAAGCCAAATATTGAATTAACAAACAATAGACGGCAATTCAATTTGGACAAAATACCGAGTATAATTTAAGTAAACCGAAACTTTGAGAGGTAAAAGTTATTTTACTTTTGATCGTTTGGGAATGTTTATCTGAGTGAAAATGAACACGTGTATAGGTTTAATTATACTTTCGAAATTGTCTTGGGGTTTAGGATTACATTGTTTTGAATTAACACCCTAACGCCCGAATTCTCGATCGCAAATCATCTTTGGGAGCGTCTCAAACATCATGGCATCTCTTTCATACTTTTGACATTTAAAGTGACAGGGCGATGTGTGAGACGCTCCCAAAGATAAGTAGCGTAAGAGTATTCGGGCCTTAGCCTAGCCGCACACGGGCCACCGACTACAACCACAAAAAGCCGCCACCGAACTATTTTCCTGTAGTTTTTATACACTTTATAAGAACTTGCAGCACACGGTTGACGCTGGTGGTCGCCACATGCTACAAATCGTCGCAACTTGAAGATCACAGCAGACTTTTTAACTCGGAAAGGGATCGACACCGTATCGCCTTTCGCCTCGCGGTCAACCAGGCGTCAACCTAACGTAAGCACTAAGCGCGTAACCAAACCGGTACCCCTAGTATGAGTTTGGCAAACTGTATTCGTAATCGAAAATTATCGCTCTATATCTTTCATGTCCTTTGACTGCTTTACCGACATGAGCAGTTCATCCGATAGTTTTCGTAAACGTCGAGAGTTAAAATCAACTCATACTAGGGGCACAGACACAGATTGGGCTACGGCTAGGCGACGCCGCGCTTACCGCTCGCTGGTCCCGAGGCGAGGCGATTACGTTACGAATCCGATAAGTGTGCTTTACAGTAGGGAGTTTCATACAAAGAATACTGAACCGCTCGAGTTGATACGTTTACGTTCCGTTTACGAGTTGATATAATATGCTGTGACCTTGATTCGTGCGGCCACCACCGGCCACTAATGCCAGTAAAAAATACCTACTGCAAGCAATAGGTTAAAAAAGTAGCGGCCACCGACCAATAGTGTATATTACCGACTACAAAGTGCCTGTCGCGCATTTCAGCTATCTTCATAGACGCTCTAGCTTGAGGTAGCGGTGCCGGCGTTGGTGGCTGTCGCGTGTGGCTCTTGTGCGGTGGCGCTAATAGCAAATAGTCATGAAATTTTAATCTTGAGACATGGCAAGCTATATCCAAATTTTGATAATTGACCGTATAAAATTCATATTCGTACGCAATTGTAATGGTCAAGTAGTTGCATCATGTTTTTTTTTTGGGAAAGTTTTTCGGCTTACATTGGTAGTGCCGCCAGGTTTTTTCATAATAGTCTAATGCCCGAATACTCGTACGCTACTTATCTTTGGGAGCGTCTCACACATCGCCCTGTCACTTTAAATGTCAAACGTATGAAAGACATGCCATGATGTTTGAGACGCTCCCAAAGATAAGTAGCGTACGAGTATTCGGGCGTAAGCTTCACACCTCAAACTATAACTTACTTGACCACCGATTTGACGCAGGGGTACCTACCTTCTGCGCCAGAGGTCTCGGGTTCAATTCCCGAACAAGAAAAATATTTGAGTGCATGAAAATGTCTATTGTCTTGTTCTGGGTGTTTTATATGTATATTAAGTCTGTTTTGTGTTATGTGTTTATGTTTATATATCGTCGTTTATCATCGTTTAAATATACTGTGAAATATTGATATTCCAGATTATCAATATTTTACAGTAGTTAATTACCCTTAATCAATATTTACTGACTCAAAACTAAATAAAATTCACCAAATACATTAAAATAACTGTTTGTTTGATGAACAAAGAAGTTGGTATAAATATTTGAATTTCTGGATACACTCAGTTATGTTATTAAAATAAATATTTTATTCCTAGCGGTCACTTTTCATTTTCGTCACAACAAGTTCTAAACAATATTAACTTCAAGATGCAACAAAAATGGCAATGATTATTGTTTTGCGAATTAACTGACAACTTGTGAAGCAAAGAGCAAACCAATAAAATATAAAAAAATAAGTAAGTAACTTAATTTGTGAAAATCCAAACTATTATTGGCTTACAGCGAGTTGTAAGCAGGCTGCTGACTAAATTAACTAACTTAATTTATTTTCTCGGGGATATTACAAATAAAAGAGAAAAACTTCAACTTATTCATGAAGTAGAATTGACCTCAATATTCTAAAGAACCGCCCGATATCGAAGCGTCAGCTTTTTCATTAAGTAATGCAAATATGGCAGGCTCAGATGGCTCCCTCATACAAAATTAAAAATATCTTGATATTTTAATGAAACTAGGCGAGTGGGCTGCGGCAATGTAATTCGTTTGTATGAATTACGATTAACATAAAAATCGTATTTGATTGAACTGGAAGTCTTTTAACATCAGTCCCACTTTTAAGGTTAGTCACTGGTTGGATGATCAACATTGTATTTGCTTTAAGTAAAATGTTTGGTTCCGATATCCTTGTCTACGCTGCTTTGCTTGTAGGCAGACCGAGAGCTTAATTTTTTTTATCTACAACTGGGTAGCACTTAGCCTTTATCACACCTGATGTTAAGTGATGATAAGGCTGACGGTGGAAGCGCACTACTCTCTGAATCTTCAATTGCCGAGGAACAGGATATCTTATCTCTCACTGCCGGAGCACAACCATGCTGAAAACATTGTTGTTATGGCTTCAGACTTAGATAAGATGGGGTAGCTAGCCAGACGGACCTTGTAAAATCCCTATCACCTACTAATCCGAATACAATACACAGGGAATTGAACTCGGGACCTCTGGGTCTATCTACAGAGGCGGTAAAATTGGAAGTCTGTAAGTAAACAGTTAGGTTCTGACACGCTATCTTGCTTGTAGGTAGTAGGAGAGCTAAAATAATCGAATAAATAACTGTACACTGTAACTGTGTAGTTGATTTGAATAACAGAAAAAGTTTAGTCTTATTGGGTGTATTTGGTTTGGTTGGTGGTACATACTTTTGGTTCTTAGTAGGTGACACTTGATTTTGGCAAAATCATTATTTTTATTAATTTGGTCAACTGGTTGGGACTCTCTAAAAAGGATAGTATAGGGACTGCATTAGGGGCTGTAATTATATTGATGCTTCTAATACTACACAGTCTAAAATTATCCTCACGCATCTCAAGTGTTCTTGTACGCTTAATTGGAAGGGACTAAAAAGGTCACAGCACATACATCAACTCGGAAAGGGATCGACACCGTATCAACTCGAGCGGTTCAGTATTCTTTGTATGAAACCCCCTACTGCAAAGCACACTAATCGGAATCGTAGCGTAATCGCCTCGCCTCGGGACCAGCTCACGAACCGCTTTGCGGGTCGCTCAACTTGCTATCCCCGCGCTTACCGCTAGTCGTCCACGCGCTCACGTCTCTCCGTACCCGAGCTTACGGCTCTACGCACAGTGGTCTGAAAATGAAAATGAACATCAAATTTTTTTTTATATTTTTTTTTCTCATTTTTTCGACATTTTTTTTCATTCTTTGTCTTTTTTAATTTTTTTAATTTTTTTGTATCATTTTTTGCTCTCCTTTTTTTATATGGATTTTATATGCGGTGAGCCGTAAGCGCGGCTTCGCCTAGCCGTAAGCGCGGCGTCGCCTAGCCGTAGCCGAGCCGACGTACCGACGCTGATCCGGTTTGGTTACGTGCTTGCGTTAGGTTGACGCCTGGTTGACGGCGAGGCGAAAGGCGATACGGTGTCGATCCCTTTCCGAGTTGATGTAATGTGCTGTGTCCTTTAAGGGTAAAGTATGTCAAGTACGTTGACGTAACTTCAGATGAAGATGAATGATTAGGCTCATATAATTTTTTAACCATCTCTGTGGTCTAGTACTGTAGTAGTAGTACACTATCTACACATAACCGATATCAGATCCGGGTTCGAATCCCAGTGAGAGTAGCATACCTGCATATTGTAATATTTGGTTTGGTTGGTGGAACGTACCTACTTCTGTTCTTGGTAAATGTCACCATTTGATTTTTGTCAAAAGTATTATTTGATTGAAAAATGTAATCTAATTATTCATTAGTAAAAAAATCATCAATTATTCATGCTTTATGAAATAAATAATCATAAAAATATTATGTTATGTGTTTTGAAATTATTAACAATTCCTAAATTCAAACATAAAACAAAAACTTTGGGGTAAACAAAGTCATTCTGAAATTATTATTGCAATGCAAACGTTACAACCTAAGATGGATCAGATTATGGCTAAACCTGATATTTTATATGCAGAATTTCAGCGTACCGCAATAAAACTTAGTAGTGTTAATAAAACCTTCTAGTTTCCACTATTGTTCTAACCCTGTTTTATTGTTTTGTTTTATGACAGCTACGTTACTACCGATTTATACGACCAATGGAAACTAAATTATTCTTCTACCGATATTTACGGGATTGAAAATAAATTAAGTTAAAACTTAAATTCAACTTTTCAGTATTACTACTACTCATTTAAATCAGGGTGCCTACCATCAACTATAAGAAAGCGATTCAGAATAGGTTCCTAAAATGAATTGCTTTATTTCGTACCGTGACCTTCTTAAAACTGAATCGCAAATGAATTGCTGAATGTGAATGAACGAAAGCTTTGTGTACTTATTTCTTCTTCCCGTCTCTTTTACTCGATTCTGTCATGCCCGGAGAGTGAGAGGGATGGGTATAGCCTGGTGGTGTCATGTTAGTTCGACCGAGATATAAATCAAATAAGAGTTCATGACAGCTAAGCGGCTGTGACATATCGGTGAATCGCTTGTCATTGACGCAATAGAATCGTGGTACGAATAAGCGAAGCAGGTTTAGGTCCTAAACAAAACCGCAATAAGAGTCTATGGTAGGTACCCAGTAGGTAGATAGAAATTTCAGTGTAGATTAAGCTGTGCCCTTGTCCAATTGTAGTCTCTATATTTTACTACTTTTGTGTGGACAGTCACGAGCAAATGTAAACAATATACTATATTGTCATATTACAATATTGAATAACTTCTGTGACACTTTTTTCGAAACACTTTAATGTCACAATGTTCAATGTTGTATACATATTATTGCTCGCGACTGTACAAAACGAATAAATAAATATATCTATTACCTACTTAATCGATTACTAGCTCTCATAATGATTTCAATTGTTTGTTAGGCCTTTCATATAACGAAAGTGGAGAAAGAGTTCCTATGCAAAGTTAACGAAAACTGACGGCCGGCGCCGCCGGCGTCGTCGTATCCTTAGAGAATCGAACGTAATGGTGCGTCGAACGTTGGTGAAACGTAATATTATGCAATGTAACATTCTGCCTTTCATTGCATGTTCGTTGCAAGCGTGGACGCGTAGCCCGCACGTTCCACGCATTCACTACGAACCTCCCACTTATGTCTGGACGCCCCCTTGTGTTCCTATGCAGTTTATGCAGTTCCTATATCCATCCTGGAATACTATGCAGTCAGTATTTTTAAGAATAAGGTGTTCCAAATGTTAATTTTGAATCCTTGGTTACCGGAGAATATTATTTTTTTATTTTTAGGGAGTACAACGGTCATTGTAGTCAGACACAGGCAAATGTGATTTTTTATTTGAAAAGTGAGAAAATATAAAAAAGAGTTATCTTATTTTCAACCGGCCTTTGATTTCGTAAATAACCTCCTAAAAGTTCAAAGGTCTAACATATTCGGTTATTATTTAGGCACGTTTTTGGACAACATAAGCTCGATATAATGGATAAATATAGTGATTTGATAGTCCCCAATGGAGCGTAATGTGCGTCAACTCTACATAACCTATCTAGTGTCGGTATGTATTATATAAATCAGTTTTAGTCAGGGAGTAATTTCGTCAGTCCAAAACTTATTGCTGCTGTAAACAGTTGGTAGCTAGTCTTTTAATAATAGTCTCCAAAAAGCGTTATGTGCATTAACTCCACCTAACCTATCTAGTGTCGTTATCTACCCTATGAATCAGTCATAGTCAGCGAGCAATTTCGTCGGTCCACCACTTAATTGCTGCTGTAAACAGTTTATTATGTTTGATAGGCAATGTATTATGTTTGATTTTACTCTGGACTAAGATAAACTTCCTTTACACACTACAGCTGCTGTGGTACGGAAATTAGGTACTATATAGTTTAACTATACCGTTTATTAAACAGTAAATCTGATGTATTTTGGCATATAACGTTTCTGTAATAAAATGGGCATTAACTTCGACTATCTAGTGCATCTATCCCATAAATCGGTTTTAGTCAGCGCGTAATCTCGTCGGTCCAACACTTAATTGCTGCTGAAATGGCTGCTTTAATCCAAAGGTTTCAATATAATAAATGCCACTATATTCTATCTGTTACATTTATATGCATATACCCACTGTAACCATGTTAATGATTATTGACATAGATATAAATAAGACCACGTGACGGAGTAGGACATATTCGGAAAATATTAAATGATCTTTAAGAAGCGCATAATAAAAGATGATCTTACAGGCAAAGTCGCGGGGGGAACGTTTGTGTGTTTCCGTAATATAATGTGCATTAACTCCGGCTAACGTATCTAGTGTATCTATCCCATAAATCAGTTTTAGTCAGCGCGTAATCTCATCGTTCCGACACTTAATTGCTGATGAAATACATGCTTTAAAGCGTAGGTTTCAATGTGTTAATGGAACAGATTTCATCGTTTTAGCTGTTGATAGAGTTGAAATTACGTTATCGCGATATTTTACGACCCTATAAAAACATGGTGGACAATAATTATTTATAAATATAGCTTTATATCATAATTGTATTATTTTGAGAATGTCGGGACAAACAACCATAAATCATAGGTGGATTCAAACATTATCAAATTTATAAATTATTGTAATTAATAATGATGATTTAATAAATACTTCCAAGTATCAGTAAGATTGTGCATCTACTCAGCAGTGGTTAAGAAACAAAAGCTAGGGTTATGACTTCATTTTTCGTTCAAGAGTGTTATGAAAAGAGAGGTGGTTTATTCATGTGGCTAATTCTCTGTAGCTATTCATATGGAAAGACTCACAGCAGTTGTTTTTATCGAATAGCGAATGATCTTATATTACTCTAATATTATAAAAAAAGTTTGTAAGTAGCAAGTAATCTAAGGTACTAGATCTGGTTTAAAAAAATCTTTTAGAGAGAGTTACATTATTTTTCAGTGACATAGGCTATATTTTATCCTAGTATTCCCATGGAATCGAACATCACGTGGGTAAAAGCCCAGGGAGCAACCAGTACAAAATAATACGCAATTAGACTTTGCCTGTCAAAACACTCGAAAAAACGACATATCGTTTTCCTTTCCAAGAATTACAACTTTATCAATATTGTTACATTGTAACAATGTTCAATAATTCACGGGGATTAATTTGAGGTTGTCTTGATTTCAACTGCTAATTGCTGCGATGAAAGGGGCTAGTGGTTTTAAGGTGAAATCATTAATTTTAATCTCACTCTCTTAATGAAGTACAGTACCGGTTTATTTTGACGACTTCCGTGGGCGAGTGGTGTACGCATCGGCTTTTAAGGGTCTTTTATCTCTGGAGATCTCGGGTTCGATTCCCGGTCGGGTAATAAAAAATGTGTATTCATGTGGTAATATCCGTTAGTTTCTACAATCAATATTTATTTATTAACAAGCTGACCCAACAGACTTTGTCCTGTCTTAAATATGAACTAAATATTTTGTTCCATGAATCAACGAATATTCAATTCAATTAGTCAAAACAAAAACTAAATAAGGGCCAGTAGGCTCAGTTTGTATGTTTTAGACTGTGTTTTTTTTTTGCTTTGTATGTTCACCGATTCCTCTGTCAACTTTGTTTAAAGTTTTTAGTTTAAAAAAATGCTTTCCAAGGAAAATAACCTGAGTGTGTACCTCCCCAGTCTGCTGCACTGACAACACATTAATGTGTCAGATTCTTCATGTCAAAGAAGCTTTCTGAACTTGCGACACAAAAATAGGACAATAGAGAGAGCGTTTTCTGAGTTCATTTAAAAGTATCAGCCGAACACATTGTGCTTTCTTTGACAAGATTTCTTAGGACCAAATAGTATGTATTATAATAAGTTGTCTGCTTTTTAACGTAAAGTGATCTACGCTGAAGTTAATTTCACTAAGAAACTGTGTTATGGAAATTCGATGACGAATAAATATATTGTAACTAGCTTTCCGCCCGCGGCTTCGCCCGCGTGGACTACACGACGTTATCCCGCGGGAATGTGATGTTTTTCCGGGATAAAAAGTAGCCTATGTTCCTCTCCAGGCTACAAAGTATCTGTGTCCCAAATTTCAGCCAAATCCGTTCAGCTGTTTTGGCGTGATTGAGTAACAAACATCCAAACATCCAAACATCCAAACATCTAAACTTTCACATTTATAATATTAGTAGGATTAAGTATATATTGTTAACCGACTTCTAAATCAAAAAGGAGGAGGTTGTCTATTCGTCTGTATGTATGTTTTTTTTATTTTTTTGTGCATGTCCACCGATTACTCGAAGACGGCTGAACCGATTGAAATGGTTCAAACGTTATTACATCAGGTTGGGTTTCAAGTTGGCCCTATTTTGAAATTTTGAAATCAGTTCAGTAGTTTTCAGGAAATCTTGAAAATACTGTCGTTTTCGTTACCACTTTATGTGAATTTAATACGTATCTTTAGGCATAACTCCTTTGTTTATAAACCGATTTAGATGATTCTTGTTTTGTTAAAAAGGGGATACCTCAAGGTATTTTAACCGACTTCGAAAAAGGAGGTTTTCAGTTTGATCACATACCTATTTACCAGAAAACACGTAAATTGCCTGCACGATGCACCAAAAAGAGTGAAATAAAAATTATTTTTATAAAAAAATAAAACCGCCTTCAAAAAAACCACTTCAAAAAAGTAAAAAATAATTCCTCACCAAATAAATAACGTAAGTACTTTGAAGTCGGGCGGGTTTTAACAAAAACAACAAAAAATTGAACATGTTTCACGCCCGACTTCAAAGTACTTACGTTATTTATTTGGTGAGGAATTATTTCTTACTTTTTTGATGTGGTTTTATTTTTTTATAATTGTTTGTAAATAAATACTTAAAATATCTATTTGTCTCGAGGTCAACATGTAAACCTATAATAATGTATGCTATCGACTCTAACGTTGCGTATTGTGATTTCCTTCTACATAAGATGTCAATATCAGCGTAGGTACCACAACTATAATTTCTAGTATGTTTTAAAGTTTGCGGTTAAAACCTTTTTACAAGCTTTTTATTAACTTGCCATGTTAGTTAGTTGGATAGTTTGTTAGTTAGGGGGGACAAATCTTGCAAGCTTAATTTGACCCATTTCCCATTGTCCGATGGAGCTGAAATTTTTACAGGTTTGTTTCAGATGACAATACAATATTTAAGTACAATCAGCAAAAAAGCTTGTCATGAAAATGAAACTTTAACAAACAAACTTATTATTAGATTAACTTGCCATGTAGTTAGTTACTTAGTGGGTGACAAATCTTGCAAGCCTAATTTAACCCACTTCCCAGGGTCCGATGGAGCTGAAATTCTGTATACTATATTTAAGTACAGTCAGCAAAAAAGCTTGTCATGAAAATTAAATTTTGATTAAAAACTTATTTCTAATAAGAAAACAACCTACGAACTTTATATCTATTTATCCGACTGCCTCAAAAGGAAGTTTATATTTTTGTTTGAATATTCACTACGTACACTTTATTTTCTATTTTTAATTAAATTTAAAATAATACCTACCAACCAAAACAATAGAAACTTTTTACGCCACAAATAGCTGGGTGACAAAAACAGTGAAATTATTTTCGCGAGAACTTCCCTAAGAGATATATCATAGCCGTAACAAAATAAGACAAGCCACCAGTATAAATCTTTGTTAAGCCTTGATAAGAGACGTAACGCCCCTCGCATGCTTAAACTGGGCGTCGTTTGCAAAATAGAAAACAAATACCGGCTAAGGTTGTTGTACTGATCCAAAATTATACCGATAATAAAATAATAAGGAAGTATTATTTCGATAGTCTAGAAGACAAGCATGCTATAAACAGTTTTACTAATTTTTCAAGAGGGTTGTTTTTATAAATTCTATACTTCATGATACTATAACTTAAAACTGTGCACAGAAATTGAGTATATACTGCCTATATTTAGCTAGGGTATTTATTTTTGTGCTTATTTATGATGAATTTGAACATCAATATCCATATTATTCTATAAAAATATCAAAAAAGTAAAAAATTACATCATTTAGTACCTACGTAAGTACACAAACTAAATAATTCTACAACTGTTCACTTAACACGTTTGTGCATTGTATATTAAGTATTTAGCTTATTTGTCACTCGTGGTAAACGCAAGCGAAATGTTATAAGGCGCCGATTCCCCAAAATATATTTATATAAATAATAATAGTATTTAAAATTATGGATTACTCGCAAATCACAAGTACTTAAAATTTGGAAAAAATATATGTTATTTTACAGTCATTTACCTAGTGCTTCCGGACGTTTTTTTTTGATTGGTGATATTTTACTGTGTCAAATAAAATCCCAAACATCCGTCTAATAATAATTCAATAATCATATTACTTGCAGTATACTTGGTTTTAGTTAGTGAAAAACATATAAAAATAATTGTCTTTGAATAGCCGAGGGATTCCGGCCGTCATAATTTTTTTTTATTATTTAATTTTTAATTCAATTTTAAGTGATTTTCGATTCGCGGGGCGCTCGCGAGTTCACAGTTCACTGCCGGCTGCCGCTAGGTCCACGCGAAGTGTATAGAGCGCGGCCGAGCAAGCGTTAGCGTGCCTATTTCGGTCGGGATTCCTCGCCTTAACATTTTTTGTGGCTTAAACTGATGGTAAATAACTGTCATTAACTTTTTGTCTTCAAACTGACATCACTTACTATGAATGTACAAGTACAATTTAGACAGAAAGTGACGGAATTATGATTAGATAGGTGCAAACGGTAGAGTTAATGCCAAATAGAGCATGGTCATTTAATCAATTTGGCATTAAAATGTTAAATTAAAAAAAAATGTAGTTAGCTCGTTTATCTTCTAGACCATCGATTTGTAAAAAATATTACATTAATTTTATTTTTGAGAAAAAGATCCACTAGTTTTATCCTAGAAATTAATAATAAAAATTAGTATATTATGATACAAGTGAGCTTAGGTTGCTCATTATACACGAGGCTGTGGGTTGCAGCCCGAGCCGCAGGCGAGGGCGTAAATCAGCCAAGTGTCTAGTGAGTAAGTTGTTCACGAGTTTCATACGCACTTTTTCAACACACTTGCGAGGAAAAACAAACATTTATTGCATACATATTGTATTATCCTAATATTAACTAAGGGAAAAAGCGCGCAAGTTTTTTTTTTTGCACGCGCCAAATGTGAGGTGATTGATTACATACAGCCATACAGCCTACTTGAAAATAATTAAGTATAATAATAGTGATAAAATGCAAATGTTTTATAACAAATTATTGTGAATTATAAATAATTTGATAATAATATACTTAATTATGTTTTTTGTCTTAATTAGGGACACATTTATTTATTCTAAAAACGTAAATGGATTTTCAGCCGTATAAAACCTCTTTGTTGTTACAAAAAAGAACTGTATCTATTACCCGCTGAAATTGAAAATGCTCTGTTGACTCGCATATAACTTGCAGTTAGGTACTAACTTAACTTTGTAGGGATACTGTATTACCCGGTTAAATTAAAAAGTCTCTGTTTACTCGCTTATTATTTGCAGTTAGGTACTTACTTAACTTCGTAAGGATAATTCTATTACGCAACTTGTACTGTAATATTATTATGCACGCGTGGGTTATAGTTCGGTTTATGGCCCTAAGATCGATGTAATAAGGCTCACTTTATGAGCAAGTGTGTTGAAAAGTATATTATGCAACTAGTGAATAAAGGACGGATTTAAAGCGAGGGCCGTAGATGAGTCACGAGCAAGTGAAGGATTCAACTGTTAGAATCCTGAACGACGCAAGTGATTCATGGCCCTCGATATAAATTCCTACTTTATTCAGGAGTTGCATACTATACTTTATACCATGACTACGAGAAAAGACATAATTTAAGCGAAAATAGAAATTAAATCAAGAAATAAGAATTGTTACATTAATTGAAATGGACATTAAAATTAGAGCAATGACTGAAATTAAGCGTATTTTTCATAATATTATCATTAGGGTGGTCAACTTGTGAAACAATATTGATTTATTATAAAGTAACACTAAACTTTGTGTCCGTACAATTCACAGTAAGTATTTGAAATGGCGCCAATTCACTATTTTTTTTTCTATAAAGGTAGCAAAGAACACAAAACAGTTTTTAATCTAATGCCAAACTCCTTGTCGCAAATATCGACCGATCAAATCTCGAGAATTTATATGCACCAAAGAGTTTTGTATTTCGAATCTTAGCGCAAGGAGTTTGTGTAAGCATTGAAATAGAGACCGGATATATTTTTGTGTTCCAAATTCAAACACCAAAATAGTGAATAAAAACAAAACAGTGAATAAATAGTAGATTGTACAACAAGTGCATAAAACGTACTATTTTACCGGAGATGTATAATAGGCGAGGGTGGATATAGTCAATTCGAGGGTAAAATGGGTTTTATGTACAAGTTATACACTCTGCTTTTCACTTAGAGTGTGAGGAAAATAAATAAAAATTTTTGCAAAAAAGAAAAAATAAAGACTTCGCCATATTGGCGGGAAAACTTAATTTTTCTTTTTTTTATACGTGGCATTGGTAGCACAGTGACTTTAGCATTAAATCGTAGTCCATAAATAATAAATAATAATAATAAATAATAATTAATAACTTCTTACATTCACACCAATTATCTAAGCCCATGTTAATTTGGAAAACTTGTTAACGGATAAATATAAGTTATACTTTTATACTTTTTATTTGTAAATACATACTTAATAAACATAGTTAACATAATGCTCTTGAAATACTTATTTCTTAGAAAACTCATTAATTTTGCCTAGTTTTATTAATTTAGTAATTTAACATGGATTATGTACAAAATTGAAGAAACAGAATGAAATAATAAGTTTATTTAACGAAGTTTAATTGCGTGTGTGGCTGTTTACCTGACGATCTTCGTCTTAAAGTCTGAGACTTAGACGAAGATTTTACTTTATGCACTAGAGCATAAAAAAGCGATTTTATGCAGCCTATACCCAACATAAACACGAACTTTACGAGCATGAGAAGTGAAAAGGCGTTTTGCGTGAATAAAATTAGTAGATTTCATTACAAGTGCGGAAAGCCTGTCATTGCAAAGAGTTCCGACAAATGTCTACCCGAGCCGAGGCGCAGCCGAAGGTGAGGGTTGACAGTCGGAACAAGTTGCAATGACGGTTCCGCACGTGTACTGAACAACTATTTTTAATACAGTTGCGAAAAAATTAAGCAATTTAATAAAATAATAAAACACAATAAACTCAAAATCGTAAAAGAATATAAGCAGAGACTTTTTTTTGTTTTCTTCACTCATTCTGGGTTGGCAAAGGAAACTATGATTATACAGCCAAGGCTTCAGTAGATTTTTTTTATTGATATGAAATGAAAATTAAATTAAATGAGATGAAATGAAATGAAACCTAACAAAAGCAATCCGAATCCTACAGGAGCGCCTTTCCTTATTTCTCTCTTTTACCACATCGTTTTCCATTAAAGCCACATTCACCACAATAAAAACCAGAAAAAACTAATTTAGAAAATTAAGAAATAAGGTCCCTCATTTTCTTTTCACTTACTTGCGCAAACTCCTTTATGCAGATACTATGGTAAATAGTGCACGTCATACCATATTAGTAATCTGTGGTCATACAGCCAATTTTATGTATTTTTTATATTCATAAATTTAATTTGGCCGATACTAATAATAATTTAATGTATAATTAAAATTACTTTTAAATCTGATATTGAAACAAATTAGTAGTTTCTTTTTAGAAATATTTGCATGAATCATAAAAACTTCAATGATTTTTTTTTAGTAAAAACTTCGTGGTTGGTTTTTTCTTTTTAATAGACAATATTTTGACAGTTGGGAAAGAAAACGCACGAGTTCGGGAAAGGTAAAGAAAAAGTTCGAGAGTGTAATAGCCCACATCCCGAACGCTTTACGTCCCTGCAATACGCCACTTTTTGAGCAACTGTATTAAAAAAGCTTTTTAGAGTATGTATGGTATAAAAAATATCGGACACCACCACACATTGTTCTAATACTTAACTATATGTAGTACCTAGCTTGAGCACTAGTATTATGGAAATTGGAAACAACGATGTGTTACCACATAGCCTTAGACCTGAGGAAATATTGGAAATTTCGTTTTCAATATTTCCTCCCTCTAGAGATAGCGGTACCTTGAAAACCGGTGCGTACACCACTCGGCCACGGAGGTGGTCGAATTACTTTTATTATTGTAATAACCAGCATAGGATTTGCTACAATTTTCACTTTGAATAAAATTTTTCATTAAAATAAATTAGTAAAAAAAAAACATTTTTTTTTACATTTCCGCTATAAACAAACGTTAGTTCATCAGTATGTGAGGGATTGTCTTGACATTAGAAGTATTTAGTCCTAATGTCGTATGAAAGTTTTTAATAACATAAGTAATTGAAGTTATTTGATTTTTTACTTTTTTGCATTCAGAATGCAATTTGTAGTAGGTATAGAAAAATTAAAAATGAAGTATTTAGAAAAAATCGACCCGTTTCACGGTTAGAGCAGTCGCCCGGATAGCGAAACGTTGTGGGTTCGAGTCCCATCGGAGCTGGTTATAAGACGGTAGATTTTTTTCTAAATAGGTACTTCATTTTCAATTTTTCAACATAATTGAAGTTTAGATAAGTATAAAATATCACGTCAAATGTATGAACCTTAATATTACTGGTATATCATGAGCGTCAATTTAATCCAATTCAATTTTGAAGTGATTGATTTTATTTAGAAAAGTTCAGAATCAGTTATAACTAAATCAAATCGGTGAACAACATTTTGCAGTGAAATAAAAACATCTGCAATTTCACTTTGATGAATTCATTTAATAGTACATTACAGCCGAGGACAGGTAAGTAAGAAATTACATTGTCGAGGATGGTTTGAAGCACGAGCCGCAGGTGAGGGCTTTAATCATTCGAGGCAAGGTAATTTGCTTACCGTACAAGGCTTGTATAGTGCTTTTCGCAAGAAATGCGAGGAATAAAAAAACTGTTTAACTTAATAAAATTTATTAAAATTATATGACATTATGTTCCGGCAATTTATAAATGTAAATGTTATTTTTTCCCGGGCACACTTTGTATAAATCGCCCATAATAATATTATTTTAATGATGTATCATTAAAATAGGTACGCCAACAACACAGATTCCGAAAACGTATGCGCCTTTTTTCACTTTTCCAAATCAGATCGTAGGTTTTCATGTAATTATCTTTCTTTTGATTTTGCTGGCAGTAAGTTTTCTGTTATTAATTTTGCTTCTGCTCTCAAATTTGGTGGAGTAGGTACATACAATGTCTGTATCTGTTTCATTGTCAGAACTCATTTTGATGATTTATTAATTACACAATATAAACTGTATTGATATCAAATCAACCGCTGAAAATCATTCCCGCCGTTTTTTTTAATATTGGCTTGTGAGGCCTTGTGGAACGGTCATACCAGCCTATTGATACTTACTACTTGCTATGCTACTAAAATGCGCAACTTCAGTACCCGCTTCTGGGCGGTAGATGGCGCTGTACATATTTCCCATACAAAATTACTCGTAGAGGATATTTTGTCTATGATAAATCTCATTTTGTTTTTTCGATAGATGTTCGTGCTAAATATACATAGCGCTTGTGGTACAATGCGATGTAATATACTCTGTGCGCACCGTTTAAAAAAAAATAACCTAATTATGATATATAATTTACCTATATAATAATAATAATAATGTGGCTGTATGGTTCAAATGTCCCTTTGCTTTTTCTGTTTTTATACACAGGAATAACGAAAGAGTAAATAAAGAAAAAAGTTGGTAATGAATTTTAGTACTTAGTTACTGCACTGATTTTAGTGCAGTAACTAAGTACTGAAATTCATTACTGCATTGATTTTAAAATTTAGAATGTTTACCTCGGAAAAGTGCCGCGTACTGCATTCTTTTCTCAAATATAATATTAACATTTCAGAGCATAAGTGTGAAATAGTACATTACAGCCGAGGACAGGTAAGTAAGAAATTACATTGTCGAGGATGGTTTGAAGCACGAGCCGCAGGCGAGGGCTTTAATCATTCGAGGCAAGGTAATTTGCTTACCGTACAAGGCTTGTATAGTGCTTTTCTCAAGAAATGCGAGGAAATAAAAACTGTTTAACTAAATAATATTTATTAAAATTTGTATCACACATGTTCGGGCAATTATTAAATGTAAATGTTATTGTTTTCCCGGGCACACTTATGTATAAATCGCCCATAATAATATTATTTTAATGATGTATCATTAAAATACGCCAACAACACAGATTCCGAAAACGTATGCGCCTTTTTTTCACTTCTCCAAATCAGATCGTAGGTTTTCATATATCTTTCTTTTGATATTGCTGGCAGTAAGTTTTCTATTTTTCATTTTGCTTCTGCTCTCAAATTTGGTGGAGTAGGTACATACAATGTCTGTATATGTTTCATTGGCAGAACTCATTTTGATAATTTATTACACAATATAAATAAACTGTATTGATATCAAATCTGAAATCAACCGCTGAAAATCATTCCCGCCGTTTTTTTAATATTGGTTTGTTAGGCCAAGTGGAACGGTCATACAGCCTATTGATACTTACTGCTTGCTACTAAAATGCGCAACTTCAATACCCGCTTATGGGCGGTAGATGGCGCTGTACATATTTCCCATACAAAATTACTCGTACAGGATATTTTGGCTATGATAAATCTCATTTTGTTTTTTCGATTGATGTTCGTGCTAAGGGTACATAGCGCTTACAATACGAAGTGATATACTCTGTGCGCACCGTATTTTAAATAAAGTTAACCTAAATTATGATAATAATTACCTACATAATAATAATAATAATGTGGCTGTATGGTGCAAATGTCCCTTTGCTTTTTCTGTTTTTATACACAGGAATAACGAAAGAAAAAATATAAAGAAAAAAAGTTGGTAATAATATCTTTAGGTAGTAAGTACCTTTTCCGAGGTAAACATTCTAAATTTGAAAATCTAAGTAAGTAATGAATTTCAGTACTTACTTACTGCACTAAAATCAGTGCAGTAAGTAAGTACTGAAATTCATTACTGCAGTGATTTTCAAATTTAGAATGTTTACCTCGGAAAAGTACCACGTACTGCATTCTTTTCTCAAATATAGTATTAACCTTTCAGAGCATAAGTGTGAAAACACATTAACTTATTTGTTTTATTTAATAGGTATATTAGAAACCCATTATATTTACAAAAGCTGACAATTGCAGGTAAGTTGATATAACTTCTTATGTTGAATGATTTAAAACCATGTATTTGTGAAGCGAGACGATACAATGATCCATTCTTCAGATTTCACTTAGACTGGATAGAAGATTGATAAATGCTTTTCGCCTCTCTTTGTGGAAGGTTCTGAGGTCAAATGACAAGGATTTTAAATCAAAGTTAGAACCTTTATGGAGAAGGATTAGATTAAGTCGGAAAGTTGTGAAATACAAAAGCTATTGTTTGGAAATCAAGTTCATATTATCTCCATCTTTTGTTTTATCTGATATACCTACTAGCCTTCCCCCCGTGGCTTCGCTCGCGAGGACTACACGACGTTATTCCGCGGGAATGTTATATTTATATCCGGAATAAAAAGTAGCTTTTCCATAGCTCCCAAACTATCCCCAAACCAAAAATCAGGTCGATCCGTTGCTCTGTTTTGCATGCCACTTTTAAACTCTTTACGTACCTATTGCGTTCCTGATGCAAAAATAGTCAGTGTATGAAAATATATGGCGCCGTTTCCGAAGTCGGACGCGTGCGGCTTACGACAGACGCCAGCCCATACATTTACATATACTGACTTTTGTCGCATCAGCCACGCGAGTCAGTCGCACGCAATCGATCGCGCGCGGCTGCGATCGGCTGCGATGCACGGAAGTCTAGAGTGCGCGCCAGATAAAGGTCATCGCACATAACATCGACTTAAAGTCGACTCCACTCCAACTCAACTCACGGTATGGCATTGAAATTTAAGTAAATAGGTGAACAACGCGTGGACCACGCGTCGTCGAAGAGTGGACGACGACGCGTCGTCAACTTTCAACTTATGTTGTGAAAAATTCACTCGTATGTAACACGAAATGAAGCTTACATTTCAATGTCATACTGTGAGTTGAGTTGGAGTGGAGTCGACGTTGAGTTGGTGTTATGTGTATAACACATAACACCAACTCAACCTTTAAAAAAAAGTATAAAAAAAGTTCTGTAAGTAGCGCCAAAAACACCCCAGTCACGCGCATAGTTATCTGGTGCCGACTTTACATTTAGGAACAGAAATTCAATAGGTAGATATTTGACAGCAGCACTTTGACAGCCTTTGACCTGATGGTGTAGGACAGTGGTACAATCTTTTCCGTTCCGGTGACAGCGGCGCTATGTACGTTTTTCTTTTTTTGTAGCAATTTACCCGGCCCTGAGGCTTCTAAGACCTTCAGCCACAAGCAGCGCTATGGTTGGACATCAAATTGACAGCAAATTGACATTAAAAAAACACGTAAGTTTCACATTTCGGCCACCGAAACTGAAAAGATTGTGGCACTGTACCTATAATAAAACCATAACCATAGTTTTCGTGCTAGGGCTACTGTAGTTTAACTAAAAGGATGTCAATAAATGCGTATTAACATCAAAGATGTATAAAATGCTTAAAAAAAATACTTAAAAACATCTTTCAGTACATCGGCGACGCTTGCATTCCACTTATACAAATATAAATATATTCACTTCTGTGTGGACAGTTCAATTTCCTTTACAGTGGAATCTCCTATTGACTGCGTATATCTGTAAAAATAAACTAGATACCTATTGTAAGATCTTTATAAAGCTAAGTTATGGACAGATCTATTAAAATTATTTGTAATGTATCTACTGCTCGTGTTATAGAAACTAAAGTATTAAGGGGTATTAGTATGTTAAGTATTATAATATTGGCATCAGTATTTGACTAATCGTAAATTCAACAACAGTAGAAAGTTAATAAATACGACCAAATCAATAACGTGTATCGTTATAGTTTTCCAAAATAAAATATCTAAGAGACAAACTCCAATCGGAGTAAAAGTTTTAAGGGCGCTACTCGGAAAAAGTATGGACTCTTTGATATAAAACTATAGGACGGTTAGAGTTGTTATAAATCTGGTAATAAGATATATATTTCTTTATACCTTTATCTAGAATCGTATAGTTTCAGAAACATGATTTTATGATTTTGGCTCGACACTTTTTATTTTCGAAAATACCTCTAAAAAATAAGAAATATCAAGATTATTCTTAAATGGGGATACATATACTATTGAAAATTGGTTTAATTAGTGGATACCAATAATATTTATGATCGTATAGAAGCATTTTTTAAAAATCGCTACAGTTTTTGAATACGAAGTGATTTTGTGTTTTTTTGCGTAATCGGCAAAATCGGTCTCGCTCCCGCGCGCGTCGTTTTCTCATTGCTATCTCGCTTTAGCATAATTTATCCGAGTATCGCCTTAATCATGTTGCAACAAAAACGCAATGCAAGCTTTCAGCCTTGATTTTATGTAGCGAAAGTATTGGATAGCGAATATTGGAAATCCTAAAATAGTTGCAACTTATTCTTTTTTACCGTGAAAATACTTTTGTCACGTTCAATAAGACGAAAATCCTAGGTAACAAGCATTTACCATTCCAATGCCCCATGGAATAAAGAAATTGGCGAGAAAATTATTGGAAAAGAAAGAAAAACATTTGTGAGGTTGCCAAGTTACAATATAGTAACTAAAATTGTAGCGATTACGTTGTAAACTGAAGTAAAAATAGAAAACCACTTAACATCAACGCGTTTCTAAAAGCTTTTGTTACGATTCGCGTACTTCAGAAGTTTATTTCGTTCATATGAATAAGAAAATTGTCTGACGGCAAAAACAAAGGAAGTTCGAGTTCTTTGAAGGCAAATAAATATTGATGTTAAAATACATTTTGTACTTTGTAGAGTCAAGTGTGAAAAGTAAAAGTATCGAGGATTATACATAGCCCTGTTGCTTAGTTCCATATATTGGGTGTCCCAAAAGTAGGTATAGGATGATATGTCTCAATAAAACGCGAATGGATTGGAATTTCTTCGTAGTTTTATTTTATTTTAAAGAAGAGACTTGTACAATTTTATCTGAATAGAATATCTGCTAAATGGCCGCCACGGGCATTTTTGCTATGTGCAAGTTTTTCATGACACTTTCACACATTTCGCTACTAATTTCACACATTTCGCTACTTATTTCACCAATAACTCGGCGAATATTTTGTCTATATTGTCTATGTTTTGTGGATAGTTGGCGTAGACTTTATCTTTCACGTAGCCCCAAAGAAAGAAATCCAGTGGCATCAGATGGCAAGATCTCGGTAGCCATTTGACATCACCTCTTCTTGAAATTACGAGATTTTTCGACCTTTCGACGAGTGTTTGTAATTGATCGTGAACTTTCGTTAAATATTTGTATAAATTCTATGCGCTGTTTTATTGTAAAACGTTCCACGATTAATTTTACATGTGTCAAGATGACGTATGTCAAATTTCAACCCGCCATCTTGGATATTTCGGAAATAGCGCAAAATTCAAATCCTATACCTACTTTTGGGACACCCTATATTTATGTTAATGTAAGCTTAATTTTTTATACTATTAACTCTTCATCTGCAAAAAGTCTGATAAAAACAATAAATATGTATTAAAAATTCGGCACTAAAATATCTTTAATTTATTGTATGCCTAATTTCGTACCCTCAGTGGAAAAAAAGCGTAAGTCGGAAATGTTGATTTTTCAGTAAAGCCAAAAACTGAATTTATGGAAACATTTATACTTTTTCTTGTCCTAGCCCTATTGTTATACCAAAAAAGGGAAAAAAAAAAATTACACTTCGCGTTCTTTTTAAGGTAGTGCTAATGTTTCTAGTTTATTAGGAGTAATTTAGAAGCGAGTCATCTTTGATGTTTATTTTGTTTAAGAGACAATCAGGTTTTGTGGTATGATACTTAGATAATAAAATTTATTACATAAAAGTTAAATTCTTTATTGACAAACTTGTAAGTAAAATGTAAAGTAGGTATAAAAGGTATAAAACCTTTGTTAGTAATAACCTTTTTGTATAAACACACTCGCCTCTGCAGTACCTACTCATGTTAAGAATTCAGACCACTTCGTGAGCAACAAAAACAAATCACATATTCCATTTTTCTGGTCCCTAGGTCTAACTTAGCTAAACTCATTACAACGTTTGACTCGAGTTGCAGTCCAAAATTACGAAATGTGTTCATTTCCTCCATTTCCGCTGGCAACAAAACACGGGTTTGACGCACATCACTCTTAGCGTTTCGCAAATGGTACATTTCTTTTGTTGCAGATTGTCTTATTACGGCAATTTTGTTAAGTAGGCCCCGAGATCTGCGAGATTTTCCTCGCCATATCTCTTACTCGGAAAAGGTATTTGCCACAAATTGATCAGAGAATTTCAACAACTAATTGCTGTTATTGTTCGGAGACGATTCGCACGTAATGTTGCTTTTGTGAAATAATAGCTGTCTGGCCACTTAGTTCTGTCATTTTCACGCTCAACATCTGTTTTCGATTCGTTTAAGCGTGAACGTTCAAATATCTAGAAATTTCAAACAAAAAGAAATAATTAGTTGTATAAACTTTGTCCTCCTTCACTTTCTGTTTCATTTGTAAGACTTAAAAAAAATGTCTGAAATAAATTATCTGAATGGAATATTATTGCTGTACATTTTATTTCAGCTTATGGCATTTACTCGAATATCAAAACTCATCTTTGATCTCAGTTTATAATGTTTAACTCTGCATTCTTGGTTGTACTATAGGGTTCAAAAATAAAAATGCCAAAACAAAACTCTTTTTACATTACTTATCAACCTTTTTTCCGCTATTTTAAGTTAAGTAACTATTTAGTAATCTGTGGTAGTGGTAATGCTATAGCAGTGTTGTCAAATTATCTGTGAATACCGTAATCACTCCAAAACTAAGCTTCCTTTTACTAAACCTACGTTCACAAAGTTGCGAACCGTTTAAATCCCTTATAAAAATACTGGACCCTTTTAAAGCGATCCAAATACGCACGTGTACAGTTTTTCTCAGAATTCACGCAAAAGTCAACGACGTGGAAAAGGAAAGAGTAACAAGTAATAAGTTAACCAAAATGTACTCGTAAATTTTAGATACGACACTCATATGTCCTTCTTGATCCTTTGGCATACTCAAGTTACAGTCGTAAGATGTAAAGGCTCATTACCAGAGATCGGAATAGGTAGAGCTAAATTTTACACGACTGCCCAAGGAGTGTAATGTGTTTAGGGTTAATGTATGTATGTGAGTTTCTTTATTCCACCATAACTCTTCGAACACTGACTATATTATATTATTATACTATATTTTTAAATATTCAATCGGTATGGTGGACGTTTGGAAATATAAACGAAATATTTTTTTTCAATTATAGCAATATGGGTATCAAATGAAAGGCCTTGACGAGTACATATCAAAAATAATTATATTTTAAAATTTGTATGTATAATCACTAAATGGAATAAAATAAAAAAATATAATTTAAAAAGTAAAAAACACGACTGCCATAATCGAACTAAAAAGTAAATAAAAAAGCTCTAATTGCCGCCAGGGACCTTTTAAACTTAAAAATTCCAAAGCATGGTACCTCGACTGCAATGAGAGCTTGTTTTTTATTTACTTTTTTACCGACTTCAAATATTAAAAAGGAGGAGGTTATCTATTCGCCGCGTTTTTAGTTAAAATGTATATGTAAACATTGCAAAGTTAGTGTTAAAGTTGTCATTTATTGCAAAGTAAAGATTATTGTAATTGTGAAGCTATTGTAATAAAAACTAGAAATTATATCTCCTCCTCATTGCATGATACCCACATGATGTTGGATGGTTCGGCCCCTAATTCTGACGTTCCATTCGACATAATAATATAATTATAATAAGTGAGCGCTAAAGTAGTGTATGAGATGCTCATGACTATATTATTATGTATTAAAACACTCCTGAGATTCTACTTTTTTTAAATCCCAATCGTGTTTTAATACCCCTTTATGTGACAGTCGCATAAACTACTATTTTGAAATCGAATCGCTGATAAGTATTGAGCATTACAGGTTTACAAAATGTTTTAAGTATCAATCTAAAATTGAAAAAGAAACCTGGTGAGCGCCAATAGAGGTTGTATGCTACAACTATTTTTCTAATAAATACCTACTCAATGAACCGATTGCAAAAACTAAAATAAACAGATTTTTTTATTGATTCAATATTGTTTATGTCCTTCCACTGTTCATATTATCCTTCTTACTTGCATTATTCAGAATTCTGCAAATATCAGGCCCCATATTTCAATACAAAACATTTCGCAGCGCATTCCCTTCGGATCTCAATAATTTTACGCGAAAAACTCTTAGGATGCGTTGTAAATAATAAAAACGGTAGTTCCGTTGAACGTAAGTTTTAGTTCTCATTTATTATGGATACCAGCAAGAACGGCCTTCAGGTCCGTTCAACTACACACTACACAATCGATAGTGTCCATCAGTTTCGGTTCGTGGCTATTCGTACTTCGAACTTATCTACAAGTAGTAGACCATTTTAATATCCGGAATCTTTCAGGCGGAAACTTTACGATATCAAGTACAGTTCTCTGAACAATAAAAACTGCGATAAAGACACTTTTGAGATTTTTCTGAGTTTCACGCTGGAGATTCAGTGAGCTGGATATCAAAGTAAAGAAATAGTGATAAATGAAGAAACTATTTGAATACTTATTTTTGTACTTATATCTTTGAATTTCAGTTCACTTTCTCGTTTTTTTTATTAATATATTTTGTCATTGTAATTCATAATACTCGTATTAAAAGTATTTTTACATAGTCTGAGTCTTAAACTCCGTATTGTAAAGTTATTTTAAATGAGCTTTATGTAAAAAAAACATTTTTGTTACAGTTTTTATAAAAAAAATTTATCGTTAACATTGTATTGTTTTCAATAGGCTTGCATTGTTGCCAGTTTTTCTGTATGCAAAATTACAACTCAATCGGACACTGACAAGCGGGTCAAATTTAGCTTGCAGAATTTGACCCGCTTCCCAGTACACTACAAGTTAAAAGCTTGTAAGAACCGGTACCTACCGGTACCGGTACATAGTACGACCACGACCAATAATTATGTACACCATGGAACTATGTCTAATTACGGTATTGAATGACTTTTGTGGCACTGATAGCTTTGTTTCGGTCAATGTGACAAAGTTAATTATGTTGTTTACATATTATTGCTCGTGACTGTTAGTACATAATATTGAAAATAACTTAAAGTATTATTGAATGTAATAATTATTGAATGTTCAAAATGGACCATTGTGTTAACTAGGTGCCATTCAATAATTAAAACCATGTGTATTTAATGAAAATTTAATTTCAATTTCGAAACACATTAATGTTAGTAATTACATTGGCTGACACTGATCAAACCAATATATCAGCCTTGATTATATTACTTTACCAACAAAATCGTAAGGTGATTACAGACACGAACAAAGTACAAATTAATAAATATTTCTGTCAGTAGCATTCATATACATATAGCGGCGCCCCGCTACTTTCTTCGCGCTTCATTATCATCAGCCAAGGCTAGGCAAGTCAAGGTGGGGCTTCGCCTCGAACGATGCGTGCACCTGTGGAGCGATCCAAACGAACTTTTGTACCATGTTCTATGAAATAAATCATTATCTTATCTTATCTTATCTCATGATCTGCTGCCCAAGCCTCCCCACATCCTGCACTCTACAAGACCTCTATGAAGCCAGTCGGAGAGGGATTGACGTCGCGCACTAACTGGCAAAATATCATTTGAAATATCTACCGTTGAAACGATAAGAAGAAGAAGAAGATCAGCCATTATAAATCCCCACTGCTGGGGCACAGGCATTCCTTTTGGATGTTTGTGGAGAATGGGCCATGACCTACCACGCGGGCCCAATGCGGATTGATGAGTATTAATGACTAAAAAAACGCAGCCGGGACCAACGGCGGCTTAACGTTCAGTCAGGGACAAACTCGGTGAACCATTTCTTACTTCTTTTCGTGTGGCTAGCCTCCCCATTCAAGCGCAGACCCTTTTACTACTTGGTTATGTATTAAACTATGGTAGCCGTAGTACAACGCATAAGCAATAAGTGATAGGGACTGAACTATAAGTAAACAGTGAAACGCCAGCCACACGAAAATAAGTAATAGGTGGTTCACCTAATTCTTCCCTAGTTGTACCTTCCGAAGCATGGAGGAGCTCGTGATATTCAATTTTTATTCACTTATCCCGCACCTACAAGAGAAAAAAATCTTTCCGTGTTCTGTGCCCGGACTATTGCCAAAGTTGCTTAACTTAAACGTTTGCAGGTCGAGCACGCTCACCACTGTACCACTGGGTCCTTCGCGTTTAATAAGGGTAAAATTGTAACAAAAAAATTATCTTTAAGAATTCTATCTAGAAATGTTATTTTTTCATTTCAAATTGATAGTTTAGATACTGGCGCATTTCTTCCAATTTTCAGCGTTACATGTCTAGAATGTAGATTATAGTATGGTTCACAAATCACATACAAATCTTTAAACTTTTGCTACCCTGTCTGGTCATCTGATTCAAGTGCAATGAACTAGATACATCTTCAGTCGCGACCCTTACAGATAGATGAATCAAGCATTACGTGTCTGTCCCTTACTTAATAAATTTGTAAGAACCTACATTTTTATTTTATTTTATAAGCATGTAATCAACGGATAGCAAAAAGGGGTAAGAAGGATCGTGTCACGCATTTATTACTGAACGAAATTTGGAATCTAAAACGTAAAGAAATTTAAAATCGTATACAATAATGAACATTCAACTTTACTATTCATCCATACATACATAATATGGACTAGTGATGTATCCATACGCGTGTCACTTACACACAACAACAAACATCTTTCTTGTATTTTGAAAGAAAGAAATAAAAAGTATTATTTGTGTATGTGACTTAAAAACGACAGTTTTTGTGCCACGCCTAACATACCCTTAGCATGAAAAACTATTGTTATCGAAATCGATATCGTGATTATGCTTGATATTACTTCAGCAATGGATATACGATATTTTTTAACTTACTACTACTGGTAGTGACTACTGGTTTCAATGTAACTATGTCTATGTTATGTCTATCTTAATTTTTGACATTCTATAGTTTTAATTTTCTTTTCTGCCATTTTTTCAATTTGATTTGTAATTTGCCTAATTCTTTAAAAATGTTTTTTGACATTATATATCATTAGTTTTAATTTTTGACATACATAATTAACTTTAATTTTCTTTTCTGATATTTTATAAAATTAATTAATTTGCTGACTTACTATTAGATTAGATTTTTTAAAATATTTTATTACTATTGTTTTGCACACTCATTATAGTAAAATATGACGGACGCAATATTGTACCTCTAACGACCTTTTATGTAAGTACTCATATTTATGCAAATAAATTAATTTAATAGAATTGAAATTGTATATGAACTATGAACAGTGTCGTGCGAAACTGCTGCTCACTTTGGAAGATAGATATTTCATACAAATACATAGAAACTATTTTCTATTAGAAACCAGTAGTGCCGCGACAACATGTCGTCTGCCGCTACCGCGTGCAATCCTTGTACCTTTAAACTGAAAGCTATCGTGAAAGATGTGGTGTTAGACATTTAAAATCCCATATAAGTTGAACTGAAAGTACCTAAATGTTGGCACGAAATGACTTTACTTTCAAAATAATTTCAACTTCTAACTCGTAAAGTCGATGCAGCAGTTGCATCATATGTGGTTTAATTCCATTCTCCCAATGCAATTAACAAAGTTGGTAGGATGACTTGAGACAGAAACGAAGAAAATGTGAATCTTAAGTTTTAATCGAATAAATTTTATAAATTTAGCATGGCATCGTGTATCTGTATGAAATTAAGCTAGCTTAAATTAGATCCACATATACATCCACATCCATATACACATATTTTATATCTTTAGTCATTTTCATGTCCTCACTACCGGATACAAACCTTCATCCAAAAGGTTGGATAATTATAAAAAAATAAAACCGCCTTCAAAAAAACCACATCAAAAAAGTAAGAAATAATTCCTCACCAAATAAATAACGTAAGTACTTTGAACTCAGGCGTGAAACATATACAATTTTTTGTTGTTTTTGTTAAAACCCGCCCGACTTCAAAGTACTTACGTTATTTATTTGGTGAGGAATTTTTTCTTACTTTTTTGATGTGGTTTTTTTGAAGGCGGTTTTAGTTTTTTATAAAAATAATTTTTATTTCACTCTTTTTAGTGCATCGTGCAGGCAATTTACGTGTTTTCTGGTAAATAGGTATGTGATCAAACTGAAAACCTCCTTTTTCGAAGTCGGTTAAAATACCTTGAGGTATCCCCTTTTTAACAAAACAAGAATCATCTAAATCGGTTTATAAACAAAGGAGTTATGCCTAAAGATACGTATTAAATTCACATAAAGTGGTAACGAAAACGACAGTATTTTCAAGATTTCCTGAAAACTACTGAACCGATTTCAAAATTTCAAAAAATGGGACCAACTTGGCAACCAACCTGATGTAATAACGTTTGAACCATTTCAATCGGTTAGGCCGTCTTCGAGTAATCGGTGGACATACACAAAAAAAAAAAAACATACATACAGACGAATAGAGAACCTCCTCCTTTTTGATTTAGAAGTCGGTTAAAAATTCTAGAAATGTGACTCAACCCGATGCGGAGTGTTCAGTGTTCACGGCTTCAACTGTAGTTAGAACCAAAGGCTAGATAGTTTTCAATAAGTTGGAGGAGCTCAACATTCAACATTCAATACCTATTGGTCACTCATCCCGTTTCTGACCATACCAAAAGTTGCTTAGCTACTATTCTACTACAGAGTTTTTTGGAAGTAGAAGTAGTCCAACTAGAAAACACTGATATGACCGACGAATTACGCACTAGCAATGAGCTAGTTGTTAGAGGTCATTGAGACGGAAGGGTGCCGGAAAGGAAACCGCACGCCGGAGATAGTCTGGGTAACCGTAAGTGGACAGACGATCTGGTAAAGATCTCGAAAAACCGCCGGATTCGGCCAAAGTAAGACCGCCTAGTTTAGCTAGGCTCCCTAAAAATATTGCCTTAATGATTTTCCTTTGTTTTTTTTATTCTGGAGGAGGATAATTCTGACCCCTGGCCGAGTAGGAAGCAACATCGGGCAAGGGTTTATAAATAATAATAAACATTCAAATTCCTGTAAGACTCCAATGTCCTTAATCTAAAAAATTATGCAAAACACTCAAATATGCAAATACCCATTTAAACTAGGTACTAGCAGAGCAAAAGCTGATTCGTTACCCCACCACCTCATAAAGCGTTATTGCAAAAGTTCATCTTGCACAATGACGCCATTATGCAGGTCAAATTGGCTTAATTCTCATAATACCAACGTCACAGAGACTAAGTTCCGTGCAAAAACCACAGATAATAACACAGAGCAACGGAAACTCCCGGCATAGTAAAACAATATAAGTAAGCGGACTGGAGCCCTGAGCGAGCGATAATAGGCTAAACACGTAGGGCTGTCGCTTAGAGTTTATTCAATCGTCAAAAATGCATAGTCAATCTCTATACAAAACAGTTTTCCCCTGTGGGGTGGGCGTCAGGAATCTATAATACAAAGTTTTTTAATTATTTTTGTACATAGACCAGGGGCTGACTAAAATTTTTCATTACCTACGTCATGTTATCTGTTTAGTGGTTTGAAAAATTACGGTCGAAATAGGATAAATTAAAACGTGGCTTTACAACAACACCAAGACCAAGACAAATAGACATGTTCGTGCACACACATATTTGTCTTGTTCAGGAATCGAACCCGAGACCACTGGCGCAGAAGATGGGTAGCCTACCCCTGCGCCAAATCGGTTGTCAAAAACCGAATACAATATGTACCTACGCCCACTGCGAATCGAACCCGGGGCCTCTGGGTCTGAAATCGGTGGTGTGAATCACTAGACCGCAGAGGCGGTTAAAAATTTATATTATGCTCCCAGTTTATTAATCTAATCACATACCTACCTACACATAGGATTACAAGTTACAATAATTTGTTATTATAAATGTTTTTCTTTCTTCTTTCTTTCTATTTGAAAATTAAACTACAAATTGGTATCTGGTCAACGAAATCGGAAGCAGAACTATTTAGGTAGGTAAGCAGCTATACAAAATATTATGTACGTATCTACGTATGATAATTATAGTAGGTAGATTGTACTCACCGTTCTTGTTCGCTAGGTAATGCGAAGAAAGATAGTTCTGGATTAGACAACCCGCTACTGAGACATCCGTATACACTACAATATTTTTTACTTCTACTCGAATTTTTAGCCATCGTAGGTACACGCACGAATTATTACAAATACAAATACAAAATTATTAGAGGGAGGCAGCGCAGCGGCGCGGAGCGTGCGTGTGGTGGGCACGGACAGTTTTACCTTAATAATATTATGCGCGGTCGCGGGCGACCGGCCGGCGGCGGCGCCGCGCGGGCGGCGGGCGGCGGGCGCTGCCACGCATGACTGTCGCCCCGTTATCACCGATAAATTTTGTCAGTGTGTGCGTGCGACAACGCATGACGACGCATACGTACGGGCGCGCTCACATACAAACCGTTTGGGGTGCCTGTCCAGGCAGTCAACGTACTTATATTGTTTTACTATGCTCCCGGTCTCGGAACAAATCGTTCTATTCTCACCTCGCGGTTTTGAAACTGTTTTAAAACTTTATGAGAACGGCCATTTTTTTGTGCAACCTCCCTTTCCGCGCTTTGATTTATGTAGGCGATAATACAAGTTACATAGTTTTTTAACAGTTTTGTAGAGATTTTTTTAGGAAATATTTTTTATTGAAACCAATGTTTATTTAATTTTATTTAACTTGCTTTAATTGTTACGTAAGTAAGTGTTCGGGTCAAATTAAACAAACTAAATGTGTGTGTCCAGTGTCCTATTTAATTGAGCTGAAGTTGTGCATATATGTTTGCTCTGAATGACAAAACAATATTAAATTTCAGTCAGCAAAAAATCTTGTCATTTAAATGAAATTTTATTTAGTTAAAACTCTAACTTATACCACTAAACATAGAACACGTTTCGGGGCATTAATCAATGCACCTTATCGGAAAAGCGATAACTGAAATCAAAATTTGAATACAATAATTTATTCTGTTTACATGATAGTAAATTCGATACCGAGTGGTAGAAACAAAAGTTCACTATGATAAATGCAACTTTAATTAATCACTTGGATTTTCGCGCAGACTACTCATTAAGAGCAATGATGTTTTGAAAAAACGTCATTGATTAAGAGGCCGTTCCTAGCTCCGAGTGATTTAAATTCTTTCGGAGCTGATAAGAGAAATACTAAGTTAGAAATAGATATATAGACTGTGGTAATAGTGTATTATTAAAGTAATTATGAAATTGAAGTTTATTTCAATAGTATCAAAGTGGCCGAGAAAATTCATTGATTTACATTGTAATAGTTTGATTAATTTCATATACCTACATGACGTATAGATTTTTTTATTTATTTATGTGCGCGACGTTCATCTGTTTGCTGTTTGTTTACACACGGAATTCGAAATATAAAATTGTGTATAAACATACAGCAATGAAGACATTAAAAAATCCTAAAAAATGACCGAGAAACTTTTAGTAAGTAATTTCATTCAGAAACTCCAAGAAAAACTTAATAAAAAAATAGCTTAATTTAAAAAAAAAAATATATGCGAATAAGTCTTCGGATTTTTAGCGCATACAACATATTTTAAAATTTTATAATACACATATATGAAGATTGATTCTTACCTTAACATTTACAATAATAAAAAATATCTTTTAAGAACATATAAGATAGTTTTAAGTTCTCCGAAACTCTCAATTATGGACGGGAGTGCACACGCTAGTGTGGCTGAGCGCAATTTTAGGTACGGCCTCTTAACATTTCATATATTTTTTGTTATTTTTCAGGTTATTATAAGACAACAGTGTTAGATTAGAAAACGTTCCATAAAACAAAGGTCCTTGTAAGAATTTTTATTAAAGAAAATCTTTCAGAAATACTGTGTCACTAAAGAATATTTTATGTTAAACCGCAAGGAAAGGAAACGGCGGCTTTTTGAAAATAGGCTTTTAAGGAAGCTTAATACTAGTCACAGGTGTCTTCAAGATATGAGAACCCAGTCCAAAGTAGCTTTTGCCACGAGAAAAATTGCAGCGTAAATATTTATGAACGGCGAAACTTTCGAAAAATCTTGGGTACTTTTAGAATGTATCATTGTGGTAGATTAACGATGGATTATGGAATAAACTTAAATTGATCTAGGGAAAGGGTTACCTAAACATAACAAATATGAAGAATGGAAAATGAAGTATTTAGAAAAAATCTACCCGATGATTGTGAGACGGGTCGATTTTTTCTAAATACTTCATTTTCCATTTTTCAGTAATAATACTTGCATTATGAATGCAAAAAACTAAAAATTAAAATAAAATATGAAGAAGTACATTTTATCAGCATAAATTAATGTTATGCCGACAGCCAGACTTCAAAGGTAGAATGTCTAACTAGATTTTAAATTACAGGGAATCAGAAAGTGACTGAGTCAAACCCATTTACTACGTAATACGTACTTCGTTTTTCACCAAAAAGCTTGCGGCCTATTCTCAAAGCATAAGTTGCTGAAACTAATAGTTTCACTAAAAGATAAAAGTATGCAAGTACATAATTTCCAGCATTCGTTACCAGTCAGTAGTTCGACTTAAAAATAGAAAATCTGACCAAAAGCACTAACCGTACCGGTCAGAATAGCCCCGCTTAGGATTACGATCCGGATCCTCTGGGTCAGGAAGTCTGCCCTCGATTCCTCGAAGCTTTTACTAGTAAAAGTTTCCTGTATTCCCTTGCAAACGCAATCCATGGACCTGACGCAAGTCAATTTACAGTGATTCTGTGAAAAGCACTTCTGTGAAAAGCACACAAAATCGCATCTAAAGCTTTGATTAACTTGATGTTTTTACAAGCTCTTGTATAGTTTTGTCCCCAAGTTTTAATCTAGAAACTTTAAAAGAATTTAAACTTATCATAAATAAAAACTTAAAATACCAATATTTTTTATTTTGGGTTATTAAAAACATCTTCTTAACATTCTTAACACAGTTGCAAAATTCTAATGTGAACCTTATTTCTGTTCAGCAATAAGGAAAATTAAACTTAATTCTATATTATAAGACTAAACTTTGAAGAGCTAGCTATTCTAGAGATCATCATTAAATACGTTCTTACCATGACTAAGTTTGTCAATGTGCAAACGTTACCATCACGTTTGCGTTAAGAATCTATTAAGATTGTACCATACCAACTATAGATTTATAGAAAGAAATAAGATCAAGTTATTTTCAATATAGTACAATCTCTGTCAAAATTAACTCAAATGCTAGTATGTGTATTTAATAACTAGGGACCTAACAGCATATAAAAAAATCGTAGTTAAATGCGCGTTTGCGATGTTTGTACCTTTTTGCACACTCAGCCCTCTGTGCACGGGCAAGAACGGGTAAGGTACAGTCACGAGTCAACTTAGAACTTTGTCACATTGAAGCGTTCCAAATCAAAACTAACCGTGCCACAAAATTCATTCAAAATTATAATATGTCATAAGTACTATTTTGTGGACATTATTATTATTGCTCGTTACTGTATGTACGGCAGAGTAGTACGGTACGGTAGAGAATCGAGTCCAATAAACTTACCGGCCTGTATTTTTTTTTAAACTGAACATGTTTAAAAAACAAAACACTGCCGACATCTAACAGTAAAGTTAACTTGATTTGTTAACTAACTTTGTATTGCAAGTGTCTCCTCCACTTACCGCTGTCACCAGGTGAGATAAGTTCATAGCACTCTACATGCTCCTGTAATGTTTCCTCTATGGCTTGACTCGCTGTCAACTGTACTTTTTAAATTGAATGTCAGCAAAGTCCCCGTGACATCTCCCTGGTTTCAAATGTCGCTAAACACATTTCCGGCATCCATTTCTTTCTCATCGCTTTATTTGAAGTTACGTTACGAATCCTCCAATTCGTTAGTAAATTAAATGAAAATCACATTTTTTTTACATTTATTTTTATTATTCTTTCATAAAGTAGGTACTGTCAAAGTATAATAATATATATTATTGTTTAATTGATTTTCCATTGTTCGTGGCCCCATTCGGCCGTGCGGTTGTCAATGAGTTAAGTAGGTAACGAATTGAGTTTTTTTTTAACAAATTTTTTTAAAAGGTAGTTTCTTAAAGAGGTTCTTTGTAAACAAGAAGCTGCTCACACAATAAATTTTACTGTTCTAGATTTATATACACATCTATGCGAACGTAAAGCGTACCTTATGCGCTATTTAAACGTTTCGCTTGTTCCGTTTCCAGCACAAAACCGAGACATTTTCATAAGTATTATATTTCAGGTGGTATTGCAGCGACAATAGCTTAATCCAAGCCATTCTTTAGAAGAACAACTGAATACTGAATATACTTCCTTAGTTCATTCTTTTTGTCAACGCAATTAATTTGAATGAGCTTTTTTGTCCTGTTATGGAATGAAGACTGTTTTATTTTGTGTTCTCTCTTGTGTTGTGAAACAATATTAAAAATGTACTCACAAAGGAAATTGGGTGAAGTAAAATGAAACAATAAAATTGCTTTTCACTGTTATTATCAATTCATTTCGCGTCGAAATCCAATGTTGAAAGCTTGGGACGGTTATGAGTGGTTATGACGCGGAACTTTGATCACACGCTTTGGGCGAAATGAATATGTGAATATTTCTTTAAAAGTAAATTAATGTTTGCAAATTTTAGCTATATTCAACATAGCTATGTAGGAAATGCGCATTATGAGAAAGTTATAACTGTGGATCTGTGGATTTCATATTATTATTATCTATAATGATTTAACATTACACAGACTTGAAACAAAGCCTTCATTTGACGGTTAACTGTAGAGCTTATTAAATAGCTTATCCATGTATTTTTATATTTGGCAAAATGTCAGATACCGTCCTCTCTCAGTAGATCGCCGTCGCGTCGTGGGCAGGTTTACAGCGGGCCGATCGCCGTACCGTAATTCTATGCAGCGCGTCTTGATCACGTTTGCGTCTTTACGTTTGACTTCGTATTGCCGTAATGACATAACGACGCACACGTCACGCAAACCTATAGTCCCACAATCATGTCTGATCCAGTGACATCCGTGACAGAGGAACCACTTGCAATACGAAATTAGCTGTCAAAATATACTGTCGTATGAAAGCTGTTTTAGTTCCAAAGATTATCACCGGAACAGTAAACGTTGTCGCACTGTCAAACCCGTGCGTTATCAAAAATGGTTTTGCACGTCAACTGCACGTACACTTGAGTAATGCGTCATAGGATTACCGCGATCGGGGCCCAGGTCTTGTTAATTTGCTGGCAATCGATGATTTCATACGAAGCGGTGCACCGCACAATAATATATTTAGATTATATTATAATCTAAATATTCCTTTGCTTCAAGTATTATAGGTGAATTTGTTACTGCTGCTTGCTGCTGAGGTCGAGTTCGAAATCATGGGAGCGTCAAGACATCGCTCGTGTCGTGTCGCCTGTAGTTGCGGTTCGACGCCCAGTTCAAAACAATACTTTAAATATCAAGTTTTAGGCAAAAAGTGGTACCTATACAGTTAATAAAAAGATTAGATAAAAAATTCACAAAACAAAATGTACATCAAGATTCAAAATGCCTCCATACCGTTTCGTTAATTTAAGCAATACGAACCGATTATTTATTAAATCTTCCATTATTGGAAAATAATGGAAGATTAAATAAATAATCGGTTACATCGCGCTAAAATTCTTTGTTTTCACCATCGGGTAAAAGGAAAGTTGTGCAACTTTAGTCGCTAAGTAAACTGCCATTTACTAAACGACCCTGTAAGCAAAGTTTCGGAGAAAAAAGCAGCTAAAACAAAATTGGCGCGTCATTTTTGGCACCCTAATGATATTATGGGAATTTGGTATGAAGCAGAATGCGAATAATTACCTCGCATTTAAGAAGATATTACAAAGGAAATGATGTAATGGGAAAGCATTTTGTGTTTTATGCCTTAATTGCTGCAGTGGTAAAAAATGTATTTTCTGGATTTATGGGCAGTGTTTTTACTTAAATCTGTATAATGAATGCTGAAGATTTTGTTTGTATGTTTGAACCAGTAGCATTGCAATAAAATTGGTAACTAAAAAAAATATTAGATAATAACCCTACCTAACCATGTAATATTAAAAGTTGTATCGTATTTTCATTTACGTTTAACCGTATCTGTGGTCTTTAGGTTCACACCACCGATTTCAGACACGGATGTCCCGGGTTCGATTCGCAGTGGGGGAACATAATTGTATTTGGTTTGGTTTGTGATAGGACTTGTTCTAAGTCCGCCTGGATATCCACCATCTCATCTAAGTCTGACCCTAAATAACAATGCAGTTTTCAGCATTATTTAGTTCTAACAGTTTAGAGATAAGATAGCCAGTCGTTTTACAATAATTTAGTTAACAAAATTAACAAAACCTTTTACATTTCGTCGAAAAATGCTATTTAAAAACATATCTAGTGTATTTAACTTACATTGTACAATACGGAGTGCCAACGTAGCCTGTGAATTGTTCTGTTAAAATTATTTAGTTCATCTAAAACTAACTTAATTAAAACGGCGCTGTGCCACGTCAGACCAAATTAATTGCCCTCACTGGAATATTCATGTGGATGTTCATTACCTATATGGCTTATTAATATGCCTAATTTTATGATCTATCTATATTATTTGGAATAGTCTGACATTATTGCCCCTTGATTTAAATTTGTTTAATTTGTTGAAAATTAACTCTTGTTTTATGACGATTTTTTGTCGGTTCAGAGGAGTCTTTTTGTATATATTACTAGCTGACCCAGCGCGACTTCGTTCCCGTGGCCCTACCCCCTACTCTACCCTACCCTACCCGTACTCTACCCCTACCCTACCCCTACCCCTACCCTACCCCCAACCTACCCCTACCCCTACTCCTACCCCTACCCATTCCCTCCCCTACCCCTACCCCTACCCTACCACTACCCTACCCCTACCTTACCCTACCTTTACCCTACCCTACCCTACCCTACCCTACCTTTACCCTACCCTACTTCTACTCTACCCCTACTTACCCCTCCTTCCCCTATTTTCTCACCGTTAAAACCTTCCTTGGACTTCCACGAACATTTCAAGACCAAAATTAGCCAAATCGGTCCAGCCGTTCACGCGTGATGTCGTGACCAAGGGAAATAGGGATTCATTTTTATATATATAGATTGACTGGAGCAAGACATAGCTTATAAATCGACAGATAAAAGATAAAACTAAATTGTGAAGATAGTCACTTACCATTTGTAATTTAAACATTATCAATAAAAATAAGATTGAAGTTTGGACATGAAATTTTATCAGTTGTTTTGAGAAGAAATCCTTGTCTCGTTCTAAATCCCAACGAATGTGCGAGAAGTACGATTTATAAATACCATAACTCTGTGCCCAGTTTCCTGAAACAGAACATTTTTCATAACAATCTCTTCATCTCAACCAACGTTTGTGAAGTGGAGGATTTACAGTGGAGACCAGTTTCAAACGTTTAAAACGCTAACATTTAATTTCGACGTGTTATCTAAATGTATTCCTTTTTGTGTAGACATTTGTTGTTGCTGTAACTGCGGATAATTTTTAGGTGACAGCCATAATTAATTTGACAAATAGGTATACAAAAGAACCTTGCACCACTATCTACATTTTCAAAAAATGAATTCCCATGCAGCTCTATACAAGAACTATGAATTTTTCATCATCATCATCATCATCAGCATCACAACAGTTACTGTACCCTGTGTGCTTTTTTAAGATCGTTACTTCTTAAGAGCAAATAAAATAAAATAGTTACGTGGTTGGCATGAAAAGGGTACAAAAGCAAATACCACTTACAAACAAACAGAGTTACCTACCTACTATTGAAAATAAAGTATTAAAAAAACAACCCGTCTTACAACTACTCCGTAGCTCAGTGGTTAGAGCATATGCCCGGACAATGATAGGTCTTTTCTAAGTCCATATATCGATCTTAAGGCTCGACCGAGATCTCGGTCTCGGTCTCGGCATTCTCGGCTACAAATCCAAAAGAGGATTCTGTCTCGGTTCTCGGCTAAAAATAGCCCAGGTTCTCGGCCATAACCGAGACAGCTTCGTCGCTTTGTGTCAGGGGGTATTCGTCACCAAAGTGCCAAAGTACTTAGACCCGCAGCACAAAAGCATAGTAAAAAAGTTTTTATCAGCGCCACCTACTAGTGTAGCAAGTGAACAGCTTTTTAGTAGAGCTGGTCAATCAAACGACGGGAGGAGACACTCTTTGAAGGGTGAGAACGCCGAAAAGTAGCTTGCTTTGTGTTTCAACATCATATTGTTTAATTTGTAAACCCCCGACTGGAAAAAGAGGGGGGGGGACTGGAATAAGTTTGACGTGTCGATGTATCAATCTATCTGTCTGTTTAATTTGTAAACCCCCGACTGGAAAAAGAGGGGGGGGACTGGAATAAGTTTGACGTGTCGATGTATCAATCTATCTGTCTATCTCTCTGTGGCATCGTAGTTAATTATGATGTGATTTGTTTTGTTCGAAAGCTGACGTGATCGTAATGGTTCTTAGCTATAGTTTATGAAGATCTGGCCCCTGATTCACGAACCGTCGGAAACGGTATCAGATTCGAATTTTGTGCTTTGTCTATTCTACAGTAAGTGACAGAGACAGGGCATACATTCCGCTGTCGGGAGCGTTTCCGACGGTTCGTGGGGCTGTTCAGACGTTTCAAGGTCATCAGCTCTTGAGTGAGCTGCAATAGGGATCTGACATGTATAGTGAGTATTTCAGTATAAAAAAATTAAAAAATAAAATTTCTCTCTCGATCGGGGGGCCAGCAAAAAGAGAAGTAGGTAAAAGGGTATGGGTATAAGTAAGGGGTTTGGGGTCCCCCGACCGAGAGAAATTTTATATTTTTAGCTTTATTCTCTGGGGTTTTTAAAGTTTAATTGGTTATTAAAACTGATTTCACTCTCAATTAAAATATATTTAACAAAATTAGCGCATTTTCATTAATGTTTTTCACGATTTCTCTATTCTCGGTCTCGGCTGTCGGTCTCGGGCGAGATTTTATTTTATACTCGGTCTCGGTCTTGGTCTTGGCCGGGAATGAAAAACATGTCTCGGTCGACACTTAAATCTATAGACGGATCAAGTCCCATCAGAGCTAGTTGTAAGGCGGGTCGATGTTTGCTAATACTTAATTTTCAATAATAAAGATTGCATTTTGAATGCATAAAAATAAGAATAAAGTGAGCTACCTTCTTTCATATCTGTCATATTAGTAGCTACAGTGTGCAATAATTGTGTTAACCCGGCGAGCATGAGGTGAAATAAAGTTACATCAAGCATGAGGCAGGGTGGTTTGACATACCCTTAAGTTAATGTACCACAAATTAGTTCTTATTGTTATTTTATAAACTTAATTGGTTTGATTTTGTAATAAGTACGAGTATAATGTTCTTTAATAGGAAATTAAATAAATCGAGTTCAGAATTATACAATAATTTTTATTTAATCTCGTTTTTCATAAACTATGTAGTCAAAGTAACAAATCTTTATAGCTTTACAAAAATTTATAATTATACATAAAATTATTCTTTGGAATTTAATTCACTTAAAATTAAGAGATACTTAATGAGATCCTCTTCGTAAAAAAAATATAATGAATATTTTGGTAAAAATATGACTAATCGCTGTGATGGTGTGACATACCCCCCAATAGGTATGTGCACTAATATCGCAGCCGGTATCCCGGGCCACACTGCGATCATGCCACTATCCTGCCCTGCGAGCCCCTTCCTCCAGCTACTGAGCGCGCTAGTGTTGTCAGACGAGAAACTTAAAAAATACACGACTTTGAAAATGTAACAGGGTATGAGATACCCTGGGTAATGCTCGCCGGGTTAATAATTTAATACTATTAACTTACGAACCATTAATCTTATCCGATCATTGTTAAGTTTTCTAGATTCAGTATTTTTTTCCTAAATCTCCGACTCCATTACAATCCGGAGAGCTTAAATCGCTTATGTTACATGTGAACACCTTTTTTTTACTGGCTGTGAACAATTTATCATTGTCATGTGTTCGTCTAGTGCTTGAAATTTTGTCTAACATTTAATGCTGCCAAGTGCTTTTTCTACAGAACACTATGATTTAACTACTTACATACTGTGTCGTTATCCGCAAGGGAGGCCCGAGTTTATAAGTTCTAATCTTTTTATTAAATGCCAGTGATTATTATCTTTATAAATATTATATTATACAATTATAATTTTAGCAGATTTAAAATTTAGTAAGCATACTAATAGTAACGGAGATTGAATAATAATAGTAACAATGCTATTAAATAATTACATATTCTATTCAATAAGTACCTCAATGGCCCATTGCAATCAATGCCAGAACCTATTCAAGGATATCGCTAATAAACACAATGTTAGATGCTCATGCCATTAATTACAAAATAGCACAAAAATGCAGATAACTCGAAAAGATAAAAGAAATTAAGAACTGAAAAGTAGTGAGACATTCTATGTCTTATAACTTTAATTGACATTGTTACAACCAAATATGTTAACTAATAATTATTAACAAAATACTAAACCGGCAATCATTTGTTTTTAAGGGGTGGTTTTTATTTCTTTATAATTTAAGATATGTCAACAAAAATAATCCGAATTTACTTACAGAAACTGATTTCTGTTCATTTTCTTACAAATATAAGATTCGCTTTAATCTTATAAGCCAACATAACCCTCTGCCCCTAATCGCGTGGTCCATACTTATCCCGTTCCTTGCAATATCTATTTTGCTGCGGAAAATATACCTTAAGAAAATTGTGCTCATATCCTAAAGTAATTGCTTTGTTCGATGACAAAGTAGCAGTCTCTCTTAAGTAATTTCCACGACAATGCCCGTCAAATTGTGCCCAATTTTATTGTCACAGTCTTTCACAAACCCCTCTGGCACATCTTCCTCGTTTTGTCCCGTCAAATCATAACATGGATGTTAAGCTTTCAAAGGCAACATAGCCATTAAGAATATTGCCAATCATTGAAGACATACCTAGTCAAAGGAAATTGGGCGTTATAATTTAAGGCGGTGAAATTATTTATGTTTCCATAAAGTTAGCTTAGTGCTTACTGTTGTGGGTCTTGAATTACCTAAGAAATATCTGTTTGAGGAGATTAAAATATAATAATTTGTAATTTTAATGTAATGCCTTGGTTGCATCTGTTTTGTCAAAGCAAGAAAAAAATTCAAATAGAAAACCTTAAAAAATAAAACTGTTTATGACTTTGAAACATCTGAACAGATCTTCACAAATCACCATCGAACCATCTCGATCACTCCAGCTCTCAAATAAAACAAACCGCATAAAAATCGCTCCATTCATTGAGAAGCTACGATGCCATAGACAGACACATACAGACACGACAAACTTATAAAACTCCTCTTTTTCCGGTTGGGGGTTAACATTAAATATAATAATTGAAAGACATCGTGGGATTTCTAGATTCTTAAACAAATCAATGTTTTCAGTATGATTTTCACATTTAAATAGGTAATCGATTTAAAGTGCAAAATTTTGTAGTAGTCGGTAAAAAACTAACCCTTCTTCAGACGTGAATAATTTACGATTATACACAAGACAGCTGTCTGTCTCTGGATCCTTAACCATCGGTAGCCGGGACCCTGATCTTGCTACCATTGGGGAACTGCATTTTTGTATTTTTAAATGTTATATTTTTTAGTGTTTTACATTGTAAAAAATTAATGTTCTGAAATATAATTTTGTAAGTATTTTAAATGAAATAAAGGAGATAATAAATAATAATAATATTATAGGACTGGGCTTTGCCCGTGAAACCAAAGCCGAGATACAATAAAAATAATAATTCCGTTCAACTAAAAAAATTTTTTTGCAAATCAATCAACAATGCCAACAAATACTCCTTTAACTTCAATATTTCTTCAGTTTACACCTCTTCGCTCAAACACATCCTCCAAAGCCTTTCGTCTGGAAAATAGGTATGAAAATGCAAATACGATACGAGCTTAAATGGATCGGCAAATGTGTCTCACCGCCATGTTGAAATAGCATTTGTCATACTTGTCGAGCTATTACGGCGGCACTTTGTTCAAATTAAAATTTCACTTATGATAATGATTACGTATAATGGTACCTACATAATAAATTTTACTTTTGGTTTGATGATTGTGATATATTTAACTTTATTTTTAAGCGAAAGATGTCAAGTACATATCTATTGCTGTGCGTGAACCTTAATAACTTTGATTTCCCTGTAATCGATACACTTTGGTGGGGTACGTAAAATGATTAAGTTAGGTTAACTAGCTCGGCCTTTTGTTTTTGCTACTTTTGCTATTCGGTGAAATGCGTTTATGCAAAGTGTGGGCGATTTGAAATCTGCACTTACTCAAAGTCCAAAGTTTGAGCAAGTCTATCATGCTCGGCCTGTGAGTGTACCGGTTAAGCAAATTTCATAGCTCGTGAAGCATGTTAAACGGTTGGGCCCGAGTGCATTCGATTGTTATGGTATACTCACCAATCCGCATTGGGCCCGTGTTGGTAGTCATAGCTTGATCTAGCCAAAATAGAGTGCCCTAGCTGTAAGACCATCTAACGGCTAATTTAAGCTCCCAGGTAAATAAATTAAAAATCACAGTCGTCTTTAAAGCTTCTGTTAAAGCTGATGAGTTTTTTTCGCCTGTTTTTCTTGTCAGTTAAAAGATGTCCATAACAGGTGGTAGGTAAAAAATGTTGAACGATTCATAAGCATTAATTTTATTTAATCTATATGAATAAAAATTAATTGACTTTGACTTTGACTTTGACTTTAACCCGCCACTGGTGACGTGTATTAATTTAACTTACACCGTTGGTGACCCCGGTCTCCCACACCGGGATTGTCTCCCACACCGGGATTTTTAAAAGTGCAAATTTGTTTTTATAAAATGTATTACTGTTATCATCAACATTCTACTTTACGTAATCTGTATTGTTTAAAAAATCTCGATTCTTGCCACCAGGTAGCGTAGTATAGTACCACGTGTGGTAGGTAGGTAGGTAGGTAGTGGCAGCCTATGTCGCCTTGGACAGGAGTAGAAATGTGGTTCCAGTACCGTTTTAAAAGTCATGGCTGGTGGCAGGTTCAGTTATTTTAGAAGTGAATGGGAATAAACAGAACAGGGTGCCTACCATCAACTTTAAGACAGCGATTCAAAAATAGCGCGATGCAGAATAGGTTCCTAAAATGAATTGCTTTCTTTCGTACTATGACCTAATTGCTAAATGTGAATGACCGAACGATTTGTGCCCTTTTTCTTCTACCCGTCTCTTTCACTCGATTCTGTCATGCCCGGAGAGTGAAAGGGACGGGTATAACCTGCAGATATCATGTTAGCGTGGCCGAGTTATAAGGCAAATAAGAGTTGATGACAGCTCAGCGGCTGTGAAATATCATTGAATGATCACTGAATCGCTGTCATTGATATTAAGCTGTCGTGGTACGAATAAGCGAAGCAGTTCAGTTTAGGTCCTAAACAAAACCGCAATAAGAGTTGATGGTAGGCACCCAGGAGCCACGCTCGTAAAACCACACGCGACTACTAATTATATTTACTGAACTATCTTTACAGTGCTATTAAAAAAAATATTTCCACTTCTCATGCTCGTAAAGTTCGTGTTTATGTTGGGTATAGGCTGCATAAAATCGGTTTTTATGCTCTAGTGCATAAAGTAAAATCTTCGTCTAAGTCTCAAACTCTCTAAGACAAAGGTCGTAAGGTAAACAGTCACACACGAAATTATAAACTTGTTAAGTATTTCATTCTGTTTCTTTAATTTTGTACACAATCCATGTTAAATTACTAAATTAATAAAACTAGGCAAAATTAATGAGTTTTCTAAGAAATGAGTATTTCAAGAGCATTATGGACTACGATCTATGCTAAAGTCACTGTCCTGCCACTGCCACGTTTAAAAAAAAAGAAAAAGAAAGTCTTCCCGCCAAAATGGCGAAGTCTTTATTTTTTCTTTTTTGCAATATTGTTATTTATTTTCCTCACACTCGAAGTGAAAAGCAGAGTGTATAACTCGTACATAAAACCCATTTTACCCTCGAATTGACTATCCACCTATATACGTCTCGGGTAAAATGGTACGTTTTATGCACTTGTTGTACAATCTACTATTTCAACAGTTCTCATGGGACTGTTTGTAAATAGTTACGGCACCGATTCATCTTCTATACGTGCTGTAGTAACAGTGTTTACCCTGGGGCGTCGAGTCCCTAAGTCAAATAGTCGTACGTCAAACACCATACACCTTAGGGAATCTTCCTTCGTCCTCGCCCTTTGCGAGTACTTTTTCCGCATCACTGATTTCACACTTATACGAATGAAACAAAAGGATTTTCTTTTGTTTTGCAAAGGCAAAGCCACTGACTGACGCTGCTTTTTAGAAGTCGTTGGATCTACGCCTACCTGCGACAATAAAAATAAGATTATTACTTTTTCGTTCGTGCCTGATATGAAAATCTGTAGGATAAGTCCAGATTTGTAATACACACCGTGGTTCTGATATCCGTAACAAAATAAATAACTAAATAATCATACCGTTTCTACTAGTGTACACTTTTTGTTATTGGACACATTTTGTCGCAAAGTACCTAAACTACAATATTGTGTGAAAGGAAATAAAAGTAAGCATTGTAAATAATATTTTGCTCAAAATAAAGAATGGGGCTAAAAAAATATTAGGAATTTTAATATTAATAAAATATTAAGGACGACGTTAGGAATCGTGAAGATAAATCTTTATCGAGAATACCAAAAACAACAAAATGAAAAAAAAAAACAGTATTGTGTCGTAATCAAATGATGAAATAGCTACAGCTAGCTTACTGGAGCTTGAAAAAGTATTATTGCAGTTAAGCCTCAATATCGATAGCGTACTTTATTGATGATGTGTGATTACCGAAACAGGCATGCTCAAAGCCTAGATGTCTGGAATACCCAGCTTACGATAAATTCTCATATTGTTGAGGGCCAACCGCAGAGGAAACGTGCGCATAGAACTAAGTTATCGAACAGAGGCGATTATAATAAAGCATAAGTAGGTACATATAAAAGATTTAATTGTTCTGTGTGTATGCTTTTTATCGAGCGAGATTACTATTGAGCTTGAACTTGACATTTTATCAAGGCGAGGATTCCCGACCAAAGAAACAATTGAAGAACATCCATAAGTACATCAGTGGAACCTAGTGGAACCTCCGCGCGTCTCAGTATACTTAGCAAAATAGTTAATTTTGCTAATAAAGAATGCCTTTAAAAAAAATACTTATGATGGCCGGAATTCCTCGCCTATTCAAAGATAATTATTTTCGTATATTTTTCATAAACTAAAACCAAGTACCTATTATAATATATTGCAAGTAATAGAATAGAATATTTAAATTAAGATTAGACGGATGTTTGAAATCTTATTTAATGCAGTAAAATATTTTTATTTATTTATTTTATTGATTTTTTATTGCATGAAAAATATACAAATGCCCTTAGGCATTCTCTACTAGTCAACCAGAAAGAACCCCGCCAGAAAGAAACTTATAGGGCTCGTGGTTTTTACGATCACATTTTTCCTATATTTACAGAATTGCATTCTGAATGCATAAAAATCATTTAGAATCTCGATTTCTCGGCTGTTTATTAAATACTTAAAATATCATTTCCATATTCTTATGCCCAGTAATACCAGAATACTGTACAAAAAGGTTTATCTCTGTTTGTCTGTAACCCTGTAAATGACACAGCAAAAATTTGGCATTGACAGGGTGACTGGTTAAGGGAACATTGCAGTGAAATATTTCACAAATAGGATTCCCACAATAGTACGTGTACTCACATAATAGGTACATATATTTTTTATCTAATAAGATAAGCTGAGATAATGACTGCGTACGCATGAGTTAATTCGTAAAGCGTAGATTTTTATTGTAGAAGTGTAGCTTTGACATTCGATTTGTGTCTAATATTTAGCGCTTTGCTTGTAGTTCTAGACGTCTTACGACCATAACTATTTCCTGATGGCCATTTCTGTATACATTCACAAAATAGTAAGTCAGTAACAGAGTCGTAGCACTTATCATGTTCCGGCGCAGTTAGAAATAAGATAGGTAGCTAGTTCCTAAGTAATTGAGAAATCCGGGAGTAGTGCACTTCCACCTTCAGCCTTATCATCAGGTGTGATGGAGGCTACGTGCTACCCCGTTGATTAAAACAAAAGCAATATCGAGAGATTTTTTAAATAAAAAGTAACCTACATCAAACAAGGTATACTCGTATCACTATAATCGCAGGCATACAAACAAAATTTTAGGTGAGGGATATTGTTTTTATTATTATGACATTGAAAATAAAATATAATTGATTATCGGTAATGTTTATTTTAGTATTAGTACAAATTTAGTGTGACATGCAAAACAATAATTTTACAGAAGGCAATATTGAAAGTTACTAAAATTTTTAATTAAGTTTTAATGACTAATGAATTATTTATATTTGCTTGCCAATTTTGCTAAGCATGTCTTGTTCAATAAACGTTAAAACCATCTTTTACTATGGTTTTTTGGCAAAAATATTAAAATTTTGGAAATAATTATAAATCAACAAATATCGTTCGTTCCGCTATCCCATTGAACAGAACTCAAAAATAATAACTTCAATATTTATCTTTTTAAAGCATGTGACTAAAATATTTCATTGGTATACAAATTATTACGGGGGATCTATTAAACAATTGTTTAAGATGTCAACAATGTTTTAAATAATTTATTTATTTGTACGCTACACTGTCTCATAAAAACTTTTACAAAAGCAAAATAATACCTTGTTAACAAAGTATTTTCTAACTTAATATTTGATGTTAATAGGAAGTCCTTGTTAATTGTTTTAAAATAATTAATTTTCTTTTGGCAGACAGGCTCTTTGGTTTCAATTTGAAATTAGTGGAATCGGAAAATTTGAAGACAAAAAGCTTTGAGTAAAAATTAAATTAGCTTGACGTGTTTTTGTAACGTAATAACCAAGTTGTTACAAATGTTAAAAAGATGCTTACATTTTATATCTTTTTATTTACATTTTATTTTAGGATTTTACTCGTGCCGCTCGTGACATCGTCCGCCTGGCACTTGGCTTTAGATCCTTTTTGAGACGAAGAAAACGAAACTACTAAAATATTAGATCTTGAAACGCTCCCACAAAAAATATTATATTATATCAGACTAGCTTTGTGCTCGTGGCTTTGACCGCGTGGGCTAGACGATGTTTTCCCGTAGGAATGAAAAATATACCCGGGGTAAAAAGTTGCTTGTATGTTATTCTAGACCATACTCTATATCTAAGCCAAATTTAATCCAAATATGTTTAGCCGTTGCGGCGTGATTGAGTTACAAAAATCCAAACTTTCACGATTAATGTGCTTTCACCAAAAAAATTAGTACTTACCTTATTTTATAATTCATGTTATAGGTAGTGTATGTAAAATATTGTACTCGCTGTTGTAGTAACTTAGTTATTTCAAGTGAAAAAAGCCTTTTGCATTATATTTATCTGTCTGAAGGTAATTTTCAAAGTAAAATTGGAAAACAAAACTTGTTATTGTGATAGAAATGCCATTTTTAACCGACTTCAAAAAAAGGAGAAGGTTATCAATTCGACTGTCTTTTTTTTATGTGTGTTACCTTACAACTTTTTAGTTAATGAACCGATTTGGATAAATTTTTATTTAAAAGGTGACGCTTCTCGTGTGGTCCCATTCAAATTTCATCAAGATCTGACAAGAAATTCAGGAGTTATCCTGAATAATGTGTATTCAGACTATATTTGGGTATATGGACGATTTCATATTTTCATCAAAAAGGGGATCATTTTCAAAATATTTTTTTTCGAAAGTTGGTAGGTACTTCTGGCCTGATCTTATTTTCACCAAGTCAGGACCAGGAGATAAAATCTTAGGAAAATTGAGAGAAATTCTCAAATGTTACCTACATTTCCTTATGCGTTCCACTTATTTTTTAAGTTAGTCAAGTATTTGCATCTGGTAGTCATCATCTCATAGTGATGAGCTGGTGATGGAAGCTACAACTCCTTAACGGTCAGGAGCTGGAGAATATTTCTTTAAGTATTAATCGTACGTATGGATCAAAAGTTATATTCTTGCAGGTTATTAGGGTAAGCTGATGATGAGAGATGAAACTCCTCAACAGTTAGGAGTTATATGATGTTTTATAAATACCATATGCACGAAATGGACCTTTAGTTGTATTCTTTCAAGTTATCTAAGTAGCTAAAGATGGAAAGCTGAATACCGTAACGGATAGGATATTTACAACAATTTATCATGTAACTAGCTTAAGAAACTACATGGTAATTATTAATTACCATGAAGTTTCTTCATCATCATCATGTCAGCCGAACGACGCCCACTGCTGGGCATAGGCCTCCCCCAAGGATCTCCACAACGATCGGTCCTGCGCTGCCCGCATCCAGCGGCTTCCCGCGATCTTGACCAGATCGTCGGTCCACCTTGTAGGGGGCCTGCCCACGGAACGTCGTCCGGTACGCGGTCGCCATTCGAGAACCTTTCCGCCCCAACGGCCATCGGTTCTCCGCGCTATGTGTCCCGCCCACTGCCACTTCAATGATGCAATCCTTCGAGCTATGTCGGTTGTTTTAGTTCTCCTGCGGATCTCATCATTTCTGATTCGATCGAGCAGGGAAATACCAAGCATCGCTCTCTCCATTGCTCGCTGGGTGACTTTGAGCCTTCTTATGAGACCCATAGTAAAAGACCACGTCTCACTTCCATAGGTCATTACTGGCAACACACACTGGTCAAAGACTTTCGTCTTGAGACATTGAGGTATTTCGGACGCGAATATATGTCGGAGCTTCCCAAACGCTGCCCATCCGAGCTGGATTCGACGAGAGATCTCTTTCTCAAAGTTGGACTTACCTAACTGGACCGTCTGTCCTAGGTAAACATAGTAGTCAACAACTTCAAGTGTAATGTTCCCAACATTAACTGGAGCGGGTGCAACATGGGCATTGAACATGATTTTCGTCTTGTCCATGTTCATCTTAAGACCCACTCTTTGAGAAGCATTACCGAGATCTTCGAGCATTGTGTTCAGGACTTCCAAGGTCTCAGCCATAAGAACTACATCATCGGCAAACCGTAGGTGTGTTAGGTACTCGCCATTGATGTTGATGCCGTATTCTTTCCAGTCCAGCAGCTTAAAAATATCCTCCAACGCAGCTGTGAACAGTTTGGGAGAAATGACGTCTCCCTGTCTCACACCTCGCTGTAGTTGGATAGGATTAGAGCTCTGGTTCTGTAATCGGACCGACATGGTGGCGTTTTGGTATAAGTACCTCAGCACCTCGATGTACCTGTAGTCTATTTGGCACCTCTGGAGAGACTGCAGCACCGCCCAAGTCTCAATCGAATCAAAGGCTTTCTCATAGTCCACGAACGCCAAGCAAAGTGGCAAGTTATACTCTTCGGTCTTCTGTATAACTTGCCGCAGCGTATGAATGTGGTCTATGGTACTGTAGCCTTTCCGGAACCCGGCTTGTTCGGGAGGTTGGAAGTCGTCGAACCTGCGAACGAGACGATTCGTAATGACTCTCGAAAACAACTTATAGATATGGCTCAGAAGCGAGATGGGTCTATAGTTCTTCAAGAGAGTTTTATCACCCTTCTTGAAAAACAGCATCACATCGCTTCTGCCCCATGCCTTTGGCGTTTTGCCCTCAAGGATGACTGAATTGAAAAGCTTCTGGAGGACTTTAAGTATCGGCTTACCGCCCGCTCTCAGAAGCTCTGTTGTGATTCCGTCATCGCCCGCCGCCTTGTTGTTTTTAAGCTGCTTGAGAGCCATTCTAATCTCGTACAGGCTGACGTCCGGGATATCTTCGGTATGGTGTCGGGTAAGCTTGGCTCTAGGGTCTGTAGCCTTGCTTTCAACAGGTGTTTGTGTGGAATATAGCTGTCCATAGAAACTCTCAATCTCCCTCAGGATTTCAGGTGTTGACGAAATGATGCTACCTTCCTCAGTTTTCAGCCTCGTCAATTGACTTTGCCCGATAGACAGATCCCTCGCGAACACTTTGGAGCCTTTGTTCCGCTCAATGGCTTCTTTAATACGCTCGGTATTAAATTGGCGAAGGTCGCGCGTCAAAGACTTAGATATCTGTCTATTAAGCTGTCGATAACGATGGGCATCCGCTGAGTTCTGTAGCTTCATTTCGTGTCTCTGATCCATGAGTAGGAGAGTCTGACGGGAGAGTTTCTTCAATTTGGGACGGCGGGTTTTATAGTACTTAGACCCTACCGTGCAGACAGTATCCACCACCATGTTGTATTGATCGTCCACGTCTATGCTGTTCTCAAGGGCTTCGAAGCGGTTTTGAAGCTCGAGCTGAAAGCACTCGGGGTTTTGAATTTGAGCTGGTATTGGTCGGAGCGCGGATTTTATCAGTCGCGATCTTTCGAGCTTGAGATCGATATTCAATGTGCCTCTCACCATACGGTGATCGCTTCCTGTCTTAACAGCGTTGATCACACTGACATCATTGAATATGTGCTTCTTCGTCGACATGATAAAATCGATCTCGTTTTTGACTTTACCGTCCGGACTGATCCAGGTCCATTTGCGGCTTACGGGCTTCCTAAAGAAGGAGTTCATCATATAGAGGTTCTCCCTCTCCATGAAGTCTGCCAGCATCTGGCCTCTATCGTTCCGTTGCCCAAATCTAAATTGCCCCACTCTCAGCTCATCACCGCAACGTTGCCCCAACTTTGCATTGAAATCCCCCATCACAACCGTGTAGTGGGTTTTATAGCTATGCATGGCTTTAGAGATCTCCTCATACATAGCCTCCACTTCGACATCATCGTGTTTCGAGGTCGGAGCGTAGACCTGGATAACATTCAGCGAATATCGTTTCGATAATCTGAGTATCAGGTACGCTACCCTGCTCGAGACACTTCCGATGGTGATCACGTTGTTGACAAGGGATTTATGGACGATGAACCCGACACCACCAATGGACTGTTGGTCGCCCTCCCGGTGGTAAAGTAAGTTACCGGATTGCAGGGTTATCGAGTCCTCCCCCTCTCTTCGGACTTCAGATAACCCAATGACATCCCAATGTAACTTACTTATTGCCTCTTCCAACTCTACGAGCTTTTCGTCGAGCCTCAATGTGCGCGTGTTGTAGGTTGCCGGATCGAGTCGTCGGTGTTGGTAGCCGGAGCCTACCCGGGGATTCTTAGCACCCCCTGCCCCGCCGTTACCATAGCCGCTACCGTAGCTAGGAATAGCGGGGCCGCCGGGGACTGGGGGCCGATTTTTTGGTTGTGTATCCATTTTTCGGGGGGGGGGTTTGCCATAATCGCCACGCTTGGCAGGCGGGTTGGCGATCGCAGTATGGCCTGTTGTAACCTGGAGACGCTGCTGCCCATCTCCTGACGGCAGTTTTCCCTTTGTCGCCTCTTACGACACCCACGGGAAGAGAGGGGGTAGTGCTATTCTATTTATGTGCCGGCACTACACGGCACAAGTTTCTTAAGCTACGATTATTTACACTAAAAATCGAAAAATAAAACGTTTTTAAAAAAATGTAACCGCCTTCAAAAACGATCTTCAAACAAAAATTAACAAACACTAAAAAACGAAAAATATAATAAGATTTTTTAATTCAAAGGACGATGATACGTGACTTTTTCTAATTTATCTTGGTACTTACTGAACTGTTTGAAGTCGGTGCCACGCCAAAAAGAATAAGAGCGAAATATACTGAGTGAAACAACAAACATATTTAAAAAAAACCCGGTCCCAAGCGTGAGGTGTAGGACGTATTCACCTCAATACCTATTAGACGGCACTGACTTCAAGCAGTTCAGTAAGTACCAAGATAAATTAGAAAAAGTCAAGTATCATCGTCCTTTGAATTAAAAAATCTTATTATTTTTTTCGTTTTTTAGTGTTTGTTAATTTTTGTTTGAAGATCGTTTTTGAAGGCGGTTACATTTTTTTTAAAACGTTTTTTAGTAAACTTATTAATGTTACGTTAGGGTGTTCCCTCGAAGGTAAATGAAATGAAGAATGTTTTTCGTATTTTAATACCTACTATAGTTTATGTAGGGTTTATGTTATAAGCTAAAACGCGAAGATTAAAAAAAAACCATTTTTAATAAAGTTACGAAAATATTAATTACTAGCTGACCCGGCAAACGTTGTTTTGCCATATAAATAATACTATATAATACTTTATCTACACTCATGTTATAATTTTCGAATTATGAACTCATGCCTGAACGTATACTGATACACTTTATGCCATATTCAACTTTAAAAAATAAAGCTGCTGTATCCGGGTGTTTCATAATGACCATTATGCAACAACCGGATACAGCTGTCACTCATTATAAAACACTTATATTTCTTAAATTTACAGTCTCCATGGCAACCGTAGGATTTACCGGCCCTGACTTCCAACTTTTTCAAGCTCTTCTTTAGCCGGCAACAATCAGAAACGTTTTTAAAATTAGAATTTTGAATTTAGAAGGAATAGACCTTATAGACTCCTTTGAGTGGGGTTTGGCACCAATTCAAATTTTATAATTAATATTGATTTGCTTTATTTTTGAAATATATAATAAATGTAATGAGTGTAGATAAAGTAGTGTATGAGACTGCACATAACTCGGTATTAAAACACTCGTGGAATACTATTAAAAAACTCGCCAAGGCTCGTTTTTTAAACTCCCCCTCGTGTTTTAATACCCCTCCTTATGCGACAGTCACATAAACTACTATTAATATACTATCTTATATAGTATCTATACTTCGTATTACCAAAGACAGATGAAAATAAATAATCACACAAAAGTTTTATAGGTAGAGTACGTGACAGATAAAGTCTGCGAGCATGCGCGACTGGTGCATTTTTGGCGCTAGTTACAGTACAGTTTTTTTTGTTATAATCTTTTGGAAATGATAAGTATTCGATTTTGTATTAGTCAGTAAGTATTCAAATTAGCCCGCGCTTAAAGTGATTTTTCCATAGCAATGAGATTCCCCGCGGTAAAAAGTAAAATATGCCCTTTCCAGGGCCTTCAACTGTAAATATAATCCTTCCCATGAACTCAAACTATCACCTTAAATACCAATTCCATTGCACAGCTTTGCCCCGAGCTAAAACTTATTTTTTAATACAGTTGCTCAAAAAGTGGCGTATTGCAGGGACGTATAGCGTTCGGGATGTGGGCTATTACACACTCGAGCTTTTTCTTTACCTTTCCCGAACTCGTGCGTTTTCTTTCCCAACTGTCAAAATAATGTCTATTAAAAAAAACCAACCACGAAGTTTTTACAAAAAAAAATCATAGAAGTTTTTAGGATTCATGCAAATATTTCTAAAAAGAAGCTACTAATTTGTTTCTATATCAGATTTAAAAGTAATATTAATTAAAATTTAAACATTTAATTAATATTACCTAGTTTCGGCCAAATTAAATTTATGAATATAAAAAAGTTGGCTGTAGTATGACGTGCACTGCCATAGTCTCTGCATAAAGGAGTTTGCGCGGGTTTCTGTTATGTTAGGTTTCATTTAATTTCATCTCATTTAATTTCATATCAATAAAAAGTTCTACTGAAGACTTGGCTGTATGGGCATAGTTCCCATGGCCTACCCAGAATGGATGAAGAAAACAAAAAAATCTATATTATTATTATTTTACGATTAGTTTAAGTTTATTGTGTTTTATTATTTTATTAAATTGCTTAATTTTTTCGCAACTGTATTAAAAATAGTTGTTCAGTACACGTGCGGAACCGTCATTGCAACTTGTTCCGACTGTCAACCCTCACCTTCGGCTGCGCCTCGGCTCGGGTAGACATTTGTCGGAACTCTTTGCAATGACAGGCTTTCCGCACTCGTAATGAAATATACTATTACCATGCGAATAAGCCTTATTCCCGCGGTAACAGTTTGCCTATGTCCTTCCTAATAGAGTCTCAAACTATCTCTATTCCAAATTTCATCAAAATTGGTTCAGCCGTTTTGACGTGAGCATATACAATTTCGCATTTATAATAATAGTAGGGATAGTAGAAATAGGAATATGAATTGGCGGGCCGCGACTACGTCCGCGAGTACTACATCAAAAAATTTTCTGTCAAAAAGTAGGTAGATAGGCATACTCTAAGGTCTCATCAGTACCATGATGAATCTATTTTAATGTCCCCGCTGCTGGGGCACAGGCCTTCATATAGATGGATAAGGACAATGGGCCATGACCGGGCCCATTGAAGTTATGGTGTATTAACCAATCCAAATGCAGCAAGAAACATCGGCTTATCGTGCACTTCTATGTGTAAATAAAACAGCCAAATACACTATAACTCCTATTTTTAAGATAAGATAAGATAAAAATATTCTTTATTCACTTAGACATAATAAATATGTACTTGTACGGGACCGGCCGTTTATGAGCGGTAGCAGCCCCGGTGTACACTAACTGTGCGGAGACGGAGAGGTTCCGGACGGTGAAGAAAACCACTGGTTGTTGATGCTCGTTCGGGCAGAGTGACTTTATTGTTCTTCTTACAATATCTGGATGCGAATGAATCTTAATGCGAGGGCACGCGATATTTATAGCGACTCTAATTGTTTCCGCGTATTTTCTCACAAAAGAATTCAAGGAATTTACTTACACGCGCGACGCTAAATTAGTTCTCGGAACTGTGGCAGTCTGCGTGTAAGGGAGTTCCGAGATGTGCCGCTAGAGGCGCGGTTGTGCTAGAAGAGCATATCCCGCGAGTGAGCGAGATAGCGAATCGGACCTTAGGTACGTCGAGGCAATACCGTATCGAGAGCCCTTTGCATTTTACAAATTATTTCAATATTATAAACGATCTATATACAACACAAAAAACTTATCTAATTTATCTCAACCTAGCAGAGGGAGTAAAATACACACAAAAATATCATTTTATTATACAACGGTCAACTCAAGGAATTTTATATACATCTTATTTCTAAACATAATAAATCGTAATAATCTGTCCCGCACATATCTCCCGCCGTACATAAGCCCGGCGGCTTATGTAGTTCAATCCGGTGCGGGCGCCGTCGGTAGCACGATGAGCTTCTTCACAGGCCGTCGTAGCACGCCGCCTCGGGTACGCACGTCGACCATGAGCGTCACGCCGTCGGGTCCCGGGTGCAGCTCGGTGACTAGGCCTCTGGGCCACACGTTGCGGGGCAGGTTGCCGTCGGCGATGTGGACCACGTTGTCCACACTGATGGCCGGCCCACGGCCGTGGGGCTCCCGCCGGTGTTGAAGCTCGGGCAGGTACTCGCGCATCCAGCGCGCCCAGAAGTGGTCGGCAAGGCGCTGTGCGCGGCGCCAGGTGGCGCGGCCGCTCAGGTCAGCGTCGGTGCAGGTGCCTGTCGGTGGTGTGCGCGCTGATCCCCCCAACAGGAAGTGGTTAGGGGTCAACGCCTCTTCGTCGGTGGCTTCGACGGACACGTGTGTGAGCGGGCGGCTGTTGACCACGTACTCAGCTTCGGCCAGTAGCGTGTGCAGGCATTTTTCAGTCGGGTGCTGCTCGGTTTCGTCTACGTAAACGGTGAGTTTCTTCAATCTGTCGGTCGGTAATACTTGTTTTCTTCGTAGCGCGGCGATCTCTTTTCCAAACGAATCGTGTTGCGATTGCGTCACCCACAGCTGTTCGGCGCGACGGATAAAATCAGCGCTCAATATTTTGAACGCGAACTCGTTCGTCAGTGGGCGTGGCTTCTGCTGGGCGGAGCTTATCTTGTTAGCTCGCCATTGTAGATCGGCTTCCGCGCGCGGTTTTGTCCGTTTGTGCTGGACGCGTTGTTTTCTGGTTTTCAGCGCTTCGATGTATTGAAGTACTCGTGCGGTCGTGCGGATAAGTCGTTGCCATGAAGAAAAGCGTGTTATGTCGGGTAACGCTTTCGCGACGTCCGACGTTGCGGTGGCGACGGCGACAGGCGTTGCTATTAAAAACGCGTCAGGCGTTTTCTCTTCGACCGTCGTTGCTTCGAGTTTCGTCACTGTTTCTCGCGGCCATTCTTCTTCGGGTGGGAACGGCGACCCGGTAAATGAACTTTGCGCTTCGTGCGGGTTCTCCCGCCGGTCGTTGCGCCACGGAAACTGTAAGGCGCTTCGGATGTCGATGCGGCGGCGGAAAGTTTCTTCATCGTCGGCGACCGCGGTGGCTTCGTGCTGGCTGAAGCGCACAGGTACCTCCGGTAGTGACTGACGGAGGTCGGGACCGCTGATCAGCTGGTCGTTGATCGATGTATCGGAGTAACGGGCGGCGGCGTCGGACGCTGGGCGAAGCTCGGCGGGCGATAGGTACCGGGTGCGGCCGGGGTCATTGACCGGCGGGCCCGGTTCGGTTTCGTAGCCTTTTCTCAGGAGCGCTTCTCTCGGTCGTTTTAGTGCGAGTTCTTCGGGCTTCGATGTCGGTTTCTTCGGTTGTATACAGCGCGATTCGGGTGTGAAGACTTGTTTCGTTGCTTCGTCGGTGGCGCGGTCTGTATCTTCGTTTCGAACTTCGTTTCGAACTTCGTTTCGATCTTCGATTCGATTTTCGTTTACGGTGCGGACGTTCACGTGAGCGACGTAGTGTACACGTTGGTCGCGACTTCTGTTGGTGGCGCCGTGTAGAACCCAACCCAGCGGCGTAAGAGATGCCGCAGGTTGGTTTTCGCCTCCTCTTCTTGTTTGTTCGGCGACTAACAGGCGCCAGTTGTCCTGGCCGATAAGGAGCGTTGGAGTGGCTCGTTCGTAGTACACGCTGTTTTCGATGTCTCGTAGGTGCGGTGCGTTGACTACGTCGGTCTTCATTACGGTTTGTGGCGCCAGTCTCAACTTTTCGATCGTGCGGGCTTGAACGGTGAACACATTGTTATTCCCTTGCAGCTGTAGAGTGATGCGTCGAGAGTTTCTGTCTTCTTCCCTCCCTGAGACTGTTTCTATGGCGAGTGTGTCGGCGGGTCCGTCGGCTCCAATCTTCGCAGCGATGGTGGCGTCTATCAGTGTGACGGTAGACCCGTCGTCTAGGAGCGCATACGTATCGATGTACCCGCTCTGACCGGTGACTCGTACTGGTATGATTTTCAGGTAGGTACTTGTGGCTCGGCGTGACTTCGTGGTTGCAACTATCTCGGGTTCGAAGTCGTCATCAGCTGGCGGCGGCGACGGCGGCGGCGACGGCGGTGGAGTCAGCGTGTTTTCGGTGCGGCTCTCGAAATGAAGCAATCGGTGATGTGACTTAGCGCAGCCGTTTTCTCCGCATCTTCGCAGTTTGCATCGGTGTGAATACGATCTCGATCCTAGGCAACGGAAACAGAGTCGCTTTTCCCTTGCCAGTCTCCACTTCTCGTCGTTGTTCGCCCTCTTGAAAGTTTCGCACGCGTAGGCTGAGTGGTTAGGTTGCGCGCACACAGCGCAGGTTCGTTGTCTCTCCGGCGCGCGTGTTTCGGTTTCTGTTTCTGTTCGGTGCGCCGAGTACGTTCGCTGTGGCTGATGCGTGCGTTGCGGGCGAGTTCGGTGCGTTGGTTGCGGCGGTTGACGCGTAGACGGGCGTTCGTCGGACGTGATGTTTTCGGGCGGCGCAAACTCTCTGCAGTTCTCGGCTTCGGCGACGATAAACTTGCGGAACATGTCGAGACTTGCTTTCTTCGCTGTTTTTGTTTTGAAGTCGTACCATCTGTATCGCAGGCTCGGCGTAAGTTTCTCGACTAGCGTCTTGAGTACTTTCGGGTTCTGGCAGTACCCTTCTTCCCCCAACGTGTAGAGCACGGTCACGGCATTTTGTATCTTATTGGCGAAGGCGCAGACGTCTCTCGGTGCGTCGGTCACTCGTTGAATATTTTCGATTTTCTCGAGTTCTAGTTCTGCGATGACTTGCGGTCGGCCGAAACGGTTTTCAAGTGCCTTCATTATGACTTCCGGTTTCGATACGACGGCGAGTAGGTCTTCGACCTCTTCTTTGGCTCTTCCCCGTAGCGCTCGGCGTAGGCGGGCGGTATTTTCTCTCGCGGAGCTGTAGACTGTTAAATCTTCGTAAGCCATCTTGAAGTTCAGCCAGTCGGTGTGTGCGCCGTTGAAGATCGGTAACTCGACGCTCGAACTGTGTCTGATTACTTCAGTCTTCGGTTGAAAGGCTCTGGCCGCTTCCATAATCGCCGCAGTTAGCTCGCTCACTTCTATTGCCGTCTCTTTCTTCGGTGTCGCCCCGGCAGGCGTGGTATGTAGAGACGGTGCTGGCGCCTTCGTGACGTCTTCGGTGGTTGTGAGTGGCTTCGTGGCTTGTATCCATTCTTCTGTTCTGTTTCTGGAATTGGCTTCCGCTTCGTCGTCTTGGCTTAGTTCCGTGGTTTCGGATTCTGCGTCGCTGTCGGCTTCGATTCTTGCTAACCGGGCCTTGGCGAGGTTTAGCTCTTTTTCGGCTATCTCTTCTCTGGCTTCTGCGAGGAGGCGCGCTCGTTCGGACTTCGTGGTGATGGCGCGCGACTCCCTCGTACTCGTCGCTCGGCTGGGCGGTGCGGTGCGACGGTGTGACGGTGGTTTTCTTTGCTCCTGTTCCTTTTTCTGTGTGCTGGACGCGTGGCGTGGCGGTGACTCATAGTGGCGTGATGGCGACTCGTAGCGGCGTGGTGGCGACTCATGGCGACGCGGAGACGGCGAAGGTTGACGGAGCACCGGTTGGCGCAGCTCTCGGTGAAGCGATGAACTTCTTGAAACGTGGCGCCTCGGCGGCGGGCGTGACGTTGGGCTGTGCTGGCTTCGTCGTTGCGGAGGTTCGTCTGGGCGTGCTTGATGGTTCGGTGATGAGACGCGTCGGTGTGGCTGCGAGACGTCGGGGCGCTGAGGTGAGCCGCGTTGGTTCGGCGGTGAAGCGTGGCGACGTGGCGGCGAGGCTTCTTGACGCGGCTCCCTCACGCGTCCTCGTGACGGGGAAACAGGAGGTTCTTCGTGGGTGATTCGCTCGGCGATTCTTCTTTCTTTTTCACTTCTAGTGAGCACCATCTTGACTGTAGTTTTCTATGTCTTCAGTAGGTATCTTCTGATCCGGTTACGAAGGACCAATATGGTGGTCCAAGCTGTCTTCGGTGGTTTTCTTATCCGGTTACGAAGGACCAATATGTACGGGACCGGCCGTTTATGAGCGGTAGCAGCCCCGGTGTACACTAACTGTGCGGAGACGGAGAGGTTCCGGACGGTGAAGAAAACCACTGGTTGTTGATGCTCGTTCGGGCAGAGTGACTTTATTGTTCTTCTTACAATATCTGGATGCGAATGAATCTTAATGCGAGGGCACGCGATATTTATAGCGACTCTAATTGTTTCCGCGTATTTTCTCACAAAAGAATTCAAGGAATTTACTTACACGCGCGACGCTAAATTAGTTCTCGGAACTGTGGCAGTCTGCGTGTAAGGGAGTTCCGAGATGTGCCGCTAGAGGCGCGGTTGTGCTAGAAGAGCATATCCCGCGAGTGAGCGAGATAGCGAATCGGACCTTAGGTACGTCGAGGCAATACCGTATCGAGAGCCCTTTGCATTTTACAAATTATTTCAATATTATAAACGATCTATATACAACACAAAAAACTTATCTAATTTATCTCAACCTAGCAGAGGGAGTAAAATACACACAAAAATATCATTTTATTATACAACGGTCAACTCAAGGAATTTTATATACATCTTATTTCTAAACATAATAAATCGTAATAATCTGTCCCGCACAGTACTTATGAATCGTCAATATTTTCCTACCACCCATTCAAGACTTTTTTAACTGACAAGAAGAATGGGCGCAAGAAACTAGCCAGCGTTTCTTAGTTAGGTAACGACATTTACAAAAAAAACATATCGTTACTAATACAACAATTGCTTAGTATAAAAATACATCATATTAAACAGTGATTATGTTATGTGTTACATCATGACCATGCATTGCGGTCATTCAAATAATCGTCTACTTTATAGTATCCTTTGCTCATCAGCGACTCTTTAATGTAACATTTAAATTTATGCAATGGTAGTTCAATTATATGCTGTGGAACTTTATTAAAAAAGGCTATGCTTTTCCCCAGAAATGAGGCTCTGGATTTTGCTAGCCTAAACTTGGGAACGACAAGTTTATCTTTATTTCTTGTGTTAAAGCAATGAATATCGCTCTGCTTTACAAATGTATTATAATACTTTTTCACATAAATTATATTTTCATAGATGTAATGTCCTGCAACAGTTAAAATGTTTATTTCTTTAAATAGATCTCTTAAAGAATCTCTCGATCGGAGGTTGTAAATGGCGCGAATAGCCCTTTTTTGGAGCACGAATATACTTTGGATGTTAGCGGCTGAGCCCCACAACAAAAGGCCGTAGGACATAACACTATGAAAATAACTAAAATAGACTATTCTAGCCGTTTCAATATCGGTTAAGAGCCTTATTTTCTTAACTGCGAATGCAGCCGAACTGAGTCTACTCGCCAAGGCTTCGATATGAGGATCCCATTGTAGTCGCGAGTCTAATATAATACCTAGAAATTTTGTATTGTTAATGAATTCGACCGTATCGCCGTCTAGTCTAATATGAAAATCAACTTGTCTTACATTAGGTAACGAAAATTTTAAACACTTAGTTTTCTTTGAGTTTAATGATAAATTATTACTATTAAACCAATGTGACACTTTTGAAAGAGCACTATTTACTTCGTCAGAACAGTCATCACCTCTATCTACTTTAAAGACTAGAGATGTATCATCGGCAAATAGCACCGTCTCACATAAATTCTTCGCGTAGTAAGGAAGGTCATTTATGTATATTAAAAACAACAGCGGGCCCAATATTGATCCTTGGGGTACGCCCATAGTAATGGGAGCTCCGGTAGACTCAGTTTTATTAATAACTACCTTCTGAGTTCTTTCATACAGATATGAATGCATAAGGCTTACTGACATTTCAGAAACACCATAATGTTTTAACTTCCTTAATAGTGTTTGGTGATCAACACAATCGAATGCCTTGGAAAGGTCACAAAAAATAGCGATTATATCCTGCTTGTCCTCCCAGGCATCAAGTACATGTTTTAGAAATGCAACCCCAGCATCAGTTGTACTTTTACCTTTTGAAAAACCAAACTGTTTCTCATGCAGTATACTATTTAATTTAAAATATTCTAAAAGTTGAGCATAAATTAATTTCTCAAATATTTTACTTATTGCTGGTAGTATGGATATAGGTCTAAAATTTGCTGGGTCACTTTTGTCACCAGCTTTAAACAGAGGAATAATTTTACTATTCTTCATTAAATTAGGAAAGACCCCTTCACTTATACATTGGTTAAAAATTATTGCTAATGATGGAGCTATCACATCAATTATTGATTTGATGATACTTGTAGATATGCCCCAGAGATCTTCTGTTTTCTTAATATTTATTGCTTTGAATGCTTTAATAATATCTTCGGTAGTGACATAGCTAAAACTAAATGTTTCCTGGCACTTGTTCACACTAGATTCCATAAGAGAGACAGCGGTGTTGGGGCAAGAGTTAAGTCTGCTAGTAGTTTCTAACGGAATTCGAGCAAAGTAACCTTCAAAAGCACTAGCCACCTCAATATCTGATTCAAAAGTCTGATCACTAATTTTTAAGTTAAATGAATTAATTTTGCTTTTTGTTTTGCTAGTTTCTTGGTTTATAATACTCCAGGTAGCTTTTATTTTATTTTCAGATGATTTAATTTTATTTGAAATATACCTAGATTTTGCCAGAGCACATACTTTCCTAAATGTTTTTGAATATTTCTTGACATATTCAATGAAGCTAGGATCACAGGAAGTCGTTTTTTGTGTATAAAGTTCAAATAACTTTCTTCTGCTATTATAAATACCAGGTGTGGCCCAGTCACTGAACTTCTTACGATCATTACACTTTATAACTTTTTGTTTAAAATTGTTACTAAATTCTTTTTCAACAATATCAAATAATGATTGATAAGAGTTATTAGCTTCAGCAGAAGCTGGCAAACATTGAACTTTATCTTGTACATTATTTCTAAATTTATTAATACCACGTTTCGGTATTGGCCTGCAAATTACTTCGCGTTTAGGAGTAACATTATAGTGCTCAAAAGAAGCTAGTTGTCCACTGTGGTCGGATTTAATAATATTAATTACCGATTTCTCAATTAAGTTACAGTTGGAAAAGATGTTATCTAAGCAAGTAGCCGATGTTGGCGTAATTCGCGTCGGTTCATTAAAAGTGTGAAGCAAATTAAATGATTTAAAAAGATTAAGGAATTTACAGGAGAGTTGTGCTAATTTAATATCTAAGATGTCTATATTAAAATCTCCACAAACTACAATTTTTTTATTCTTACGACAACATATTTTCAAAACATCCTCCATAGTGGACTCAAAGACTGTGTAATTTGCTCCAGGGGGGCTATATACACAGATTATAATTATTTGTTCAAGTTCCACGCATGATATCTCACAAATTCGTTCAACAGAGAGGGATACTATATCCTTTCGCTCTTTATATTGTGTGTTATTAGGTAAAATTATTAAAGAACCCCCCCTTATTGTAGTTTTTCTATTAAATGAACTTACAACACTATAATTATCCAAATTTAACAATAATTCATATTCTTTTAACAAATGTTCAGTAACACATAACACATCAATATTTTCACAATTTAAAAATAAACTTATTTCTAGGTCTTTGCCAGCAGAAAAGCCTTGGATATTCTGGTGTACTATTTTTAAACATTTAGGCTTTCCTCTTGTCAATACTGGGCTAGAGTATGCCTCCGTTGTCTCTAATGGTAATTTAAATTAACCATGTCAGTATTTGGATTCAAAAGAATCGAATTATTTGGAACAGATTCCAAAGTTACATTAGAAGTATCAAAGTTAAACTGCTCAATAGAAGCAGAGGTTATACTAGCCAAGTTGTTGGCTAATTGTTTAAAATATTTATTTTGCTCTACGTAGATATTACATCGATGTACACGTGTTACCATCTAGGCTGCTAAATCCAGGCTGCCCGCTCGCGTCACTGCCCGTCCCTCCAGCCTTATTCCCCGAGTGGCCAGTACAAATTAGCTGATTTATAACTTTAAAAATCGTGTCTTCCGAAGCACGATACATTTTTAACAGCAATCCCGTGATAGACCATTGAAAAAGTCACATAACGTCAGCGATCGCCGGCTGAGCATGTTACCCACTGCTCGATATACCAAATTTCATGAAAGCCAGATCGGTGTTTTTTTTTTAGTCATAAAAATGTAACGATTCCTAGACAAACAGAAGCTACTTTCGTATGAATAATATTCGGATATTCGCCTACTCTTTTACTACCAAAATGCAAAAAATCAAGTCAATAGGTACTTTGCTAAAAAATGTGTAATACTGATTTTCTTGAGTTTTATTCTGATGCATAAAGAAAATTTTGCTTTGCACGAAAATGAGCTGTCATAGGACCGATGCTTCATTGAATAAAGTGAATAAAAAAACTTTATCCTACGGGAACTGTACTTTTTCCTGAGTTAAAAAACCGTATGAAATTTTCCAGGCCAGAGTTCAATTATCCTGATCGATTTAGCCGTTTAGTTGTGATTGAGCCACAAACATACAGACATTGGATTTTTGTATGTTTGTGGCTCAATCACAACTCCGTATATTTAATCCCCCACCCACCCTATATAACAATAACCCCCATTTCTACCCTATTAGGGTTTTTTATTTTGCCTACGCAGATCATTTTTAATGATGACCAGTATACTTCATACCAATTTCCATACTCCTAAGTCCAGAAATGAGGAAGTTTTCATATAAGCCTTAATCCCCCCTTCTACCCTATTAGGGTTTTTTTATAACTTCGCATACGCAGATCATTTTCAATCGTGACCACTATCCAATATAGTATTACCAATTTTCATACTTCTAAGTTTAGAAATGAGGAAGTTCCATATAAGCTTAATCAGCCCATTTTACCCCATTATGGGGGAGTTTTTTCAACTTCGCTTGCGCAGATAATTTTTATTCGTGATCAGTATCCAACATACCAATTTTCATACTTCTAAGTTCAGAAATTAAGAAGTTCCATATAAACTTTATCTCCCCATTTTACCCTATTAAGGGGGAGTTTTTTTTACATTGCTCACTCAGATCATTTTCAGTCTTAACCAGTATCCAACGTACCAATTTTCATGCTTCTAAATCTATAAATGAGGAAGTTCCATATAACCTTAACCCCCCCCATTTTACCCCTTTAGGGGGGGAGTTTCCTAAAATCCGTTCTTAGTGGACGTCTCCTAGTCATAATCAACCTTCCTGCCAAATTACATCTTCGTTGGTCCAGTAATTTTCGAGATTTCGTGATGAGTGAGTTATGTCTCCTCGATTTTATATAATACTAGCTTTCCGCCCGCGGCTTCGCTCGCGTGTACTACACGACATTATTCTGATGGAATGTAATATTTTCGGGGATAAACTATGTCATTCTCCAGCTCCCGATCTACCCCCGTACCAAAAATCACATTGATCCGTTACTCCGTTTGGACGTGAAAGACGGTCAAACAAATAATACCTACTTATTGATTTTCCCGTGGGAATATGATATTATAATCCTTGCCAGGGTCTCAAATTATTTACTTAAATACCAATTTCTGCCCCCAAATTAGCCCGCGCTTACAGTGATTTTTCCATACAATGAGATTTCCCGCGGTAAAAAGTAAAATAAATCCTTTCCAGGGCCTTAAACTGTCTCTATTCTAAACCACCCACCCTATATAAACATAACCCCCCCCCCCTTCCACCCTATTAGGTGTTTTTTTATTTTGCCTACGCAGATCATTTTTAATGATGACCTATTAGTTATCCTTCATACCAATTTCCATACTCCTAAGTCCAGAAATGAGGAAGTTTTCATATAATCCTTAATCCCCCCTTTCTACCCTATTAAGGGTTTTTTTATAACTTCGCATACGTAGATCATTTTCAATCGTGACCAGTATCCAACATACGAATTTTCATACTTCTAACTTTAGAAATGAGGAAGTTCCATATAAGCTTAATCCGCCGGTTTTACCCCATTATCGGGGAGTTTTTTTAACTTCGCTTACGCAGATAATTTTCAATCGTGATCAGTATTCAACATACCAATTTTCATACTTCTAAGTTCAGAAATGAAGAAGTTCCATATAAACTTTATTTCCCCATTGTACCCTATTAAGGGGGAGTTTTTTTTACTTTGCTTACTCAGATCATTTTCAGTCGTAACCAGTATCCAACGTACCAATTTTCATGCTTCTGAATCCATAAATAAGGAAGTTCCATATAACCTTAACCCCCCCATTTTACCCCTTTAGGGGGGAGTTTCCTAAAATCCGTTCTTAGCGGACGTCTCCTAGTCATAATCTACCTTCCTGCCAAATTACATCTTCGTTGGTCCAGTAGTTTTCGAGATTTCGTGATGAGTGAGTTATGTCCCCTCGATTTTATATATATAGATGATATAGATAATGGCTGTCATCGCAATAATATCAAATACTAGCTGTTCCGCGCGGTTTTACCCGCGTGATAACTCATTTCAGTGGAAATATTGGGATAAAATATAGCGTATGTTACTCGCTGAATGTAGTAAGTAGCTTTATTGGTATAGGAATTTTAGGAACAAAAACATTAGAAAACAATATGTATTTAATTTTGCTTTTATGAAGGAATGTTAAGGCTTTAAATAAAATCCTTTATGAAAGAAGCGCCGCTTTGCAGTTAAGCATTAACTTTTTGTTATTCGCGGTGTAAATTTAACGCATTCCAGTTAACGGTCGGAAGTTTTTAACTGGTTGTGGGAATGAAACTGTCATGTGCACGCGAACTTTGTGTACAGTTTAGAACTTCGTATTGTTACGCCTGTAAATGTAAATGGTTATTTAGAAAATGTAACTAAGCGGCTACTTTAAAAAGTTTTATTTAAACCTTCTTCAGAATCTGCAAGGTATGGTATCATTGGGTGTATTTTATTTGTGTAAAAGTGATTTGGGGGCACGGCAGTGCCCCCTCTAAGTCGAGCGCGAAGCAAGCACTGCAATGTCATCCTTCTCTGGCTTGAAATTATTTCAGCCTATGGATAGAACGCTGATATTATGGCCATTATAATAACTTTATGAAAAAAACAGAATCTCAAGAAATTTCAAATTTATAGCTCTATATTTTTCAATTTAAAAAGTTCTGCTAATTCGACACTGATTCGTCGACTCACTCACTCACTGATTATGAAAATAGACCTACCTAGTACTTCCCATTAACCTAGAGACCTGAAATTTGGTACCTATAATATAATATAGGAAGGGCTTATGTATGCCCACTTACCTACATGAAAAACTATAAAAACTAGGAGCATGGAAGAGCCAGAGTACCTCATGATCCTAAAAAGAGAAACCGTAACAGACTAGCCAAAGTATTAAAGTTAATGGCATGTTATCTTCACAAAATATATCCAGCGTTGTTGGATCTTTCTTTTAAGATACAAAATTGTATCTGATTAAGAACTTTAAGAGCTCAGTTAAACGATGGGAGATATGGAAATGTCATAACAAAAGTTATTCAGTGTGATGAGCCCCTTGTCAATACAAGGGGCTCATCACACTGAATAACTTTTGTTATGTTAAAAAACTGAAGCTCTTTGCAAAACGAAGTGAAAACCAACAAAAACATCTCGTAAAAACCTAGCCAAATCTCGCTGTACCTAATTTGCTTATTTCTGTATGTAAGTTCAGTTTTATTGTTTAATTCGAAATATATTTTGGTATGAAAATGAATTTTAATATATTATAAGTATAATAATATACTTTTTTAAATTATATAATTTCGTTATATTTTCAAGTCCCACCAAAGCTAGTTGTGAGACGATTCGAATTTTTAAAATATTTTATTTTAAATATGTTTAGTATATTTCTGCAAAGAAAAACCAAATCTGTTCGGTTTTAAATGAAATAATATACCTCGTCTATTGAAAACTCGTAGTAAGGGTGACATTCGGAGCTGCTTCATTTTTACTTGTTTCATGGGAAAACTTTTTACAAGTTCCCTTACTGTTTTCGGAAATCGGACAGCGGAACAACTACATTGAACGGACCCAGACGGATAGAAAATAAAAGTTTTTCCTTCCACTTCTGAATAAACGGGAATATAGTTTTTGCTAGCTTGGTGTATTTCACTACATAGTATAAAACAAAGTCGCTTTCTCTGTCCCTATGTCCCTTTGTATGCTTAAATCTTTGAAACTACGCAACGGATTTTGATACGTTTTTTTTTTAATAGATAGAGTGATTCAAGAAGAAGGTTTATATGTATTTTTTATCCCGATATTCCCACGGGAACGGGAACCACGCGGGTGAAACCGCGGGCGGCTGCTAGTAAATTATAAAGCGCTTTTGTTAAAATGAAAAGGTGTAAGATTATAAACACGTAATATACAATATTTTTGTGTATTCAAGATTTGTTAGATTCTCCCAAAACGTTTCAGCACCTTTTTATGTTCGTGCTTACGGGACTAGAAAATTAGGTGTTCTACGTACAAAATGAATATTAGAAAACCAATTTGAAAATGATAATAATATACTATGTCGCTACTGACTAATAATATTCCATGACGCTTTATCCCCCTTATTAATAATTGAAGAGTTACTTTACATCTAGTTTAACCAAAAAGATTGCTTAGGAATATGACGCTTTGAAATGTCAAACGTAAGGAGTAATATTGCTATATATATGCAATATTTTTGGTTAAACCAGGAGTAAAGTTAAGTACTATGTTGAATAATAAGGCAGTATATGTATACAAGCCATATAGCAGCCCGCGGCTTCGCTTGCGTTGACGTAACGACGTTATCCACTTTTCTGCCCCTAAACTATTTGCATACCTATACCAAAAATCACGTAGATTTGTTGCTCAACTTTGACGTAAAAAACGGACAAACAGACAAATAAAAAACACACTTTCACATTTATAAATAACTAGCTTTCCGCCCGCGGCTTCGCCCGCGTGTAATACACGACATTATCCTCAGGGAATGTGATATTGTCCGGGATAAACTACGTCACTTTCCAGCTCTCAATCTACCCCCGTACCTACCAAAAATCACATTGATCCGTTGCTCCGTTTAGACGTGAAAGACGGACAAACAAATAATACCTACCTACTGGTTTTCCCGTGAGAATATGATACTTTCCTGTGGTAAATAGTAAAAGTAGCGTATTATAATATAATCCTTCCCAGGGTCTCAAACTATTTACTTAAAGAGGTACCAATTTCTGGTTGCAAATTAGCCCGCGCTTAAAATGATTTTCGTATGGGATTGAGATTTTTCCCAGTGCCTTAAACTGTCTCTATTCTAATTATAATCCTTTCCATTAACTTAAACTATCAACTAAAATACCAATTCCATTCCACAGCTATGCCCGTGCTAAAACTCATTTTACCTTGGGAATGATCCTTATTCCCGCGGTAAAAAATCCTTCCTAAGGTCACAAAATATCTTCATTCCAAATTTCATCTGAATCGGTTCAGCGGTTTTGACGTAAAAACAGAACATACAGACAGACAGACAAACAAACAAACTAACATAAATTTTCGCATTTATAATAATATTAGGGATAGTAGAAATATGAATATGATTTGGCGGCCGCGACTACGTCCGTCCGTGAGTAATTTAATTGTGTACCTACATCGCAAAATTTCATGTCAAAAAGTAGGCGTTCTCTAAGGCTTCATCAGCACCATCATAAATCCATTTTAATGTCCCGCTGCTGGGGTACAGTCCTTCATATTGATGGATAAGGAAAATGGACCATGACCTTCCACACGGGCCCATTGCAGTTATGGGGTATTAACCAATCCAAGTGCAGCCAGTACCATCGGCTTATCGTGCCTTCCGAAGCACCATATATTTTTGAACACCCATCCCGTGAAAGACCACTGCGAAAATCAACATAACCTCAGCGATCGCAGGCCGAGAACGCTACATGACGCTACCTATACTTTATACCAAACATGAAAGTCAGATACTTTACAGCTACTTTCGTATATGAATAATATTCGGACATTCTCCTACTCTTGAACTACCAAAATGCAAAAAATCAAGTCAATACTTCGCTAAGGTAGTTTTTAATGTGGCATGGGTTCTATGACAGCTCATTCGTGCAAAGCGAAGCTTTTTTCTCCTTCATTATATAATGGCAATACGCTAGTTAATACATAACACTCTTTGGTGGAAATGAGGTACTTACAGTGCCACAATCTTTTCTGTTCCGGTGACAGCGGCGCTACGTACGTTTTTATTTTTTTTGTAGCAATTTAACCGGTCCTGACTTCTAAGGACTTCAGCCGCCAGCAGCGCTATGGTTGGACATCAACTTGACAGCAAAATGACATTAAAAAAAACACGTTAGTTTCACATTTTGGCCACCGGAACAGAAGCGATTGTGGCACTGTACGTCGAAAAACGGATTGAGTTTTCAAACATGTGTCAAAACAAAATGAAATTAAAAATCAAAAGCACTAAGGAGTATTGATATCAACTTCGATGAAAATCACCCCCAAAATAACTTTCTGTCCCTTTTTAACCCTGTAAGGCGATGAGTTTTAATGAAATATGAAACACATCTTCGATTAATTCTGTCAAAGAATGTTTATGCAAAATTTGAAGAAGATTGGACAAAGGAACCACGTTGTCCCATACAAACTTTACCCCCGTTTTTTACCCCCTTAGGGGTAGAATTTCGAAAAATCCTTTCTTATCGGATGCCTACATCATACAAGGAACACACCCTCCAAGTTTCAGGTCTCTACGATCAGCGGCTTAGGCTGTGCGTTTATCCGTCAGTGATTCAGGACAAAGGATTTTATATATATAGATAAGTATGGATGCGAGGTACCGCTATCTCTGAGGTCCCGGGTTCCCCGGTCGGGTAAATATTGAAAATTAAATTTTCTATATTTTCACGTTTTAGGGGTTCATGTATTTAATACCAGTCATTATTCCCAATGGTCATTCCTACAGAGCCTACATAATAAGCTACTTAGTCTGGGATTGGAGCAGTGGATAAGTCATTTATAGGTTGTTTTATCTCACGAGCGCGGGTGAGCCATACTAGTAGTTGTAATGCGTATATACACACTCAAAGAGCATGTAATCACTACGTTTAGACACACTCTCGTCTCTCCTGTGTGCGTCGGCCGGCGACTTGGCCAAATCTGTCTGAGCGCGGCGCTCCGTAGGCAAAGACAGTGTGCATGTACATTTACACAGACAAGCGTGGCTCACCCGCATTCGTGAGATAAAACATCTTGTAGCAAATCTTTTTTGTTTGAGTATAACAAGAACTCTTCTAAGTTTGACAGTCGACATCGATAATACATGCATTTAATTATATTAGTTGATTTTGGGCATACATAAAAAGAACACCTTTTATAATGCAACTGTAAAGCGCAAGCCACGCCACCAGTTGGCGAACGAGCTTACGAGCCGGGCGATGTGACGTTTCACCTCTTCTCATACTTCGGTTCACACAGCTAGCGACGTTGCTTGTGTCTCCCCCACAGTTAAGGGCCCCACAGACTCAGCCCGCCAGTCCGCAATCTGCCACACACTGACAGTTTTACATACGAAAACTGAATGTCGGCGGTGCGGCTTGCGCTCCTTGCGCTATAGTAGGTGAGTTGGAGTGCTTAGATACAGAATTTGCAGAAGGTTTTCACAGACAGAGATAGATAGATATGCGTACATGATCGGCTCAATATAACAATACCTATAGAAATTTCGCTATAATGGCTTTGTATGTAATGTATGATCATCATGTAGTCATTGTGGTTTTTTTAATTATTTTACTCATTCTTGCTTAATAACTAAGTGTTCCCAAATGGGCATAATGGGCATAGGCAGCTGAGGCACAGAAAACTATAAGAGTATAAAATTACCAAAAATTTAAATTAATTTCTTTAATTCCTAAGATACACCAATATTTACAACATCTAAAAAGCAACACATATCAACCCAAGTCAAGTTGAAATCCTGACGTTGACGCACCCGTAAGATCCAAAGCTTTCTCTAATGTGCCTGTGGCTGTACATAAAAATGACACTCACTTACTGATCCTTTCACATTCAATATTGTGAGCAACCCCTGGCTGCTGTAATGTGGTGAAATGGACCGTGACATATTCACAAGTGAATCCTTTAACATCCCTTTCATCGGTGGATTGACTTTCTTTAAACCTGGTAGCTTTCATTCATTCGTTTACGTTTCCATCATATGTAAAAACCGGACAAATGCGAGTTAAACTCGCGTGGAGAGGGTTTTGTATGTTGATTTATATCATCATCATTATCATGTCAGCCGAACGATGCCCACCGCATATACGTTTAAAAAGTTATAAGTGTATAATTTAACTGTAGATTTTTTAGCTAGGTAAATGTTTTTTTTATTATTTCGCCCTCCAAATGTCACCTTTGGTGTAGGCACAGAATATATAATAGTACCATTGGGTCACGAAAGCTCACATGAGTGGGTACCAAATTACTCATTTAGTCGAGTACATTCGTTTGTGACCGACAGACACACGAGTTAGCTTAAGGGTTCCGAATAGTCCAAACTGCCTACTCAAGTTTTCGCACGGAACCCCAAAAATGAAATCATAGTGTTTTGGTTTAAGGATGTCAACGACAATACAAAAATAGATCGTAAAACTAGGCAAAGGAGAGAAAAAGAGTCCGACTCGCGCACCGCACGCACCGTACCATTATAAATATAAATAAATCGCGAAATTGTCCTGTAATCTTTTCATAAACTTCTCTATAACATAAAATAATTTCAGATTTTTCTCACATTATTTACATTAAGTACTTACGTATTTTTTTTCATTTTTCATCAAAAGTCGAAAACTATGCAGCCTAAAAAAAGAAAAAAAAAATGAGAATGTGCAAATGTGCACGCAGCGCTCTTTCATATGATACCACTTAAGCCCTAGTAGCCCCACTTCGAATTTTTAAGACCCCCTTTCAATCCCTCTTGCAAAAAAATACATATTTTTATTTCTCCCATAACTGCAAAATAGTTACGTCATCTAAAACTATTCCAAATTTCAAGTTGATAGCATTAGAAGTACCGCCTCTTTCAGACCCAGAGGTCAGAGACCCAGAGGGGTTCGATTCCCATGGGAATCGAACCCCCACTGCAGTGGGGGTACATAATTATTGTACTTGGTTTGGTTGGTGGTAGGACTTGTTCTTAGTCTGCCTGGCTAGCTGCCACCATCTTGTCTAAGTCAGACGCCATAATAATGATGTTTTCCGTTTTATTGTGTTCCGGCAGTTAGAGATAAGATAGCCAGTTCCTGAGTGACTGAGGATTCCTGGAGTAGTGCGCTTCCACCTTCAGCCTTATCACCACTTAACATCAGATGTGATGAAGGCTAAGTGCTAGCCCGTAGTGAATAAAAAAAACCTTTTTAACATTTTCACAGGAGTAAATAAAAACTATTTTGGTACTACATAGAGAAACATAACGATAGTCTTTTGTTTGACGCGAAAACAGAACAGACATGCTTTACATTCCTTAATTTGGAATTTATAGTTAGGTACTGAAGTTATGTAAAATCACATTGAGTTTTATGAAATTGAGGTCATGTACCTATTGCATTGATAATAATACTTTTATAACTTTTCCAGCTCCGCTTGTACAACGCCATCTATATTGTACTGAGTCCACTAAAATGTTTTCTTACTTCCACAAATGCACACTTGTTGCTTTTATCAGAAATTTCAGGAAGAAAATGTACAACCTAGTTTCACGTTTTCAAGCTGCTGTGAAAGCAGCGTTGTTTGAAACGCTTGGTTCTGCAATTTTCTATAGATGGCGCTAGTTGTTTTATTAGAAAGGTAATATTTTTTTGTTTTTAGAAACTAGTAAAGTACCTACTTGATTGGAAATTAGAAACAAAAACTCTATTGTTATTAATTATTATAATTAACAAAAAAAAAAATAGCCGAATTGTCATCGCATAGTTTAATTTTGTCAAAACATAAATAAGTATTATTATAAGCTAATATGACGGAAACACATCTTGGTCTATGTCCACTTTGACGAAAGTAAAATAGTGCAGTAAATTCGGTTTTATCATTTTATCTACAATAAAATTTTTAATAATACAAATATTTTAGGGGATGCTACTTGTTCTATAGAAAAGTAAAACATCGACTCGACTCAAAAGTATAGAAGAGATGTTTATTTTTTCGTGATAGACCAAATCATCCCCTGAAACCTTTTTGCTAATTAGATTTTAGTGTTTTATATTTATGGCCTGTTGTATGGCTTGGACGCAAATATACATTATGACAAGAAAGACGGTGAAAGAAAATAATAAGGGAAACTATCTTCTTTTTTAACCGACTTCTAAATCAAAAAGGAGGAGGTTCTCTATTCGTCTGTATGTATGTTTTTTTTTTTTTGTGTATGTCCACCGATTACTCGAAGACGGCTGAACCGATTGAAATGGTTCAAACGTTATTACATCAGGTTGGTTTCCAAGTTGGTCCCATTTTTTGAAATTTTGAAATCGGTTCAGTAGTTTTCAGGAAATCTTGAAAATACTGTTGTTTTCGTTACCACTTTATGTGAATTTAATACGTATCTTTAGGCATAACTCCTTTGTTTATAAACCGATTTAGATGATTTTTGTTTTGTTAAAAAGGGGATACCTCAAGGTATTTTAACCGACTTCAAAAAAGGAGGTTTTCAGTTTGATCACATACCTGTTTACCAGAAACACGTAAATTGCCTGCACGATGCACTAAAAAGAGTGAAATAAAAATCTATATATATAAAAATGAATCCCTATTTCCCTTGGTCACGACATCACGCGTGAACGGCTGGACCGATTTGGCTAATTTTGGTCTTGAAATGTTCGTGGAAGTCCAAGGAAGGTTTTAAGCAGGGGTAAGTAGGGGTAGAGTAGAAGTTGGGTAGGGGTAGGGTAGTAGGGGTAGGGTAGGGGTAGGGTAGGGTAGGGGTATGGTAGGGGTAGGAGCAGGGTGGGGGTAGGGGTAGAGTAGGGGTAGGGTAGAGCTAGGGTAGGGTAGGAGTAGGGTAGGGGTAGGGTGGGGGTAGGGTAGGGGTAGGGTATGGTAGGGGTTAGGGTAGGGGTAGAGTACGGGTAGGGTAGGGTGGAGTAGGGGGTAGGGCCACGGGAACGAAGTCGCGCTGGGTCAGCTAGTTATTTTTATAAAAAAATAAAACCGCCTTCAAAAAAACCACATCAAAAAAGCAAGAAATAATTCCTCACCAAATAAATAACGTAAGTACTTTGAAGTCGGGCGAGTTTTAACAAAAACAACATAAAATTGTACATGTTTCACGCCCGACTTCAAAGTACTTACGTTATTTATTTGGTGAGGAATTATTTCTTACTTTTTGATGTGTTTTTTTTGAAGGCGGTTTTATTTTTTTATAATTCATCGATGCACTTTTGTCAGTCAGAACGGTTGTGGTTGTCATCGTCGCCGCACACGGGCCACTAAAAAACGCCACCGACCACTTTCCTGTAGTTTTCATACAAAGTCGTCACTTGTTTCTTATTCTACTTTCAAGTGGCGGCGTTTGTGGCGGCGTTTGTGGCGGCGTTTGTGGCGGCGTTTGTGGCGGCGTTTGTGGCGGCGTTTGTGGCGGCGTTTGTGGCGGCGTTTGTGGCGGCGTTTGTGGCGGCGTTTGTGGCGGCGTTTGTGGCGGCGTTTGTGGCGGCGTTTGTGGCGGCGTTTGTGGCGGCGTTTGTGGCGGCGTTTGTGGCGGCGTTTGTGGCGGCGTTTGTGGCGGCGTTTGTGGCGGCGATTGTGGCTCGTGTGCGGCGACGCGACGGTGTCGTAGAAGTGTAGGTAGGGGGAAGATCGGCTGCCCCATTTCAAAACCTAGTAAGTCGCCAAAAATGGAGATTTTATTTTTTGGCTAAATGCTTTTCCCTTTTTTTTATTTTTTTTTATTAGAGTGAGGAGAATGCGTTCTTTATGCATACCATATGGTTATGTTGGACTCGGTTAGCATTGGCCTTCCACTACCAACTAAACTCCTCACTTTTATCCCTCGTGGGCTACCAAGGTCTAGCGGGAACCGGAAGAGACTCGCGCGCTCTAACCATGGGACCTTATGGCTCATTAGGGAGGGATTAGGCGACTAAACTCACGCCGTCTGACCCCGACCCGCTTACGTCTGATGGAGCCTACGTCTGCAGCTGCTTCACGCCCTCTTTCTGCCACCTCTTTTACGGTCATAACCTCTTCACAAAATGTCACGACTGCCTTCCAGCTCCTTTCGTCCTCGATCATAGCTTTTAATACACTTGGGAGTGAAAGGTTTGTCCCAATGGCTGTAGTTAGGGTCCCTCTTTGTAGCTGGAAGGCTGGGCAGAACTGTAGTGTGTGCTGTGCCGTGTCCTCGCTTGCCCCGCACTCGTGACATTTTGGCGTTTCTTCCCGTTTTGCAATCTTAAAGAGGTATTTGCCAAAGCACCCATGTCCCGAAATGCTTTTCCCTAGTAAGGCTCCATATAATGCAAAAACACTCCACTCCATACAATGTATCGATAGCTTGCTTCAATAAAAAGTTATGATGTATTCTAAACCTAGTAAGAGCGTCAAAAATATAAAAATCCTAAGCTTAACCATTTCAAAACATAGTATGTCGCAAAACCATTTAAAAAAATTGTAAGTGGAGACACTTACTAGGTTTTTGAAATGGTTCAATATACATACTAGGTTTTGAGATGGTCAAATAGAGAAATCAGGATGATTATTAAGTTTAGTAAGACATTGAAGTCGTGCGTTACTAGATAGTTTAGTTGCAAGGTAGCCCAGTCTATGTTTTGAACATTAATACATTTTTAAAGGCTGCTTAAAGTCTTAAAATATTTTTTACTAGTTTTTGATTTCAATTGCCTGAAAAAGTGTAGTGCCAGCTCAGAAAAAAAGGACCCCCCTCTCTTTCCGTGGGTGTCCTCCTAAGAGTCGACCGAGGGAAAATCGCCATATGGAGATATAGGCAGCAGCGTCTTCCTGAAATAGCGTGCCATACTAAAATCGCTTCTGCCAAGCCTGGCGATTATGGCACACTAATATGGCTACACACCAAATAAATTTGCTCACAGTCCCCGACGGTCCCGCTGTGATGCTGTCTTTTTTTAGAAGGGTAATAAGACTCTCTTGAAAACTACAGACTCATTTTGCTTATGAGCCATATCTATAAGTTGCTTTCGAGAGTCATTACGAATCGTGTCGCTCGCAGGTTCGACGACTTAAAACCTTAGAACAAGCCCGAGTTTCGAATAGGCTATAGTACCATAGATCATACGCTGCGGCAAGTTATACAGAAGGCCGAAGAGTATATCATTAAATATCACTTTACTTGGTGTTCGTGGATTATGAGAAAGCCTTTGATACGATTGAGACCTGGGCCGTGCTGCAGTCTCTTCAGAGGTGGCAAATAGATTACGGGTATCTGGAAGTGCCGAGGGTACGTATATTATACCAAAACGCCACCTTGTCGGTCCGATTACAAAACCAGAGCTCTAATCCAATCCCACAACAACAATGTGTGAGACAGGGAGACGTTATTTCTCCGAAACTGTTCACAGCTGCGTTGAAGGATATTTTTAAGCTTCTGGAATGAAAAGGATACTGCATCATCATTAATTGCAAGTACCTAACACACCACAAGTTTGCAGATGTTGTAGTTCATATGGCTGAGACCTTCAAAGATCTAAACACAATGCTCGAAGATCTCCGTAATGCTTCTCAAAAAGTGGGTCCTAAGATGAACAGTAATAAACATTCTTATGACGAAAACCATGTCCAATGCCCATATTGCGCCCGCTCCAGTTAATGTTGTGAATTATACACTGGAAGTTGTTGTCTCTATGTGCGAAAGTTTTAGTCACTATTTTGTATAAAAGTTATCTAAATTTCTTTTGGGGCTATTAGGGCTTCAGTCCTACATGTACAGTACTACGTAATGCCCTAACCCTAAATTATCGCTCAGAAACATTTAGCAAAATTCTAAATATGAAACAAAATATGAAAAAACCGGACTGTATGCGGAGGCGGCCGTGAAAAAGTTACAATATTATCGTGTTTTTGCAACCGCGTAAACCGGCAACTTTTCAACGCGAGGCCGCAACATTTTTTTGCTTGCTCCATTTTGTTTTAGCATTGGAAGAAATATGTTGGAATAATATTATTGTGGTTATGGTGCTGTGGAGTGTTGCGAACTCATTGCATTGTGTATGATTACATTTAATAAGACAGATTCAAAAATATCTCGGCATGGCACACGGCTTTTGTTTGATAGTAGATTCTGTGATTACGTTTGCCGGCGTAAGACCGAAAATAAACAATAGGTAAGTACCTAGTTTATCAGTAAAAGCGCATTTTATTCAGTTTTATTTTTTTTCTACTGTTTAAATGTAATTGTGGGTTAGTTAGACTTTAGAAGTGCAAAACTGTATTATATTATTTATATGTAGGTACTTTAAACTTTACTTATTTTTTGCGTTTTGTGACTGTTCCCTTCTGGAACATGGATTAACGGTTAAAAACTTTTAACTTTAATTGAGTAATGATCACCATTTAAATTTATTTATTAATCGCTGATTGATAAAAACATAATAATAATATTTATGTAGTTAGATGAGTTTTACCGCTTTTCAAATACTCACGTAGGTACGAGCAGGTATATTATAAGTACCTAGTCTATGATATGTCTATATGACTTATGTATATGTCTTCGTCATCATCAGCTATTTAATGTTCCCACTGCTGGAGTTCTGGCCTTCCTAATGGATGGATAAGGAAAAAGGTGCCATGACACACCACGAAGGCCCAGTGCGGATTGGTGGGTATTAACGACTGCAAATGCAGCCGGGATCACCGGCTTAACGTGCCTGTAGCTCAAGATAAAAAACTTTTGGTCACCTATCTCGTGGCCGACCAATACGAAAGTTGTTTAACCTAAACGATCGCAGCCCGAGCGCGCTAACCACTGCGCTACAGGCTCCTCACCTATGTCTTATAGGTATGTATTTTCTGCTTTTGATTTATTTATCTTCTTGACTATGTTAGTCAATCATTATCAATGTTTAATCAAAACTGAAAAAATACAGAAAGTGTAGGTACCTACGTACAAAAATGAACTCTCAAGTACAAATCAAATGATAGTTAAACGCTAAACCAAAGTTCTAACTGTAATTTTTTTTAAATAAACTCAAAAATATACAATATTATTTGGACCTTCCAAGTATAAGGTTTATCACGCTCTTAATTAAATCCTACTAATATTATAAATGTGAAAGTTTAGATGTTTGGATGTTTGGATGTTTGGATGTTTGGATGTTTGGATGTTTGTTACTCAATCACGCCAAAACGGCTGAACGGATTTAGCTGAAATTTGGGATACAGATACTTTGTAGCCTGGAGAGGAACATAGGCTACTTTTTATCCCGGAAAAACATCACATTCCCGCGGGATAACGTCGTGTAGACCACGCGGGCGAAGCCGCGGGCGGAAAGCTAGTTTATAAATAATTGCTAATTAACTTTTTTAAAACCAATCGTCGTGTTGTGAAATAAGCAGTACAAATTGGTTTCGTCCGCGTGTTGATAATAAAATTTTGTTTTAATTACAAGTCAGGAGAAAATTTTCTACTTATGATGTTTAATTAAATTATTTTGAATTGAAGATTACTACTTAATTAAACAATTTTCTTCAATTATTTGCTTTTCCTCGAATAAACTATTAATATAAAATTTAAGATTTTATTTTTTCATGAAGCTTGTAGGCTATGGTTGCCTGCTACCTATGTCAGGGGCATAACATCGAGCATTGTGTCTTACTTGAGACACTAAAACTATTATTTAATGATGGGTTTAACGGCCCCATGCCCATTGCCCATTGAGCGAGGGGTCGTGGGTTTGACTTCTAACCGGGGCGCTCATTTTTCTGATAACCAACTAATAGTTTTCTGATAACAACACACAGGCTATTTGTTCATGTATGGGTGTATTTACCCCGTATAATTACAAATACCTACAGCGAGTATTTGTTACAACTTTGTTGTATCTAATAGGGACAAGTACCTAACACAAGTAATTTAGCTTTAAATATAAAAATCATAAATGTATGAGATTTACCGCCAGTTTCTGAAACGCCAATCAAAATTAAAATTAGCTAACAGACTGTCACAATTAATTCCCAATTAAAAGCACATTGGGTTTCTGAAACAAAAATTATCTCACAATTAGGTGATTGACTGCTAATTATTGGTTTATTATTAGTTTGGCCACCCTGACTGAAGTCAATCGAATTAGTACCTACTCATCATACATATTGTATTTATTATCCCTGACTGTTTTTTTTTTGTTGGTACTTATTGCAGGACAAATCAACAAAATTATTTGATCCCTAGCGCCACCTAACGTGTAGCTCTAGATAAAATGTTTTTGACACCGTAACGAACCACGGAACGAATTGCGAAAGTAGCAAAAGAAATCGCACGTCGAGCGAAATATTATGAATTATCACTTTTAAAAATCATAATTTAAGGGAACGTTTAACTCAATTGACTGGAATAATGTAAATATACTTGGTAAAATTTATTTGATTCTCAGATAATAAAATTGGCCGAATTTCTTCAATTAATTTTTCAAGCGTTGACAGTTTGTAAATCATGTAATTAGGCTTTCGGAAACCCAAATCTAGAAATGGTTCGAGATTTGTATGGGCACTGACAGACTGTTAACAGACTGTTGACAGTCTGTCACATTTTTCTTTCAGAAACCCAAACTACAATTAATTGGAGATTAATTGGGAATTTGGTAATTTAATTTTAATTGGCGTTTCGGAAACCGGCGGTTAGTATTTAGTACTTTTTTTTCAACTGAGAGTACGACACGTCTGCATATAAAACAGTCCAAAGGTGTATAGCACTCGTTTATGCCTAAAAGTTGCAGAAATTCCAGTACATTTGCTGCAACCTGCAACCAAACAGTGATTGATCAAAGCGTTGCGCTTGCTGTGTGAGTTTTCACATTTCCAGGTATTGCAGTATTGAGGATAAGAAAAAGGAAGAAAGTACATAAGCATATTGTTAGGAAGAATTTTATCATATTTACTCAGACAAAACATAATATGTATTATTGAAAAATTATAACTTACGTTCAACAATAGCACTGACTTCTCCTTTTTCTTCTCAACCGCCTCTGTGGTTTAGTGGTTCACACCACCGATTTCAGACCAAGAGGTCCCGGGTTCGATTCCCAGTGGGGGTACATATTGTATTCGGTTTGGTTGGTGGTAGGACTTGTTCTTAGTCCGCCTGGCTAGCTACCACCATCTTATCTTAGTCTGACGCCATAACAATGATGTTTTCAGCAATATTGTGTTCCGACAGTTAGAGATAAGATAGCCAGTTCCTCAGTGAATGAGGATTCCGAGAGAAGTGCGCTTCCACCTTCAGCCTTATCACCACTTAACACCAGGTGTGATGAAGTCTAAGTGCTACCCCGTTGTGGATAAAACAAAAACTTAAATATTTTTTAACGTCTATTGAAAAAGTGATTGAAATATGAATCGCAAGGTAAGACTTCGACAAAAAAAAATGTAGGTACAGTCGCACCAATTGAATCATGACCAGCCATAAAGCTATTCTATATCTAATAATAGATATTAAAATTCAATAAGATCGAAATTCAATCTTGTTGACTAAGACACCAGCCTTATTGGTTTTGACGATTTCAACCCAATTATTAGCCAAATTGGTCATGATTAATTGGTTTGACTGTTACTTACCTACACAAAGTATAATGTTACTTAGCTGCATGTTGTTTTTTTTAAATATACACAAAAGTTGGGCTTGTGTTGTTTACTGGTGATGGCAAACTTAGAACTTGATGGAAAAAGTCAAACTATAATAGTCATCCTGAAAGTAAAGATTTCACCGAAAAGTCTTCGATCACAATACTTACGTACATAAAATAGGAAGTAAAGTAGAAAGAAGAACAATATTTAAAATAGATTCAACAATTTAGATATCGTTTTCATTCACATTTTTTGCAGAAACCACCACAGCTTTTCTACTTAACATAATATTCAAATATCGTGTAGACTGTAGAACATACTCGAGTACCTACCCCGCAATATAAGTGCTCTTTCATACGACGACGTTCAAGTAACATATTATAACGATACGATTTTTTTGACGGTACGGTGGTAATACATTTTAAATGCCCGTGCTCAAATGTTTACACGCATTACGAATCATGAAAAACGATTTGATATAATTTTATTAGAGCTTGAAACTAGGTGCCGTCTTTTAAAAATCACGTATGTCAAAAGACGGCAGATGTCACAGCAGCCCGACGGACGCCCGGCCCCAGGTTCATCGTAGCGGCTATAACGCTCGCGATACAATTCCAAGCGAGCTGTTTATAAAAACCTGGTTAAGATCTTAATTTAGCGGTATTTTGCGAACTGTTCCCAAGCCCAATGTGAACAATCAATCAAAATGTATGGGATTGACATAGCGATCGAAATGTCACGTGACCGCTAATGTCAATCCCATACATATTCTTTCTATTCTACTGGCGATATCGTTATTAGAAAGCCACTTGTCTCGGGGGGCTTGTTCTTCGGCGAATCGTCATCAGCAGATCCAGTATGCATGAGCCCTTAGTAAACCACTCTGCGGTATAGCACAGACTTGTTTCGCCAGATCACGTAGAAAAAAGAAAATTTGTTTGCAGTCTCCCTAATGTTTTCCTTGCCGTACGATTGCGCAGTACGCATTATGATACAATCTATATTTTATGGAGAGAAGTATCGTAAGTCCTTTTGCTAGGTTACCTAAGTAAAGTGGCGTGACTTGCCTTTTAAATCATGAAAGCTTTCTGAAGCTCACCTATCCCGTGACAAACAAAAGATGCTTAGATGAGCGCGTATAACCTGTGATTTTCATGGAAGTCAAGCCCAATTCCTGAGTGCAGCAATAACTTAAAGTTTCTGACATGAATAAGCTTTCTCGTGTGCACTCAGAATTACCTTCATCAACAACAGGTTTGCATTTCTCTGAATTCACAATGTTATCACTAGTTTGGTTTCTAGATATCTACGAAATGGTAAGAGAGCTTTTCAAATATTCTATTTGCACTAGCAATATATTTATTTTCACTTCTCATGCTTGTAAAGTTCGTGTTTATGTTGGGTATAGGCTGCATAAAATCGCTTTTTATGCTCTAGTATATTAATCGTATGGCGGTCATTATGAATAGGCGGATACATAATTATTATAAGTCAACATTCAGGTTTCTTAGCCAATTAGCTGCGTCTTGGGTGAGGTTGTAGATGTCTTCTATGGGTCCCGGGTATGAATGTATTAGGCATCGCTGCATTATGTGTTCCATGGTTTGAGCCTCCACGCCACACTCGCATAGGTCAGAATCTCGCCACCCCCATTTATGACAAAGGAAGTTGCTCTAGTGCATAAAGTAAAATCTTCGTCCAAGTCTCAGACTTTAAGGCAAAGGTCGTCAGGTAAACAGTCACACACGCAATTAAACTTCGTTAAATAAACTTGTTATTTCATTTTGTTTCTTAAATTTTGTACACCATCCATGTTAAATTACTAAATTAATAAAACTAGGCAAAATTAATGAGTTTTGTAAGAAATAAGTATTTCAAGAGCATTATGGACTACGATCTATGCTAAAGTCACTGTGCTACCACTGCCACGTATAAAAAAAAAGAAAAAACCGCCTTCTAAAAAACCACATCAAAAAAGTAAGAAATAATTCCTCACCAAATAAATAACGTAAGTACTTTGAAGTCGGGGGTGAAACATGTACAATTTTTTGTTGTTTTTGTTTAAACCCGCCCGACTTCAAAGTACTTACGTTATTTATTTGGTGAGGAATTATTTCTTACTTTTTTGATGTGTAGTGTTTATTTTAATGGACGTGATTATACCACGGCCACAAAGAAACCATTACAAACCTTTCACGAAAAAATTCGATTCCGTGCCTTTGCCTTAAGGGGAATTCACGCCAAATTAATTTTGTGCAATTAACCACAAAAATAACGGAGGAAGATGACTGAACGTTCCGAACGCTTAAAGTAATTAAAATCGACAATCATGGCATCTGTATTAATTGCCTTCCATTAATTATCGGAACAAAAGAAAGCCTAGCAACCGTTTCAGCCGTGCTGTATTCATCAGTTTTCATTAGCTGTTTTGCTTTCAGACTCGCTCGCACATACAACAAGCTATTGTACTAAAAGTAATTATCCAATTAGACTAAACGGATGGTACACCTATTGTTCTTCAATCATTTTATTGAATTCAAATTTCACATTCATGTACGACTTACGTTTCTGTAAGAGTTGTTTTAATTGTGATTTATCGTACTATCAACGGGTTAGGAATTTGTTATTTATGAGATTAAATTATAAATGTTTGGCGTAATGGAAATTTGAAAGAGACAAACGATAGTAGTGGAATGAGAAAATGTTAAAACTGTTTTCGGTTACCTGAAATAGTAGATTATACAAGTGCATACAACGTACCATTTTACCCGAGACGTATTATATCAATTATATCAATATGGATAGTCAATTCGAGGGTAAAATAGGTTTTATGTACGAGTTATACACTCTGCTTTTCACTTCGAGTGTGAGAAAATAAATAACAATATTGCAAAAAAGAAAAAATAAAGACTTCGCCATATTGGCGGGAAGACTTTCTTTTTAACCGACTTGTAAATCAAAAAGGAGGAGGTTCTCTATTCGTCTGTATGTATGTTTTTTCTCTTTGTTTTTTTTTTTGTGTATGTCCACCGATTACTCGAAGACGGCTGAACCGATTGAAATGGTTCAAACGTTATTACATCAGGTTGGTTTCCAAGTTGGTCCCATTTTTTGAAATTTTGAAATCGGTTCAGTAGTTTTCAGGAAATCTTGAAAATACTGTCGTTTTCGTTACTTTATGTGAATTAATTACGTATCTTTAGGCATAATTCCTTTGTTTATAAACCGATTTAGATGATTCTTGTTTTGTTAACAAGGGGATACCTCAAGGTATTTTAACCGACTTCGAAAAAGGAGGTTTTGAGTTTGATCACATACCTATTTACCAGAAAACACGCAAATTGCCTGCACGATGCACTAAAAAGAGTGAAATAAAAATTATTTTTATAAAAAAATAAAACCGCCTTCTAAAAAACCACATCAAAAAAGTAAGAAATAATTCCTCACCAAATAAATAACGTAAGTACTTTGGTCAAACTCAAAACCTCCTTTTTCGAAGTCGGTTAAAATACCTTGAGGTATCCCCTTGTTAACAAAACAAGAATCATCTAAATCGGTTTATAAACAAAGGAATTATGCCTAAAGATACGTATTAAATTCACATAAAGTAACGAAAACGACAGTATTTTCAAGATTTCCTGAAAACTACTGAAATAATTTCAAAATTTCAAAAAATGGGATCAACTTGGAAACCAACCTGATGTAATAACGTTTGAACCATTTCAATCGGTTCAGCCGTCTTCGAGTAATCGGTGGACATACACAAAAAAAAAAAAAAAGAGAAAAAACATACATACAGACGAATAGAGAACCTCCTCCTTTTTGATTTACAAGTCGGTTAAAAAGAAAGTCTTCCCGCCAAAATGGCGAAGTCTTTATTTTTTCTTTTTTGCAATATTGTTATTTATTTTATCACACTCGAAGTGAAAAGCAGAGTGTATAACTCGTACATAAAACCTATTTTACCCTCGAATTGACTATCCATATTGATATAATTGATATAATACGTCTCGGGTAAAATGGTACGTTGTATGCACTTGTATAATCTACTATTTCAGGTAACCGAAAACAGTTTTAACATTTTCTCATTCCACTACTATCGTTTGTCTCTTTCAAATTTCCATTACGCGAAACATTTATAATTTAATCTCATAAATAACAAATTCCTAACCCGTTGATAGTACGATAAATCACAATTAAAACAACTCTTACAGAAACGTAAGTCGTACAAGAATGTGAAATTTGAATTCAATAAAATGATTGAAGAACAATAGGTGTACCATCCGTTTAGTCTAATTGGATAATTACTTTTAGTACAATAGCTTGTTGTATGTGCGAGCGAGTCTGAAAGCAAAACAGCTAATGAAAACTGATGAATACAGCACGGCTGAAACGGTTGCTAGGCTTTCTTTTGTTCCGATAATTAATGGAAGGCAATTAATACAGATGCCATGATTGTCGATTTTAATTACTTTAAGCGTTCGGAACGTTGAGTCATCTTCCTCCGTTATTTTTGTGGTTAATTGCACAAAATTAATTTGGCGTGAATTCCCCTTAAGGCAAAGGCACGGAATCGAATTTCTTCGTGAAAGGTTTGAAATGGTTTCTTTGTGGCTGTGGTATAATCACGTCCATTAAAATAAACACTACAGGTCACGTCAGTGTTTTTCAAGTTATTTATATATAAAAGGTAAACAAAATGTCTTCTAAATACATATATGAATAAAGAAATTTTAAAATATTTGTTTTAATCTTCATACATAGTTTTATAGCCTACTTCTCCTTTTCACCCAACATAATGCCTTGCTTAATTGCTTCATTGCTTCATTCTATTACATTCTAAAAATACAAACATAACCAAAATACATCGCTATTAGACCGGAAGTTCTAGGGATTGAGATTTTTAAATAAACCAACTCCTAAGCTTGTATAGTTAAAGGTAAATCTTAAATATTTTAGAGTTTTGTATTTCGTGTTTCAAGCTTTCTATGTTTGACCAACTCCACATAGAAAAAAGGTCAAATAACAGTATTTTTTCTAGCAAAACTGCAGCTGATTCTGTGGGCACAAAGCGTAACAAATTATATAATTCATCGTCATAATGCCGGTCCCTCCTCACCAAAAGAAAAATCGTAGCGATCCCTCACCGACCGCGTTAGCGAATCTTTATTACTATTATTCATATTTCTTGGTAATAAATGCTTAAAGTCGTTAGTGAGAAATGATTTCATTACCTAAGCTACTTTCATTATTATCAGAGAGGGTTAAAGTGATATTGATGAACTAGGGTCGCTAATTTCACGTTAATTTCATTTGAAATTTGAAATATCTTCGTACAATCATCTTCACCCATTTATTGTCCCCAGTAATGGCCTTCCTTATGGATAGATAAGGAGAATAGGCCATGACCCACCACGCGGGCCCAGTGCGAATTGGTAGGTATGGGTACTGCAAATGTAGCCGAGACCATCGGCATATCGTGCATTCCGAAGCACGGGGGAGCTCAAGATGAAAAGTTTTGGTCACCCATCCCGTGACCGACCATTGTGAAAGTTGCTTAACCTCAACGATCGCAGGCCGAGCGCCTCTATCTTCTATCTTCGTATATTTAAAGTAATTGTGTTGATACAAAGGAAATTATTAGCAAGTATACTCAATATACCTACTCATGTTATTTAAAATGTTTACTTTTTGCATTCACAATGCATTTTTTTTTTCTGAGACTGGGCGATTTTTACAAGCTTTTATTTAACTTGCAGTGTATGTATGCATGTATGTCCGTTCGTCAAATCTTGCGAGCTAAATTTGACCCACTTTCCAATGTCCGATTGAGCTGAAATTTGGAATTCACCTTTAGTTCCGATGACAATGCAATTAAATATTTAAACAGTACAGTTACCAATTCAGAATTCTTGCAAATTTTCAAGTACTATATTCTTGTTTTGTTGTGATGGTTACTTGACACGTGATTGACCAAAGCCATCTTCTATCTCACTCGTTGCACTTGTAACAAGCCATGCTTCTTGGAAAAGCGGCAACGTTGCAGTCGATTACGTCAACGTGTTCTGTTCCGGTGGCCAAAACTGGAACTAACGTGTTTTGTTCATAATGTCATTTTACTGTCAAGTTGCACCATGAAGTTTGACTTAATACTCTGAGGTAACTGGAGCTCTCACCCTGAATAAAAAAGTGTCGCCAGCAAATTTGACATTTATGTATGTAGTGGCTGTCAGCTGTCTCATATGACCATACGTATTTTTTTAAAGTGTAGGTGAGACGGAAGACCGCCACTGTGTTATTTGTGGTATTCAAAAAATTGTTCGTACTGCACTAGCTCTCACCCTGAATAAAAAAGTGTCGCCAGCAAATTTGACATTTATGTATGTAGTGGCTGTCAGCTGTCTCATATGACCATACGTATTTTTTTAAAGTGTAGGTGAGACGGAAGACCGCCACTGTGTTATTTGTGGTATTCAAAAAATTGTTCGTACTGCACTCTCCAGTTACCTCAGTATTAAGTCGAGCTTCATGAGTTGCACTGTCCAGCGCTGCTGTCACCGGAACAGAAAAGATTGTTGATCTATACACTTTACTCTTTGTTCTATATAAATAAACAATCTTGTAGTGTTGCCAGGTTAGGCGATAACTCTCAAATTATGTGGAAGTAAAAATCAACGAACACTCGAAAAACAGTAGGTATAGAGGTAAATGCTTGGAACACAATTTTTGACTTTGTAAATTTGTTTGGGCTAATAAGGAGGTAAACATAGCAAAAGTCCCCGCCCGTAGCCCTTAATCCGGGGGGGGGAGGGGAGGGGAGGGGGGGCGGTTTGAAGGTCTCATTTTTTTTTCAACCCGATTTTAGGACAAACTAGTTTTTCCTAGGCCAAACTAGTTCATCGCGTTGACATTTCAGAGAGCGCATTTGGCTTGGAAGACCTGTAGATGTAGAACATGACACAAAAAAAAAAACACCATTTTAACTAATCACGTGTTCTACAGGACTTCCGAGGCAAACTCGCTCTCTGAAATGTCAACGCGATGAACTAGTTTGGCCTAGGAAAAACTAGTTTGTCCTGAAATCGGGTTTGGCCGGTAAAATATATACAGTATTATACAAAACTTTTAGCCCAAACAAAGGTCCAAAGTCAAAAATTGTGTTCCAAACATTTCCCTCTATATCTCTTCGTTGACTAGGCTAAACTTGATATAATATAATAAAAAAAAATAACTTTCGCCGTAATTCAATTCACATCTTAGATTTTTGCGCGAACTGTTCATTTAAATAAAACACTTTCTCGGATTTTGCACGCATTTATTTAACAACTTGGTTAAATTTGCTTGTTACAAAATAAAAAGAAAAATCTATTATTTTTGCACATTTTGGATAATTTTTTCCTTCCTGATCAGATGGTCTAAGTAGCTAAATGTCCAATAGCGCGAAACGTCTGTTGAGCAGTAAGTCTAATCAGCGGAATGTCCATTTAGCAAAACGTCCAACTATCAAATGGTCCGTATAGCAGAATATCTATTTAGCAAAAAGTCATTTTTAAAATGCGTACACTCATGATAAAAAGAAAAGGTCATTTGTAAATTACATTACATTTATTTGATAAAACAAACTCTGAGTTAAAAATCTAGTAGCGTCATAAATATAATTAGGATATTAGGCGCACAAATTCCCCAGCATTTATTCACCTAATATTATTTTGATATGACCAAGGTTTATCAATAATTCAAAGGAAATAACTTTTGGCCCTTAAGCTTTTGCAGCTCTTTTGTAATTGGCATTAAACATTAAATCGAATTTCCTTCTTTAATTTCCATCAAATGACATATTTCTGTACTTGCTTTATCAAGTAGCATTTTTGACAATAATTTGTCAGTCACCATTAAAAATATATGTTTTAAGCTACATAGACCAAAGAATATGTAGGCATGTACCTACATGTACAAGTCGTAATACGTCGTACGTCGTATTCCGTGTCCGTTTCCCTCCCGATGATTATGTGTGTTGAATTTTGTGCCTGAGTATCCAGACATTTTGATAATGTGACGATTTGCAAAATAGATGTTCTGCTATACAGACCATCTGATATTTGGACGTTTTGCTACACGGACGTTTTGCTAATTAGACTTACTGCTCATTAGACGATTCGCGCTGTTGGACATTTAGCTACTTAGACCTTCTGATCAGGAAGGAATTTTTTTATCTGGATATGGCAAGTCGGAATACTCTTTGGTCATGTCAAGAAACGTTGCTGTTTGATTTTCTTGATTGCTGTTTGGGTGTTTTAATACAATATCTATTGTATAATTAGTGCATATAAATACGTGATCATTGTTGGAAATTACTTATGAAACCTTGGATCTCGAAAGATTTGGATTCCCGAAGGAGGAACACTGCGTCAGCGATGGATTCGTGCGATACCTCGAGCCGACTGGGAGCTTACAACATCAGTAGGAGTGTTTAATAAACATTTTCGTGACTGTGATATAGTTAAAATAAAACAACCCTTAGTTATGTACGCGTATTATTTGATTTTAAGGCGCTATAATCAGCAATTCATCTCATCTCATGCACACAAGAAATTAGGATTAGTGGTGCGACATTGACATTTATGACGTTGCCAATCCGAGCAGCATGGCCTGTAGGAGCGCAAGCAGCCGAGAAATGATAGCGGGGCATGGCTTGACACATTGTCAATGTAAACCATAAAGTTATAATCAGCGAGCATTCAGTGAGCGCAATCTTCAGAGCGCGTGTCAGATAACTCTGCGACTGGGGCGTTTATGGCGCTAGTTACAGTACATTATTTTGTTCTAAGCTTATGGAAAATATTAGTATTCGATTTTGACCCCGCGCAGACTTATCTAGCGCACACTCTAAATTCAACTAGTAATCGAACACACGTCCCAACCCGACAGCCGATTTGAATTGGTAATTTGATAAAGAACATGAGTCCATGTCACATAATTGCTCAGGAGAGTCAGGAGACAAAAAAACTGTCTGTTAAAAAACATACCAAGCAGTAAAAATGTTTGATGCAGTTTTGAAAAGTATGCAATAATATACTATTTACATAAATTTGAGATTATCAAATTATTATTATTTCTATTAAGACATTAATTTAAAGCCCCTGGACTTAGGCTTCTTCTCAATTACTTACTTAAAAAAAATACATTTAATTAAAAATGAAGTTTCCCTGTCAGTTACAGGCCCCTCAAAATGGTTTTGAAGAATTTTTCGTCATTCTTTTGTGACAGGTACCGTTCAATTTTTTTCAAATCCAAGACCTTTTTTTGTTAATAGGTCTTTTTCTTTACAAGCCCGTTGCATTGGCAAATCCAGGTGATTTCTGTAAGTACCTATTTGATAAGAAAAAGTGATGTGATACAAGGCCTTGTCCAGTGATGTGATACAAAGCCTTGGCCAAGGCCAGATTTGGTGTAGCTTTTTTGATTTGATTTGATTTTGATTTGGTACGAACGTGTGTAGCACGGATTATATTTGCTTTACAGCAAAGTTCATCCGCACCAAATCGGCGGTTAGGTCTGGTCTGGACGTGTGTAGCGGCTACAAGAACTATAGTGCAACAAGCTTTTCTGTTCCGGCATCTTTGGAACTAAAACAGTTTTCATACGACATCGACAGTCCATTTTGACAGCTAATTTCGTATTGCAAGTGGCTCCTCTGTCACGGCTGTTACCGAAATGGACAGGAGTGTGGGACTATAACGAACGAACTATAAAAAGAAGCAAAAAACGCGAAGTTGCTATATTCAGACCATGAAGTTCGACTTAATACCAGTATTAAGTCGAGCTTCATGATTCAGACCCTACAGTGCCACAAGCTTTTCTGTTCCGGTGACAGTCGTGACAGAGGAGCCACTTGCAATGCGAAATTAGCTGTCAAAATTGACTGCCGTATGAAAACTGTTTTAGTTCCTAAGATAGTCACCGAAACAGAAAAGATTGGCACACTATACTAGATGTCACTTTGAACATAAATAGTTCACTAAAGTCAACGACAGATGGCTCCAAGTTAGGTCTACCTACAGAAAAGAAAAATCCTTTTTTTCTTTATGTATTATGTTTATCAACTTTGATAGAAACTTAAATGTGTCTTGTTCTTTAATATTTATTTTTGAAATACTTACTAAACTGAAAATCAGCGTTTGCTTGCGTTGTAAGACAAGTAATATGACGCTGTACTGCGACCATTGAGTACTGCTGCGGCACGGCACACACACATTTTTATTTGGAACTTTTTGTCTTATTGGGTCTAATTTTGTTTTTTCTATTCTTGTTCGTAATACAGTGCTACCTTCTCTTATACTTATGTGAATATGCCTTGTATTTAATGAATATGTGTGTGTCAGTAGTAAGAATCTACAATCTCTATTTGGTGGTAAAATATATTTGTGCTTGCAGACTTGATGCAGTTGAAGAGCTAAACTGTAATAAATTAACTAGCAATCGACTATGCAATAATGATGCATTAAATGAAATGAAGCGACTTAGAAACACGTCCAATAATAACTAAAAATACAAAAATAAATTATATTAAAAAAAACCTATTATTTAAAATCAAGCTTTTATTCGAATGTCCTAAAAAGAATAAAATAAACTTTGTATCAAGTCAAATCCCACAAATTTATTACATTAAACAAATTATATGTTTTTAAAGCTTGTCGCGAGATTTTATTGTTACTGGGCTTGCACTAAACACTGCTTTAACTTATATTTGACATATGAAATTAAAGCGACAAGCTTTTAAAACATATTATTTGTTTAATGTAATAAATTTGTGGGATTTGACTTGATACAAAGTTTATTTTATTCTTTTTAGGACATTCGAATAAAAGCTTGATTTTAAATAATAGGTTTTTTTAAATATAATTTTTTCTAATATTCTTCATTTTAAAATATTCATTTTTATGTTTAAATTAAAAGATTCATAATAGGAAAGAAGAGAATCATACAGAAAGACAAAAAGAGAAAATAGTTTATGACTAATTTTGCGATTGGGTATGCCGTTAGTTCAGCCCCAATATGTCTAGAGCACCCATTCTGATTAATTTTCAGCTGATGCATACCACACAAATAACATAAATACTTAACCCGGCGGGAAACGCGCCTCATTTTAGAAAACAAGAGGTCACTACCGGCTGCCGGGTAAAAATTACCCATCTTTTCCATGTACGTGTAGCTAACATGACACCTGCATGTTATAACCCGTCTCTCTCACTTTCCGGGCATGACAGAATCAAGTGAAAGAGACGGGTATAATTTGCAGGTGTCGACCGAGTAGTAGTTCTGATTTCATTGAAGCCTTTACATAATTTGTATTTTTAAAACCTTTTCTTAAAATAAAAGTTAATAATTTTTTAGAAGTTAGAGAGCGTACATTAAATATTAGACAATTTTAGGAATAACGATTATTGTCTCAGAATCTTAACAATAACATTTTTTTTCTTTAGTTAGGTGCAAAATATTGTCTGATCCATAAAATATATTAACTATACTTACAAACAAACATAAATATTCCTATTTTTGTACCCAATAAAAGGGCTACTAGAAAATTTACTTCAAATATCACTAAAAAACAAACACCGAAATATGAGCAATCTTTGTGTCATAATTATTTATTATAACTATTTGTTAGTTAATTTTGTTTTTGTTTAGTGAGAAATACTCAAAATATTGTAACGAAATACATAGGAAATTACAGATCTTCAAATTCTCCAGTATTTAGGGGAAATTTACTGCTCAGATCGCTACTATAATTTACTATGATCGTCCACTTTTTGACACAATAACCTTTCTGTTATCTTTAACTCGCAATATAACATCAACTATATCGCTATCTTTCAAGAAATCTGTGGTTAGTAAATGATAATTATAAGACAATATTTTATACTAAAAAAAGGGCAAAAATTTTGGTAACCAAAGGGTCGCTACCGGATTAGAAGGTATCAACTCGCGCGCGCTCGCGAGTTTCACACTTGCGAGTTGACGAATAAGTATTTTTTTACCTATTTTCACTTCACACCTCCATTGCATCCAAATGCGGGGTGCCAAATGGGCAGCCGCGTTGTCAGCGTGTTCCTTGTTTCTCTGAAGAAAGGTACTGAACGCGGCAAGACCAGAAAAAAGATATATGCAACTTAATAACCCCCTGGGTGTTTTTACCCGGTAGCGCCTTCTGTCGTGTTAATACAAAATAATACAAAATTTGTGTATAAACTAATATTTTGTCAGGCATTATGCTCAATTTTGATAGAAAACCATTTATCAATAGGTAAAGATATTATTTCTTTTTGAACACCTTTATCGTCAAGAATTTGATCGCCTGCGGGTATCAAGACGGACCTTCGTCTAATAAGCCTTACGTAGCTGAATTCTGAAATATTATTGGCCAACATAGATACTTTAGTTAAAACAGTAGTCAAACTTTAAACTTCAAAACAAGGAAGTGCCCAATTACTATGTCTTTTTTTTGCATGATATTTACAAATACTTACGATTTAAAATCCTCTATTTCACCCGGACTGCGAAAGGTTTCAGGTTCGAGACCCATCCTCTAATATTCAACATGTATTCAATGCTCAATAACTTAAATGAATTGCTATGGCGAAAACTTTGAAATTTTATTTCACCTATTTTATTTTATGTTGCAGTTTCCTTAACAGCTGCATTTTAACACCCGACTTAATATTCTCTATAAACTTAAAATTGCTCCTTGCTTCATTAAATAAATTACTATTGCTTGTTTCTGTTTCTTTTATGGATGTTACCAGACTAATCGATCGATCGTCAATCGATGGCATTGATTGACTGTAGAATGGGTTAATAGTCGGCGTCGATCGAAAGTTTCTACCAGACCAATAGATCGACTGTCGATCGATTGTCGATCGATGGCATTGGTCGATGGTAGAATGAATTAGTAGACGTTTATCGATAGTTTCACCAGACTCATCAATCTACTGTCGGTCGACGATCGATCGATGGTAGAATGGTTTAGCCGACGTCGATCAAGCTGTTTAAGTCTCCATAAAATAATAGTGCGAGCAATATCGTACTGGCCAACAACAACGCGTCCTCTTGTGAATACATTTTAAAAGAAATTGTTGGAATAAAGCCGGGGTGAATCGATCAGCGTCAACCGATGTCATCGATCGGCAATCGATCGAATTATTAGTCAAACGGTTTCCGTTGATCAATTAAAGCTACCAAACTAGTCGATCGACTTTGATCAACGTCGACTGATGCTGTCGATCAACGATCCATCGATTGGTCTGGTAACTGCCGTTTCCAATAATCTATCCCCAGCAAGAGATAGGTATACTAGAGCTTGCCTAGATATTTTTGTTAATCAGTTCAAGTAACGTATTCAAGATAGGCCTATCTCTTACTAAGGATTGAATAATGGGTCTGCTATGCAATCTATATAATTGGCAATAAACGATATTCTATTCTATTCTGGCCCAAGATATTTTATTTCAGTAGCGCAAATGGTGTTCTACTCTTGCAACTCCACGTCGTTATCTGTTTTGTAGTGGCAATAGTAAATAGTAAAATAGTTTTTAATACCATGTTAAACCATCAACGAACATTCTATTAACCAGTTATATATTTTTAAAGTTTTCAGGATGCAATTATTTCTAGGCAGCACGACCGGGCGTGTAGTATTTGTAGCGCATTCTCTATGCAGGAACATTTCCAAGTCATTGACGGGCGACTTGGCGCAGAGGCAAAGAATACTATAATATTACTAACGTAGCAGAGGTAAGGACACCTGCCTTCTGCGCCAGAGGTCCCGGGTTCGATTATAACACAATTGGTGAGATTGTAAGAAAATTATTATTTATTATAATTATAATTATTTATTATATTATGTTTATTATTATTTATTAAAACAAATATGTGTGTGCAAGACAAAAACATGTCTTGCACACACATATTGTCTTGGTCTGGGTTTTCTATATATCGTAAGTATGTATTTACAAACAAAAAGTATATTTTAAGTAGGTATATTATATTTATTCGTTATCAAGTTACCATAACAAATTTTCTTAATGAAATTTACAATATTATTATAAATTTCATTAAGAATATACTTAGATTATTATATATTTAGTTAAGACAAATATTTTGTTCTTATTTTTATGCATGCTCGATTTTTACCCTTCACCCTGTCACAGAATATATATTAGTACCTTACGGTACAGAAATTTCACTCCCGAGTTTAGGTATGATAAACGCAAGTGTCCAGTCACCGGACTAGTCTCAATAGGCTGGCACTCGCTCGACTTGTCGCACACGCAGCGCACGCATCCGCGTGTGTCGCCATCGGTTTCGCTTCGCGTGTATTACGTTCACAGATAAAGTAGTACCTCTGACAGCCCTAGCAGATTGAAGCGAGACGGCAGACAGTTATTGTACTATGATCGCTATACGCAATGCAAAAGGTTGTTTTTTTTTTTATTTGCCATCGCCATCGGCAGGATTAGGTACATACATATTATATTTATTCGTTATCAAGTTACAATAATTAAGTTTCATTAGATAATTGATGTGATTAAAAGAAATGATATATTTAGTTAATGACCAATTTTTTTTTTATGCATGCTTGATTTTTACCCGTCACCCTGTGTCGCCATTGGCAGGATAAGAAAGGTTTTAGTACAATTTTCAAAGCTCTTGGCCCATACAAGTGCTGAAATGATGAAATTGATAGATTTTCATAATTAAATAGAAAGGGCAACTACGCCTGAAAAACCGCGCAGCACAACTTTTCTTCTGTTGAACTCCGTTTACTTATTTGACTTTTACTTTGTGAATATACTTAACTTACACAATCGCCAATGGAATGCATAAAATTAATTTAAATAACTATTTCAGAAGTTAGCTCTCTGTACCATTACCTAGGCCAGCCTAGGCGGAACGTGACTATTGCGTCATGCTTTTTCGTGGATGCAGCCGGACGCTCATCGATTTATAAGACGTTATCACGTCAAAAAATTTTACTTCAAAATTTTGTATCGTTTGAGACAGCTAGTAGGATACCTACTAGAACAAATGAATTTATGAGCGTTTACCTACCTAACATAAAACATTTTGGTAAATAAGTACTTCCTCTAACCTAAGTGATTTCATCTGGTTTCACCGAATAAATATAGAAAAAAAACCTACTGCTTAGACGATGTATTGTGGGACTGACAACTAAAATGCCTACCTTCCAATGTATTAATAATTCATACTTCTGTTAGCAGAAGCAATATCCCAGGAGACGTCAGCCTATCCATATCACTTAGTGTCCATTTCTTTAATAAAAGATACACGGAAATTGAATTACAGTGTTTGTAATATTGAATGTCCTAAAATAATTATATTGGTCATGGCTGAATTTACAGTCATTCAGTCTCACATCGATTTGCTTAGTCATCTGTGGTCATTCTATGAATATATTTACTAAGAAAGCCAATGCTACAGCAATGGACATTTTAACTGACTGCATGCCGTTGGTGAAAACTAGTCATATAATTTTAGTCAGTCTACCTAAAAAGAAATATGTGTGTTCAATGTAACTACTCGTATTACATTAGTTAACCCTTTCCGACCTGGCGTCCACAAATGAGGACATAAAACTTAAAACAATATTTAGTTATTAATTTCAAGGTTTTTTATTTAGAAACAGTTGGGTTCATATAAGCGCTTAATAAACTTTATAAATCATAGATATTATTTTCATTATATTTTACAAACTCTCTATATTCTATTTCAACTAAAAAGAATTAAGACCATTGGGACACAAAAAAATCAGGTCTGAGAGGGTTAAATATGGTTTTAGTCAAATCATTTCACTCATTCTACACAAGAAAAAGTAAGATAAGTGTATTCAAGGAATTACATTAGTAAGGCATGTTTTGGTCAAAACTATCTCGTAAGAATTGATGTATTTATGACATTGAATTTCAAATTTCAAATTTCAAAATCGTTTATTCAATTTAGGTTTGTTTAACAACACTTATGAAAGTCAATGAAGCAACGCCATCGGTTCGCAATTCCTACGGCAGGAGACCTTGTAGCGAGAAGAACCGGCAAGAATTGATATGGCTAATACAGAATACATTATCGTATACTTAAATTTCAATAAATTCAGACCTATAGAATACTCTAAAAATGTGAATACTATCTTAGCTTCTATAGGTACTTTTGTCAACAAACCCTTCTTCTTTAAATGTTATATAACATCAATTGACAGACACATACACTAGCATAAATATGTTCAAAGTCTTACTCTGAAGTAAATATCTCCGCATCCATATTAGAACTCTATTCCAGTCCGTTTATATAAAAAAATCAATCCAACGGAGGCCATAAACTTCAGTTATGAATCCGCTTTTTAATTTAAGCTGAAATACGAGCGTGGAGCGATATTTGTTAGTTATGGCGATGGCTAAGCGGCCATTAGAAGAGCCGCCATCACGACAACATGTCGCTACCTGTCCGCTTGATATATCGCGACCCGCCTAATTGCTTGTCTTTTTGCGTAGAACATCCCAAATTTTCAGATAAAGCTATTGTTCTTTTAGTACTGTGCCTATTAGGTATGTATGGACAGCCCTAAACATGTTGTACATTATAATGATTAATGACTAAAATAGATTACTACAAATTAAAAACATCACGTGCTTTATTATGGTCTAGTATTCATTACTTATTGCCAAAAGAATAGAGTCGTAAACGTTGGCATTTAGCTTCTTTTTTATCAGACAGCAAGTACATATTTTTAACAAAAAATATGTACGAGTACTTGCTATTAAGCCAATTGACAGTTAGAGGTTATCTCCATTTTTTTAATCTTCCATTCACATCAAGAGTTTTGCAAGATCACAAGGCAAGAAAAGCAGAAAAAAATATGGCATGACAGGCATCAGCACAGTATACCTGCCCGCTGAGTGTGATAAAGAAACCGCATTCTGAAGTTACTCTGTAGCATTATAAAGGCAATGAAAGCCTCGCTCGCTTCGCTACTACTGAATCCAATATCAACTGACGTTTGTTTAGACTTAGTAATGCCATTATTTATTAGTAAGGGCATGAACGAAGACCTAGTTTAAATTTTGTCTACGAATTATGTTGTAACTTTGAAATAAAAACCCGTGATTATGACACAGTAGCATCTCAGAATTTTGCATGTACTGCGTAAACACCCATATTTAGTGGAACGTACATATGGAATTGAATTGGACCGCGCAGTCGTTAGCAAACTGTTTAACGACTAATGCCCCGATGACACGACGACCTTTGCCGGCAGCAGCGGCGCTGATTGTTCCATTGTCCAGATTTTGAAATTTTTGCAATGATTTATTACAAAAGTTACCTATTCTATGGAAAATCATGTTTTGGGGAAATGTGATACTAAACATTTCCATACTTAGTCTTATACTATAAATGTGAAAGTGTGTTTGTTTGTTTGTTTGTTTGTCCATCTTTCACGTCAAAATGGAGCAAATGATCGACTTGATTTTTGTTAGGTATAGGGTTAGTTTGGAAGCTAGAGAGTAACATAGGCTACTTTTTATAAAATTGGAGTGTCTGTTTGTAATATTAAAATAACCGCTTTTTACTACATGCATATGATTATATATACGGTTCATATACCAAAATAACATTTTCTACAATTTTTGTCTGTCTGTCTATCTGTCTGTCTGTCTGTCTGTCTATCTGTCTGTCTGTCTGTTTGTTCCGGCTAATCTCTGAAACGGCTGGACCGATTTTGACGGGATTTTCACTGGCAGGTAGCTGATGTAATAAGGAGTAACTTAGGATACTTTTTATCCCAATATTCCCACGGGAATGAGAACCACGCAGGTGAAACCGCGGGCGGCCGCTAGTTATAAAAAAAAATGGTAACTTTGTATGGAAAATAGAATTTACGTCGTACGATATAAAACTGCCATTTCTTCCATGGCCGCTTCCGCGGTCAAAATCGAATACTTACTAATCTATTTAAATTTTTACTTTTTTGCATTCACAATGCAATTTTTATCATAGAAAAATGGAAAATAAAGTATTTATAAAAAATCGACCCGTCTCACAACCAGCTCCGATGGGACTCGAACCCACGACCTTTCGCTATCCGGGCGACTGCTCTAACCACTGAGATACGGAGTCGTTAGTGGTTAGAGCAGTCGCCCGGATAGCGAAAGGTCGTGGGTTCGAGTCCCATCGGAGCTGGTTGTGAGACGGGTCGATTTTTTCTAAATACTTTATTTTCCACTTACTAATCTTTTCCATAAGATTAGAACAAAAAAAATGTACTGTAACTAGCGCCAAAAATGCCCCAGTCGCGCATGCGCGCAGACTTATCTGTCACGTAGTACTTACCTATAAAACTACTTCGTGATTATTTATTTTCATCAATCTTATTGGTGATACGAAGTATTATATTAAAGTATAAGGTACTATAATTTATATGGCAAAACAACGTTTGCCGGGTCAGCTAGTTAAAAATAAATGCAGCCTTTGACAACTTACTTGCGAGTTTGAGGGAGAGCCGAAGGCCTAGCTTGTATTAAGTAAATATGTGAATATTATAAATCAAAATTTCACTTTTCCTAGAACCACGAGCGAAATGTGCTACTTAACCAATCAATAATGTGGCGAAAATAGAACGCAACTAATTGATTGATTTTCTTTCAGAGAACTATTAACAAACTTTTTCGATTTCCTTAACAAGTCTTGTTAGAACTGCGAGACAAAGAAATCTACGCCTTCTGTTAGATTGTGTTAGAAGAAATCAAACTTTTTTGTTATGGCAGGGGGATTAATAGTAGAACCTTTCAATAAAATACTATCTTAAAATACCGAACATACCTCGAAATAACTAATCAATTTTATTTTACCATATACTTAAATACACCAAGTTAAAATCATTTTTGGCATCATTTGTACCTAAGCCGAAGATCCTTTCAATTACAAATACATACCCAGGTAAAATGTCAGCTAAAAAAAATGTCAGTATATAAATGTGAAAGTGTGTTTGTTTGTTTGTTTTTCCGTCTTTCACGACAAAACGGAGCAATGTATCGACGTGATTTTTGTAATGGTGATAGTTTGGAGGCTAGAGAGTGATTTAACGCTACTTTTTATCCCAGAAAAATATCACAATCCCTCGGGATTGTATGGAAACTAGTTTAACCGATCGACGCGTTAACAAAACTGACATTAATTCTATGGCCATCCAAAGAGTTGTGTGTGTTTAGCTATGAAATTCTACATGTCATAAAAATTAAACAGAATGCTATATAATGGACAGATAAAAATATTTATTAATTACAGCTTCGATATCAAAATTTTCATGTATATAACCGGAACAGACTAAAGATAATCAATTTGACGCACCCCAATTTCCTTATGAATTCCCAAACACACGCGTGCAAATTGTATCCGGCGCTAAAGTAAATTGGATTAAGTATAATGAACGCCCTTAACCCTGCATCGCCTTCGGTATAATCTGTGTCCACGACAACATAATACATTATTCCTTAAGCACCGCACCGGGGAATACTAAAGTTGAGTGCGACAGGACCGGTGCCAGTGGGCCGTGCCATGAATAATTTAGACAGAGTGAGCAGCTCGCGAAATATTATAAGGCGTACTATACCTATCGTGTGCTTTGCTATGCATTGAAGGATGCAGGCTCTGAACGCGTCGAGTTATGACTCTGGGGAAAGCATCCGTACGTATTTGGGTTATTGGACACTCCTATTTGCAGCCGAGTCGAGTACCGTAATGAGTTAAATATGTATGCTAAGAAATTTTACATCGATCATTTTGGTTTTAGACAGAGTGAGCAGCTCGCGATATATTATAAGGCGTGCTATATCGTGTGCTTTGCTATGCATTGAAGGATTCAGGCTCTGGGGAAAGCATACGTATTTGGGTTATTGGGCATTCCTCTTTGCAGCCGAGTCGAGTACCGAAGTGAGTTAAAGATGAATACCTAGATACTAAGAAATTTTACATATCGGTCGTTTTCGTTTTAGACAGAGTGAGCAGTTCGTAAAATATTATAAGGCGTGCTATATCGTGTGCTTTGCTATACATTGAAGGATGCAGGCTCTGAACACGCAGAGTTATGACTCTAAGAAAACACCCGTACGTATTTGGGTTATTGTTCCTATTTGGAACTGAGTACTGGGTGCCTACCATCAACTTTAAGACAGCGATTCAAAAATAGCGCGATGCAGAATAGGTTCCTAAACTGAATTGCTTTCTTTCGTACTATGACCTTCTAAAAACTGGATCGCAAATGAATTGCTAAATGTGAATGACCGAACGATTTGTGTCCTTATTTCTTCTACCCGTCTCTTTCTCTCGATTCTGTCATGCCCGGAGAGTGAGAGGGACGGGCATAACCTGCAGGTGTCATGTTAGCTTGGCCGAGTTATAAGTCAAATAAGAGTCCATGACAGCTTAGCGTCTGTGAAATGTCATTGAATGATCACTGAATCGCTGTCATTGATATTAAGCTGTCGTGGTACGAGTAAGCGAAGCAGATCAGTTTAGGTCCTAAACAAAACCGCAATAAGAGTTGATGGTAGGCACCCTGGAGTGGGTTACCTACATAACTATTATCAATACTTCCTACAGAATTTTTATCGGACATGGCGGTTTTAGTTAGAGTAAGCAGCTTGCGAAATATTAAAAGTACTATATCGTGTGATTTGTTATGCATTGAAGGATGCACGCGTCTTTATATAAATGGGTGTTTTGATGTTCCTCTTTATAACTGAGGAGTAGGTAGGCTTAAGAATGATAATTATTTTTTCGTGACTTTACATTGGGTATGAAAGTTTTAGACAGAGTGTACAGCTCATGAAATGTTATAAGGCGTAATATATAGTGTCCTTTGTGCTATGCATTAAAGTCAAGTTATGACTCTGGGGCAAGCATTGGTACGTTTTGATCAAGATAGTTTTTGTACCTAAATATTTCTTGTACACTCGCTTTTTATAAAAAAACTAGCTGACCCAGCGCGACTTCGTTCCCGTGGCCCTACCCCCTACTCCACCCTACCCTACCCCACCCCTACCCTACCCTACCCCTACTCTACCCCTACCCTACCCCTACCCTACCCTACCCCTACCCTACTTCTACTCTACCCCTACTTTGCTAATTGTTTATCATTCCTGCTGTCATTCCAAAGCATGTTCGTATCTTAGTGAAAAAAAACGCATTTATCTACTCGCAAAAATTTTAAACTCATTTGTATCCTATATGTGAAAACTGTTTATTGGCTAATGAGTAACCATATTTTATAAAAACATTTGTATTAATAGCTGTAAGTTTTCCAAGAAGTAAAAATAAGTAAATAAATAAATACTTACCCCTCCTTCCCCTATTTTCTCACCGCTAAAACCTTCCTTGGACTTCCACGAACATTTCAAGACCAAAATTAGCCAAATCGGTCCAGCCGTTCACGCGTGATGCCGTGACCAAGGGAAATAGGGATTCATTTTTATATATATAATATAGATAATAATACGTGCTTGCATAAGGTGTACTTGGCCTCTATTTAACCACAAAATAGTAATCTTTGTAGATATTTATTAGATCTAAACGAAAATAAAACATTCTTAAACAGACTCCTTACAAACAAAAGCATAATCGGATCTTTAATTTAAATTCACGCTATGAGAGCATACAAGTTAATGCTTTATGCATGACTGGAACACGGGAGTTAGATTCAATAAGTAACAAAGACAAAGGAAAGAGCTCAAAGGAGCTAGTGCCAGGAAATTAAACTTTACATGTGAACGACTTCAATGCTGGTGCTTTAGATTTTATTAAAATTCTTCTTGGTCTTTGAAGGAACGCTTAACTGTGTCTTGAATAAGATACTGTCTTGTTTGTCATTAGTTACCTATGTTAACTGTTTCAAATAAATATAAATAAAATAGTTTCTTAAAATAAATAATCCTTATATACTTGACACGTATTCATTTATATTTTAAAAAAGTTTTCAACACCTTGGGACATTATATACTTGACACGTATTCATTTATATTTTAAAAAGTTTTCAACACCTTGGGACATTATATACTTGACACGACACGTATTCATTTATATTTTAAAAAGTTTTCAACACCTTGGGACATTATATACGAATCGTATCGTATAATACGATTGCTATCTATGCACAAGGGTGCATAGATAGCAATTTTACCTACTAAAGTAGTAGTATTATAAATGCGAAAGTTTGTGAGTATGTGATGTATGGATGTTTGTTACTCTTTTATGCAATAACTGCTTATAGACTGGAATAACACATAGGACACTTTTCATCCCGATATTCCCACGGGAACGGGAACCACGCGGGTAAAACTGCGGGCGGCCGCTAGTATTTGTATACTTTTAAGTTATTCCATTGTTTAAAAACGTTTCAGACTTTGATACTCGTAAACTAACAAAATAGCAAGATCGTTCATGAAAATTGAATTGTTATTAGTTTGTCCTCTTTAGAGACCAAGTTGACCGCTCGCTATGGACTTGGCGTGTTTGTTATGATAATCATGTTTATGGATAATGTGTTTGCATAAGGCCAGCACTTGATCACAAAATAGGCTTTATAGGCTTTTGTTACGTTATACGCGAACGATGCATAGGACACGGATATTAATTTTGTATGCATTCTGATTTTTATCTCTTTCATCATATAAATAAGGCAACAATTACATGAATGTAACTTCTAAAGGAGCGTACACTTATCCGTGGTGAACGTGAATTTTGGAATTTTGTATGAAAACCGCGTCGAAGATTCGGAGGTTTTATAGAATAGTTTCGTTCGACTCGTTCGGCGCGTTAATGGAATATGGATCCTTTAGGAATTGTTCGCACTACTGAAATGTTAGTTCATTTAATAAATATAATAAAAGAGGTTTTAATAAGCGTTCAATTCAAATAAGCGATGGGTGTCTTTTATATTTCATGAAGTATTTTAATTGAAAGTATTCAAAAATGCTGGCACAAATCCATTGATTACTTTACCTGATTATCTTCGTTACAATCTAGTCATCGATATTGAAAATCAAACCGCAACTTTTCTGATCGTAATTTCCACATAACGCAACGTTGATTAACCAGACTTATCGATTTTGTATGCGAATGATGGATGAATGCTGCTCAAAAAGTATATTCTGAATGACTGGACGCTGTTAAACTGAGTGTATAATCGACACAGAATCTATTGTACTTCTGCATCGATTTATTGTTTAATGGTTTTGAGGCTACGCGATGTGTTAACGTTGCGAAGTTGCAAAATTGCAGCGCAGTAATAGCGCAGCTTCATTATTGTGATAATGAGAAAATTTGCAAAAGAACGCTGTCGAAGTACCTGCGCAGCGCATATATTTTTAATTTTAGCTTAAACCATCACTTTCGACGCACTAACAAGTTGATATTATTAATCTACAATAAGCATTATTCACACATCACTACATAGTATAAAACAAAGTCGCTTTCTCTGTCCCTATGTCCCTTTGTATGCTTAAATCTTTGAAACTACGCAACGGATTTTGATGCGTTTTTTTTAATAGATAGAGTGATTCAAGAGGAAGGTTTATATGTACTTTTTATCCCGATATTCCCACGGGAACGGGAACCACGCGGGTGAAACCGCGGGCGGCCGCTAGTACATTATAAAACACAGCTTAGTAAGTGATGGTAAAAATATATGCGCTGCGCAGGTACTTCGCCAGCGTTCTTTTTACGTGACGCGATCTGTATTCCTTACGTTATTATAGTTTGATCCGAAATCGAGATTACTAGGGACAGGATTGTTTAGGTTACGTGGTTTCCCTTTGTCTCGACACCGCAGAGGCATCAAAGCATTATCGGTAGTATTGATGGCCTCCTAACTATTTCCGGCTGCAATAAACCTATTTATATCCTAAAACCACAATGGTGTTATTACTAAAAAGTTAAAATAAGATTTTAATGAAATCGATAGCTGCCTGTTTCCCCACTAGCGTTTTCAGCTTTCACGTTTTGTAATAATTAACGAATTGTAATTTGACTCTACATAATGATGGCTGCCAAATTATTTCAATTTAAATTAACCTTATATCAGCAGGATATGAGCTTAATTTAAACTTTAAACAACAATTTGTGTTTATACAACACGTTTTCTAAACTTAGATTTCATTAAAACAGATAGCTATCTATGTTTTTCAAGTAGCATTTTCAGGCTCCACGTGTTTGAATATTATGAAAAGTAACCGACTGTAAAAAAGGGGTGTTATAAGTTTGATGTGTCTACGTGTGTCTGTCGTGTTTGTGGCATCTTAGCTCTTGAACGAATGAACCGACTTTGATGCAATTTGGTTTGTTTGACAGCTGACGTAATCAATATGGTTATTAGCTACAATTTGTGAAGATCCTGTCCAGACATTTCAAGAAAGACAGAAAGAAAAAAACATTTATTTGGTACTTTACAGTAAAATAAAATAAAAAACAAAAAAAAAATTGTATCTAAATCCCAAAATGGTAATGAGTATTTACTTAAAAATGTGTGTAAATTGGAAAGCCTGAAACTAACACAAAAAAAAGTTAAGCAACCCATTACACGAAAAAACTCTAAGAAGTAATTAAAATAAAATCGGGGGACCACAAAAAGAGGGGTGTGTATAATGTAAGGTGGGGTTTTTATATGTCGGAGGTCCCCCAACCGAGAGAGGAATTTATCTCTATCTATCTTATTAAAGAACATTATTCAATGTAGATTATACTACGAGCAAAGCAAGAAAATAGGTAGACCTACCGATGATATTTGTCGACACTTATCCGTCAAGATACAACGAATGATGATAGCTGGAGCACACTTCGACAAGTTTACCTAGCATATAAAACAAATTCCATCTAAATAGCTTTTGATTATAAACTATCATAAGATCACAACAACCTTCAAAGCCAAGTTACTTAGGGCATTTACAAACTTTGTTATTTTGTTAAAGGTCATGGAAGGATTATTATTCCAAACCAAAGTTATCAAAATAAGCTTGATGCTGAAGGCATATTTTGGGATTAATCTGTAACTTTACAAAGTGTGGGATGTATCTTCAGCAGTTTTTTGGCAAAATTGTTGGCATCATGTGTGAACTGCCAGCGATCCTATCACCTTATTTCTGAACTATATAAAAAGACTGGAAGGTTTTTTTTTACTTTTATTGTATAAAATACAAATGTATTTGACGACTACACTTTGGGATTGCATCTTTTTTTCTTCTGTTAGTTTAAACGATAAATGAAAACCGGGATTCTTCTTCTTAGCGTGTCGATCAATTTGGCTCAGCTCAGTGCGCCACACGTACTTCGTTCTCAGTAGCGTTGTAAAGGTTTTCGCGTGAGCAAGATGAAGGCGAAGTGAGCAAGCTGATGTGCATAGTTTGGGAATTTTTACCATGTTTTAATTTTTTTGCGGGTCCTCAATATTTCAACGCATTTGCATACGCCCTGATTGAGGCGTACTGATATACTTACCTATAATGTTAATACTAACAGAATGTATTTTTTAATGCCATCTGAAGGGAAAGTACTCAAAACATTAGAGATATAAAATTTCAGTCAAAATCCCTAATTATTGAAAAGAATCAAAACTGAATTCATAGAATTCAAAAAATAATTTTTCCACAACCAGGAATTGAAAAAACAACATCCTGTAGTTTTATTTTCTAAAAAAACAGCTGATTTAAAAGAAACTATTCAATGATAATAGAATGTTTCCCTTGTATTATTGAAAACTAGCTTACCGCCCGCGGCTTCGCCCGCGTGGACTACACGACGTTATCCCGTGGGAATATGATATATTTTCGGGATAAAAAGTAGCCTAAGTTCCTCTCCAGGCTACAAAGTATTTGTGTTCTAAATTTCAGCCAAATCCGTTCAGCCGTTTTGGCGTGATTGAGTAACAAACATCCAAACATCCAAAGATTTAAACTTTCACATTTATAATATTAGTAGGATATAATTAGTAGGACTATAGTAGGAAGTAGGATGTAATATTAGAAAAATCGACCCGTCTTACAACAACCTCCGATGGGATTATAATACTTCATTTTCAGCAAAAAAACCTACAATGCACCAAAAGTAAAAATAAATTTTCCTTCGAATGAAATTTGCTATCTCCATTGCGTCGCGAAGGAAATATCGGCTGTTTCATACAGAATTGCAATACCGAATGGGCCAAAATGAATGGAACAGCAGATTTTTTTTTCGCAATTGATGGGTACTTCCACCCTTGAAGTATGTCCCATATTTACACAAACACCCTGTATCCTAGGGTTTTACACTGTACACACTAACAGTTCACCTGCTGTCCTCGATCGAACGCGCCGTTTGCCGTTCTGTTTTATATCATGAGAAAACCGACATAAAAAATGCATCTAAAACTTATAAAAAAATAAAGACATACTTAAATCAAAGTTTTAATTACTCATTATTATTTGCTTGTCCATTGGTTTTTTTTTCTTTCTTTTTTACTTTCCCTCCAGGCGGAATAAAAAATCCAACTTCCAACAAGAACGTGGGTTCGAGTCCCATCAGAGTAATTGTGGGATGGTAAAAATTGTTGACTAATACATACTAAATATCTTCAACTGTTGTATGAAAGCTAATATTAAACACTAAGAGGTTGTTCTAAGACTGCTATTAAATATGGGAGGTTATTGCAAAGCTCATTAATCAGCAATGGACTCTACAATACAAGATCCGAGTACTTAATTATCTTTCGTATTTAAATAAGTATTGTCGAAGTTTATAGTACCTCCCTGGTTCTACTTAGCTTTCTTGTTGATTAGGTACTTTTGTGTATAACACTCAACATATCTCCTGTGATAATATTATCTTTTACAGATTTAACAAACGACGAAAACCCACGTATCTAGCTATACATAACTAGCTAACGCCCGAATTCTCAAACGCAAATCATCTTTGGGAGCGTCTCAAACATCATGGCATATCTTTCATACGTTTGACATTTAAATTCCCTATGGATATATTATTAGTACAAATAGATATTTTTCCTTCTTCCTCTTCTTTTCCTTTATATGTAGATTACTTTCTTGTGGGTGCACCCTCGCTCAACATAATTAGTAAATAAATCTGTGGTTGACGGTGTTGGTCTCACAATAATTTAATATATTTTGTAAAATTAGTTTAATATTTCCTATTGTGAAACTGTTTGTTGACCCCAATAAATAAAAAAAAAAAAAAAAGATAAGTAGCGTACGAGTATTCGGGCATAAGTCCCGCAGATTTACCAACGTAGTACTACCTGGTTCCGTGGGAATATCTTGATAAAATAGTCTGACTCAGGAATTATGTAGCTCTCTACTACTGGTAAAATAATTTTCAAAAATCGTTTCAGTAGGTCCAGACCTCGAATGTTAAATCAACTTACAAACATACCTTACTTTTTATAATAATTTGTGTAGAAGTGTAAATAAATGAATTTCTAAAGTCAATATTAAACAAACATATTATATCTGAACCACATTTTGTTCAGAAACGGAATGAAAAAGCGATTCAATAATATTAACCACGGTTCCTCAACAGCGATACAGAAAAGTGCTTGGTATTGTCCAAAATTAATTTTCCACATGGATTAATTTTGCGAATTTCATTATGTTTTATGAGAATCTATTTCTGTGGTGTTGTAATTTTCCTCTCCTTTGTTTATTTTTCATTTCGTCATAAAACGGAGTCTGTATTGCGTAACCGTCATAGTGTACTGTTTGATGGTAGCTGAGATTCGATATGTCGTACGATTCAGTGCCCTAAGCACGAAACTCACGAAAACTATCGTTATGGTAACTGTTATTGTGATCGTAATATTTTGTAAAAAAAACCAGAACAGTGCCTCTACTGGTGCTCCCACATTACTGTTACAAAATGTTTACATACATTTTCGAATAATAAAAAATATACTAACAAATCTAAGCAAGGGTTACGTTGAAAAATGGAAAATAAAGTATTTAGAAAAAATCGACCCGTCTCACAACCAGCTCCGATGGGACTCGAACCCACGACCTTTCGCTATCCGGGCGACTGCTCTAACCACTGAGCTACGGAGTCGTTACGAGAAGCGTCGAATTTATCAAATACTTCTTACACGCTGTATAGCCAGCGTTAATTTCATCAATGTTAGGATATTACTACCCCCACACGCGAAAGAAATACCTTTCCAGATATTTGACTATCGCTAAAGAAGAAATTACTATGGCAAGTTATTAAAATTTTTACTTTTTTGCATTCACAATGCAATTTTTATCATAGAAAAATGGAAAATAAAGTATTTAGAAAAAATCGACCCGTCTCACAACCAGCTCCGATGGGACTCGAACCCACGACCTTTCGCTATCCGGGCGACTGCTCTAACCACTGAGCAACGGAGTCGTTACGAGAAGCGTCGAATTTATCAAATACTTCTTACACGCTGTATAGCCAGCGTTAATTTCATCAATGCTAGGATATTACTACCCCCACACGCGAAGGAATTGTTAGATGTTTAAGTGCTCCCATTTCTTGTTTCGAAAAGTTTACTAACATTTTGTTAACACTATGAAAAATTGTTTGTTAATGTCGCAAATGTTTGTAAATGTTAAACTGCTAGCGGACTCGGTAAACATAGTATCACCACAGTCTACTTACTACATAGTATCACTAACATCTTATAAAGACAGACAAATAAAAATCTAAATTAACCAAACATATTTTATACACTGCCGGCTTCGATCAACAATAGTACTAGATGAAGGCTGACGAACTAAATGAAAACTTTACATGGCACATACTGACTTTTTTTAAACGGAGAAAAAATGTTACGAATTTTACGATCTTACATTATAAATGACAGGAACCGTTCCAAGTTTGAAATACCTTAGTATTATTGACACTGTCAAAATAATCTACTTATAATTATACTCTCAAGTGGGAGTATACGCTTGGCCATATCTGTCACTCCAACTATGTATCTAGAACTAGGTGTTATTGTTCATCGAAGATTGCCTGCCACAAAATGTCACTTTTTTTTAAATCTACAACTGGATATCACTTAGCCTTCATCACACCTGATGTTATGTGGTGATGAGGCTGAAGGTGGAAGCGCACTACTCCCGGAATCCTCAATGACTGGGGAACTGGCTATCTTATCTTTAACTGTCGGAATACAATAATAAATAAATAAATAAATAAATAACTGCTTACATTCACACCAATTATCTAAGCCCATTTTAATTTCATTAAGAAACTGTATCATGGAAAACTTGATAACGGATAAATATATACTTACTTAAATACTTTTTGTTAGTAAATACATACTTAATATACATAGTAAACATCCAGACCAAGACAAATAGACATGTTCATGCACACAAATATTTGTCCTGTTCGGGATCGAGCCCGAGACCACTGGTGCAGAAGGTGGGTAGCCTACACCTGCGCCAAATCGGTCGTCATAACGCTGAAAACATCATTGTTATGGCGCCAGACTTAGATAAGATGGTGTTAGCTAGCCAGGTGGACTAATTTAAGTCCTACCACTAACCAAACCGAATACAATATGTACCCCCACTGGGAATCGAATCCGGGACCTCTTGGTCTGAAATCGGTGGTGTGAACCACTAAACCACAGAGGCAGTCACTTATTAAATGAAGGTAATCCAAAGCGGCTAAAACGTCAGTGTTTAGATACTCTTTGTAAGCGGCCATGAAAGAATTGACAGTTTTGTATACTACAGTTAAACGATTTTCCAAACAAAATTATCATTTTTATTTTATAATTTTCCTGAATGAAAAGTAACCTATGACACTCTCCAGCTCCCAAGTTATCCCCATACCAAAAGTCACGTCATAGCTCCGTTTTGACGTGAAAGACAGACAAACAAACAAACAAACACACTTTCACATAATTATAATATTATTGAATGATCAAACGAACTTACCAAGTGAAGTTCGATCCCAATTGTCCTGTCTTCGTCGAAGAGATTTAATCACGTGTAGTAGTCTCCGCTACGCTTCAATCCACTCGCACATAGTTCAGCATAAGAGAGAAAAAGACAACAATATTCTCTCATAGCACTCATTCTGATAGCTGTTAGGAAGTGTCATTAAGTTCAGAGAATTAACATAAAGGTATACACTGAAGTCACATTCGGGTAATGGTATGGTTATCTAGAGCCAGGGTAGGGTGGGATCTTAAATCTCTTCGACGAAGACAGGACAATTGGGATCGAACTTCACTTGGTAAGTTCGTTTGATCATTCAATTGTCCTGTCTTCGTCTCAAGATTTAATCACGTGTAGATGTTTAGAGTAAGACTTCAGTGTAGTAAAAAGAAAACTGCAGGAGAACAAATAATCATGGCGGGTCCTTATTTATTACAAAATTTAAACAAACAAAAAACGAACTTAATCACTATACTTCAATTGACAAAAATAATAATAGTTTATTCTTAAATGAACCCCTTATAAAGCCTAATTAAATACAGCACTAGCAAAAGACCCAGTTTCAACAACTGGCCTTTTATAAAAATTTGCAAAAACTAACGATCGATTTGACCATCCAGCAGCTCTCCTAATAACGTCAACATTCGCTCCAGCTCGGTGGGCGGCTGAGGTAGATGCATGGCGCGCACTGTGCGCGCCGAAAACAGATACATCAATACCACTATCGGCGAGGGTTTGCTTTATCCATCGACCGATAGTTTGCGACGATGCCGGACGGTATGGCTTCTTGAATGTAAGTATAAGCCTGTTTTCGTCTACAGATCGTAGAGAAGACGTCATATTCATATAAGTTATTAAGGTGTCTGCTGGACAGATACTTGGTCGTTGTCGAAAAAAGGGAATCTCCAGCAATGGTTGAGGTTTCCCGATTCCAGAATTCTTAATAAGATCAGTTATAGTTACAATAATCACCTCGTCATTTATATTAATGTTAGATAGCTTAATCTTAGACAACGTTTGACATCTCTGCCCAGTAGCCAAAGCCAATAAAGTGACAACTTTTTTACTTATCTGTTCTAAATTTAAAATGGTATTGGGATAATTTTGACTCAAGTGATCAAGAACCGTGTTAGGATCCCATGTAGTATTGTATTTAGGAAATACAGGCTTAATTTTGAAGACCCCCTTAAAAAAACGTTTTACACGTTCGTCTTCGCCCACCTTATTTCGAGAAATAAGGGATAAAGCCGAACGATGACAATTTAATGACCCGTAGGAAGCACCGCTTCCAAAACAGTCAGTTAAAAAACCTAATAAACTATACACCGTAACCTCCAGCGGATCAATTGTCTTCCCCTGAAAATACTTCCACCACAGTTTAAAGCTAGATGTGTACTGAGATTTTGTACTACTGGAGAAAGATGACAACATTATACCTAACGCTGAAATTGGGATTTCCCGTTTGACGAACGATTGCCGGATAAAACACTCGCAACCAGGGAAAGGCGCCGATGCAGCGGATGCGTTTCCCTGAAATTAGACGAAAGTAAATATTTGTCAGGGGGGAAAATAATTATATCACTAATAGTGAGAGACTTATAAACAGGGAACCAAGGCTGTGACGGCCAATTTGGCACAACAACGATTCCAGTAGCTTTATCTGCTATTATTTTTTGTAATGTTTTTAAAACAAGGGAAAAGGGAGGAAACGCGTAAAAAACATATCCCATTTCACAGTAAACGCATCAACATTGTGTGCGTATGGATCTCGTTTCCATGATATGTATTTGTCACATTTAGTATTGAGCCTAGAGGCAAAGAGATCAATATTGGGGTTACCAAATTTATGTATAATCTTATCGAAAGCATCGTTGTGTAATTCCCATTCTATATCAATATTCCTAGACTCCCAGTCTGCTTCTACATTTAATGATGATTTAATATACGAGGCAAATATAAAAATATTGCGCTCTTCGCACCAAGTCCATATTTTATGAGCAATGCCATTGAGATGTGGGTATTGCACACCTCCCATTCCATTAATATAAGCAATGGCAGTTGTATTATCTACGCGTAAAAGAATATGACAATTTTTACGCGTGTTAGCAAACGATTTAATTCCAAAAAAAGCTGCTAGAAGCTCTAAATAATTTATGTGATGACTACGCTCGTCAAAGCCCCAAGAACCACCAATTCTTTCATCTCCACAGGATGCACCCCAACCAATTGTGGATGCATCAGTAAAAATTTCAAGTTCAAAATCGACTAATCTAATGGATTTCGCAGTGGTCATAATCGAGGCCTTCCACCATAGCATATCATCACGTAAACTAATAGGAATTGTCATTTTCTTGTCATAATCATCGTCTTTTTGTAAAGCTAGATACTTAGCCCTCTCAAAAGACTTGGTGTATAACCAGCCATAAGCAACAGCAGGGCAAGCTGCGGTAATCACTCCTAGAAATCGAGCAAAACAGCGAACTGAAAGGGTTACAGTTTTAAGCATGTTTTCAATACGTAAAAGAATATCCTCTCTTTTCTTCTGAGGTAGTTCTAAGGTCATACACTCAGAATTAATTATGAAACCCAAAAATTGGCAGCGTCTACTTAGCGTAAGAGAACTTTTCTCATAATTAACTATAAACCCTAACTTTGTCAAGCAAGTTATAGTCTCATTTATATTTTTAAGGCAATCCTCATAATCATCGCCAAAATAGCAACTGTCATCAAGGTAAAAAACCGATTTTAAACCACGTGATCTTAAGTAAGCTGAAACTGGTTTCATGAGTTTTGTGAAAGCATACGGAGCTGAACATAAACCAAAAGGTAAAACCAAAAATTCATATAAATTTCCGTCAAAATAAAATCTTAGATATTTTGAATGATCCTCATGTATTAGGCACCAAAAAATAAGCTTCTTTAAGATCAAGGTTAGCCATAAAACAATTAGGAGTAACTAGTTTAGTCGCCGTCCTAATGTCCTCCATTTTAAAGTGAGCAACGTTAATGAATTTATTGAGTTTTTTAAGGTTCAGAATTAATCGTTTTTCCCCATTACTTTTGGGAACCAAGAAAATACTTGAAACAAATTGATTTTTGCATGGTATGCACTTACGTATAGCTTTAGACTCTAATAATCTCGTAACTTCTTTTTTAATGAATAATAAATCTTCCTTGCTTAACTGCGAAGAAGGACGAGCATTAGGAGGCTGATAAGGCTCACTAGAGAACGGAATTTTATAACCTGAGACAGTGCTTAACACAAAATCATCATCTGTCAAAGATACCCACGCTTTATAAAAATATTTAAGACGCCCAGCGTGTACCTGCAGTGGCGGTGTTACTGCTTGGGCTTGTTGGAAGCCGCTGCAGCCCTCTGGCGCGCCGCTGACGACGGCTGCGGGGACGCGCGCCCGGGGCGGCCGCCCGGCGTCGGCGACGGCGGCGGGAACTGGAAGTTCGTCCGGCGGCGTCGTTGCCCGCCCGCCGCACCTCTCGCTGGATTCCGCGGGTAACGTTGTTGCGGGTAATTGCGCGACGGCGGCGGGCCCCTCGAGTTTAAATTTTTGCTAGAGGATGTCGAGGCTGGTTGCATCATCTTGCCCACTTTTTGGATACCTCTGGAAGACTTGATAAAGTCACCAAGTTTGTCCCCAAATAAGTGGCTGTCTCTTCTACGATCCTTAAAAGCTTCAATAAATGTCTTATCGAGGGTAGGTATTATTAGAGAGCGCCTGGTTTCGGTTTCTAAGTAATGAGAGTCTGTTAATAGCTTTGTCACATCAGAGAGTTGACCGAGTATTTTGGACAAATCGGCCGACTTACTAAGCATGTCTGACATTGCTCTGCCTAGTATTGCTAAGGCACAACCAATTTGTGCCTGTTTTTTCTCCAGTCTGGAGTCCCGATTCTTACCGGATTCGGTAAGCATTGCACTAATCTCGGCATTCAAAATTGGAGGTTTGAGTAACGCACAATTTTTTGGCAACAAATGCTTTTTTAATAAATCCTGCTTGGTCTCTTTTTTTAGGCCTTGTCTCAGAACAGGCAACCAACGCTCGGCTAAGGCCTCAACTATGTCAGGGCCCCATTCCATCTGTTCGCCTTCAAACTCGCCTAAAGCGGAAAGCAGTTCAGGATCCACAGGATCCGCCGATGGCCCATCATGTGCAGGCTCCTCACTTGATTGGATTATCGGCGGTTCTACAGCGACAGAAGTAATCGGTACGGGAGGGTCAGTAGACACTACCGGGTCAGGCACTATTGGGTCTGATTCGTGATCAGATCTCAGCGATCGATTCACCGCTGCAGGTAGTGGAATCATCATAGGACTAGTACCCTGTCGCAATTGGTCGCAACCGGACTCGATCGACGTACGTCGAGGGAGTGTAATCTGGCTCCGCACAGCCCATCCATCGTCTGCATGACAAAAAATCACTGGTTAATATCTCGTATTAACTCGGGACAAAATAGCTGCAGGTCAATATCTCGTATTGACTCGGAGCAAAAAAAAAAATTCTACTGCATAACATCGCGTGTTATGTCGGAGTGAAAAATAATAGAATGTAGGTAACCTATAAAACTATAGGTCGGTGTCTACGGGAATATGCAGACAAATTATAAAAATAAAATATTAAAATAAAATAGTAACTACCTTCATCACTCGAACAAACATGTCTTGCATTTAAGCTAAGTTTATTTTCATATTTCCTTAATTTTCTTCTCCACTTATCTTCTTTGTTTTGTTCATGTTTTCTTTTCGGCATTTTCACCCAACACAAACACTCAAACTGATAAGAAACACGATTTTTTTGTGAAACGAAAAAACTACGTGCGATGTTCGTGCGCGCACGAAAACGAATGACACTTCCTAACAGCTATCAGAATGAGTGCTATGAGAGAATATTGTTGTCTTTTTCTCTCTTATGCTGAACTATGTGCGAGTGGATTGAAGCGTAGCGGAGACTACTACACGTGATTAAATCTTGAGACGAAGACAGGACAATTATGGATACGATTACCATAACGAAAGTTTTCGAAGTTTTTTTGTGATTGGGTTAGGTACTTTATTCGTATCGATCTTCATTATATTAATACCTATATATTTTATATTTTCACAATTTGAGCTAACAATATGAAACGGTTTATTATTTGCTCAAGTCACAGGCTTTATTGATAATTTTCTAAACCTTTGAGCCATATTTATACATTTATTAAATTCAATTTCTTTTATTTGCATTGTTATAGGATATAAATATGGGATTATTTTTTATTGGATAAAAATTGGATTAAAATATATTTTACCAGGGAAATGTTATTGTGTCTGTCTGATCTTATCATTGCACGGGATTTAATCAACCCATTTTTGTCATTTCCCTGCGACATACTGATACTTCTTTTACTATGACTGTCTGTAATTTCTGTCATTTTATTGCGATTACGATTTACCTGAAATGGCATAATCCTCTCTTCAGTTCATGTGTGATAGAATAAGCAGTAAAATTTATCAATTTTTCGCTTTTTTTCTTCGAAATTTTACTTACTATTACGAATACTTTACTGTTTCATTCTTTTTGTTATATAAATTCACGATAACACCTGATGTGGTTAGCTATTTTTAAAGTTACTTTAGTGTGTTGACCATTTTTTCCAAATTTTTGGTTTTTTAAATATGTTATAAAATAAAATAAAATTTGCATAAGCCCTTTTTCCCTAAATCTTCGTAGGAAACTTAAAAAAGTTTTGTTTGAAAAGGGTCAAACGTTAAGATTTTATATTATTTTTATGCATTTACAATGCAATTTTGTAAGTATAGGAAAAATGTGATAGTAAAAAACCACGAGCCTTATTTTCCTATAGGGTCAAACGTTATTAAATAGGCTATTAAAATAATGTACACAAAACAGAAATAATGTAAAGTTTTTCAAACAAAAGATGTGAAATACGAAAGTGAATTGAAAGTCCATACAGAAAAAAAGTAGCACTATTTTAAAATTCATATAAAATTTAAAGGTAAGGGTAAGGTAAAGCAACAAAACTATAAGAAAAGCTATAACATTTGCCTGCTTTATATCGCTCGTAAAGAACCAAATTAAAACTGTGAGAAACCCCCAGGCGCCTTGTTAAAACAGTGAAAATGAACTTCTGCTTGCAAGCTCTAAAACCTTTTCCTTTATTCGAACGCTCGCCTCACGCTTTATTGCCTACTTTCTACTTCTATCGCCTAAAATGTATGGTAGCCATGCATACTGTGCCGAGTTATAGGTACATAGTACAAAAAAAAGTTTCTTGCCGGTTCTTCTCCAAGGTCCCCACCGTAGGGTTTCCGAACCGATGGCGTAGCTTTTCTATGACGTTCACAAGTATTGTAAATCACAATCTAGAAACTTTGACTAAGGAGCGTGAAGTCTGCACACTAGCGCCGTCATTGGAAAAAAAATCCAAGTGCTTAAATAAAGATCATAATTATTGCGAATTACCACTCTGTAGTGCACTCCGAAGAAGCTTTGTGGTACTTTGTATTGCTTTATCTATATTTTCTAGCTTATCGTTTCGCAAAAAAACTGAATTACCATAGGTGGCCAAATTATTAGGGACAGTACTGAGATTTTTTATTTTTACAGTTCAGTTGAATTTCTGTAACAAATGATTGGTTGTGTATTTTTTAAATGATTTTGTATTCTATTGAGATCATAAAAACAAATAATAAATATACAAAACTGTTATAGTTTTTTTGTATAAGTATATATTATACTGATAGACGTAACTAAAGCACACCTACGACACTCCATACTACGACCCCCGCATAATAACCTTCTACTACTACGTAACTGACATAACGTGTGTACACGCGTAAAATGTGTGCGTCAACGATGCAGGGATGACATCCGCCGTAGCACACTCCGGAGCTAGTGGTACAAAATATATCGACTAGATGGCGCGTGCCGCGTGCGTCACGAAATAACTTTGCAAGAGCGTCCCAATTTATTATTTACGTATGTTTATATTATGTCGGGTAAGTTCGGAAGCAATCATTTTACAAGCTTTTTTCAGTACAAAAGCGATTGTCAAAAGGCCGTGTGAATGGCACAATGTACTTTGTATTGAAATCTTCAGAAACGCACCTGTCGTACGGTACTAACTAATTTAATAAAAAATGAAATGAATCCAACAAATAAAATTGTCTTTAATTATTAATTTAATATCGTTTCTTAGCCTCTGATTTAAAGTCAAGCCGCAACTTCCTTTTCCGGGGTGAATTTTCACTTAAAATCTGTGTTTTCTGCACTGAGTGTGACACCTGTGAAGTACTTGTACTTGGAATTTCTGTTGATGTTTGAGATTTACAAGTACTCTAAGAGGCTATTATCAGTTTGAGTAAATTTTGATGTAAATACGAGTACCAGATGAGTCTTCTGGCTGCAGTAATAATAGGGTAGGGGCTGCATTTTTCTTAGAAACTCTTTTTGCGCGGTCAGAATTAGGGAAATGAAGTTCGCAAACAAAATAACTAGTATGAAGTGTCTCCACGCCTTTTTGGTTTAAGGCGATACTCGGAAAAATTGTCCTGAAGCGAGATAGCAATGAGAAAACGACGCGCGCGGGATCGAGACCGATTTTGCAGATTAGGCAAAAAAAAACAAAATCACTTTGTATTAAAAAACTACAGCGATTTAAAAAAATGCTTCTATACGATCCTAAATATTATTGGTGTTCACTAATAGGGTATTTTACTGTTGTTGAAATGTAGATATTTAATGATGACGTTAAAAAATATTGCAATTAAGAATACCAAATGTGAAAAAATAATTTGAATCTGTTTTATAATAAAAGAATTATAGTCTGTTTGATTTTGACTATAGCTGTCTCTTTCTAAAACGAAATCTTCTATGGCGTGACTATGACGCTACTAACCCACTGACGTCACTAAGATAGCGTCCTGTTCTTGTCTAATTATAAAGTTTGAAGTCCTATATCTTTGAAAATATTCAAGATAATTCAAAATGAAAACTTGTTTTGTGTAGCTAATATTTCGAAAAACATTTTAAAGAAATAAAAAAAAATCAGTAAAATATCGTATTAAACCAATTTCCAATAGCGTAAGTAACTCTATTTAAGAATAATCTACAATTTTCGTATTTTTAGAGGTCTTTTCGAAAAGAAAAAGTGTCGAGACAAAATCATAAAATCGTGTTTTTGAAACTATACGAATCTAGATAAAGGTATGAAGAAATATATATCTTATTACCAGATTTGTAACAAACAACTGTAACCGTCCTATAGTTTTAAATCAAAAAGTCCATACTTTTTCCGAGTAGCGCCTTAAGTCCATTCGACCAATTTCTTTAATCCAATACTTGCACCTAATGAAAGTTAAATCAAATCAATAAAAGATCCTCTAATTTCGTAGAATTTAATCGTATCATAACATTTATTATTTGGTCATACAATTCGTATTGGAATATTTGTTTTCTGTTAATATTAAATTTGATATCAATCATCTACGATTCAACTTCATATACGAACGCCACTGCAAGGTTATATCGCACGATCCTTAAATCGAAGTTTGCTTACGAAATATAATGACATCGTTGACTTGGTTACATTCTTGTTGACTGAGTGACTGACAAGACAACCGACAAACGTGTGACGTTTACTCCTTGGTTTACTTTCTCAATGCGGTGGAAATGAATTGGCGGGGGGAGTTGAGTGTCGCTTCTTTACGTTAGTAATATTATAGTATTCTTTGACTAAAGTAAGTTTTAATATGTATTTTGTAATGCCGCCTTTTGCTGCAATGCTCTTAATGCACGCTTTTGCATTTTCCTGTAGTGTGGGGTTGTTTTTTCATTCTCGGATGATAGTTTCTATCAACTGCCGCTTGGTGTAAATTAGTTCTTTCGCCATCACCAGTTTGGTGAGTTCCCACATAGAGAACTATGGGGTTTATTTCTGGCGATTTCCCAGACCGTGGCAAAACAGAGAAATTTCTATTATCCAAGAATGCAGTCACACTTCTGGCTTTATGGCAAGAAGAAGAGTCATGCATAAAGATGTAGTAGTTATCAGGTAACCATTAAAAAACCTACGGCAGTAGGTGAGTTTCTATGAGTTGCTTGTACTGGTTCAAGACCAGTAAGTACAAGCAACTCATTGTCCTTTCATGGTCCTTTTAACAATGTATAGGCGCCCCATGCCTTAGGCTGAGATGCCAGACTACACCATGACACTAACGGAGTGTTTAACCCTCTCCACTCTCCACTAGGCAATCTGCGTGGATTTTTTTCCCAGGGCGTCGTCATCTCACAAAAGAACTTTCGTCAACCAAAACCTGAAATGTTGACTCGTCGGAAAAACACACCTGTAAAATTACAGAATTTATAGAAGAAAATCGTTAAAGACCTATTAAACTACTCAAAAAAGTTTTAATTATTCGACTCCAACCTGCAACAGTTATATTTTGATGTTGTCTAGCCCAGTGCAGTATTTTCTTTTTCATAGGATGGGTTAGGTCTTAGGCGTGGATTTTTGGTAGGTCGCCCCGACCCATCAGATTCTGTTCGACCAACCGCCTCCGTATTGTCCTTTCCGAAATATTTACACCATCGTCGTTCATCATCATGGTCAATCGAACAACGCTCTTTTTATAATTTTTGAGGCAGATGTCTCTGATTTTTTAACCGACTTCTAAATCAAAAAAATTATTTTTATAAAAAAATAAAACCGCCTTCTAAAAAACCACATCAAAAAAGTAAGAAATAATTCCTCACCAAATAAATAACGTAAGTACTTTGAAGTCGGGCGTGAAACATGTACAATTTTTTGTTGTTTTTGTTAAAACCCGCCCGACTTCAAAGTACTTACGTTATTTATTTGGTGAGGAATTATTTCTTACAAAAAGGAGGAGGTTCTCTATTCGTCTGTATGTATGTTTTTTTTTTGTGTATGTCCACCGATTACTCGAAGACGGCTGAACCGATTGAAATGGTTCAAACGTTATTACATCAGGTTGGTTTCCAAGTTGGTCCCATTTTTTGAAATTTTGAAATCGGTTCAGTAGTTTTCAGGAAATCTTGAAAATACTGTCGTTTTCGTTACCACTTTATGTGAATTTAATACTTATCTTTAGGCATAACTCCTTTGTTTATAAACCGATTTAGATGATTCTTGTTTTGTTAAAAAGGGGATACCTCAAGGTATTTTAACCGACTTCGAAAAAGGAGGTTTTGAGTTTGATCACATACCTATTTACCAGAAAACACGCAAATTGCCTGCACGATGCACTAAAAAGAGTGAAATAAAAATTATTTTTATAAAAAAATAAAACCGCCTTCTAAAAAACCACATCAAAAAAGTAAGAAATAATTCCTCACCAAATAAATAACGTAAGTACTTTGAAGTCGGGCGGGTTTTAACAAAAACAACAAAAAATTGTACATGTTTCACGCCCGACTTCAAAGTACTTACGTTATTTATTTGGTGAGGAATTATTTCTTACTTTTTTGATGTGGTTTTTTAGAAGGCGGTTTTATTTTTTTATAATCTATCAGTATGAAGAGTGGTGATCCTTTTCCTGACACATTTGCCATCGCGATTTGCTTCTAGAGGTTTTCTGTTGTAAATTTTAGTTTTTATTATATTAACGGCAGACTTTGAAACCCCAGCAATAGCTGCTATGTCTCTTTGGGAATGTGTAGAATGCTGTGACAACGTTTGTATCTCTCTACATTTTCTTGGAGACAATCTAGCCTTAACTTTTCAAAAAAACTAGAAAATTAAAGTTATCGCGTCGAGTAGACATTAATACAATGTAAATTCATAGACAAAACAGCAAGAATGTTGTTTTATGAACAGTTAGTCACCTTATATGGTTATTTAGGACAAGAAATTCGGTTAAAACTAATAAAAAATATAACAAACAAAAACACTACAAAACCGCGCTTTTTTGAAAAAATATCTATATGGGGAGAAATGTCACATTATCGACAGATGAATCGCATATCCTGTGTGCGCATAGCCACTTGCCAAAAACAATAATAAAGATACCAGTAGCAATATCAAACAAAATAAACTTTAAAAAACAACATAATTTACAGAAACTAATATTACAAACTATAAATTACATAAATATCAGCACTGTCCCTAATAATTTGGCCACCCACTGTAAACTAAACGACAGGCTAAAAAATATCATTTAAGCTATAAAAAGTACCACAAAGCTTCTTCGGAGTGTACTACAGGGAGATAATTTACAATTTCGTCTTTATTTAAGCACTATGATTTTTTTCAATAACGGCGCTAGTGTGCATACTGCATCCTCTTAAGAATTGTGTTTCGGCAAAAACAAATCTAACATAAATCAATACAAACAAATCAGAGCTATGATTACTTCGATCAACAATCATCATCATTTCAGCCGTACGACGCCCACTGCTGGGCATAGGCCTCCCCCAAGGATCTCCACAATGATCGGTCCTGCGCTGCCCGCATCCAGCGGCTTCCCGCGACCTTGACCAGATCGTCGGTCCACCTTGTTGGCCTGCTCACGGAACGTCGACCGGTTCGCGGTCGCCATTCGAGAACCTTTCCGCCCCAACGGCCATCGGTTCTCCGAGCTATGTGTCCCGCCCACTGCCACTTCAACTGCCACAGCAATCCTTCGAGCGATGTTGGTCGTATTAGTTCTGCGGATCTTATCATTTCTAATTCGATCGAGGAGGGAAATACCAAGCATCGCTCTCTCCATTGGTCGCTGAGTGACGTTGAGCTTTCTTATAAGACCCATAGTAAAAGACCACGTCTTGCTTCCATAAGTCTTAACACTGGCAACACACACTGGTCAACTATACTACTAGATAACCGGTTGGATAAACAGCCGAGCGAATAAACGTGCGCTCTTATTTCTTATCGATTCCTGTCATATTTGACGTAAGATCGTAACATACGTAACCTGGGACCGTACTCTGAAACGCCAATCCGAAACTTCGGTTAGCCCCGCCCCTATCACTCGATTCTGTCATGACTTGAGAGTGAGCGGGACGGGGCTAACCGAAATTTCGGATTTGCGTTTCAGAGCAGGCCCTCTGTTTCTCTGTTAAAAAAGTCAGTCGGTGCCACTTATGCGTTTTGTTTTAGTTCGTGATCGTGAGGCGTTATCTAATGGTATTGTTGATCATGACATATGGACGCGAGACGTGGAATTTCACTATGGGTCTCATAAGAAGGCTCAAGGTCACTCAGCGAGCAATAGAGAGAGCGATGCTTGGTATTTCGTATTTCCCTGCGCGATCGAATCAGAAATGATGAGATCCGCAGGAGAACTAAAACAACCGACATCGCTCGAAGGATTGCTCAGCTGAAGTGACAGTGCGCGGGACATATAGCGCGGAGAACCGATGGCCGTTGGGGCGGAAAGGTTCTCGAATAGCGACCGCGAACCGGACGACGTTCCGTGGGCAGGCCCCCTACAAGGAAGACCGACGATCTGGTCAAGGTCGTGGGAAGCCGCTGGATGCGGGCAGCGCTGTACCGATCATTGTGGAGATCCTTGGGGGAGGCCTATGCCCACGAGTGGGCGTTGTATGGCTGATGATGATGATTGTTGATTGAAGTGTGATAATGTGCTGTCGTAAGTATAGGTATATCAAAACTTTCGTTCGCACCCTCAAGGAAAACCATTATGCTATGCCCAGCCTCATTGTACTAGAGATTTTTTTGTGTTCTGTGATTGGTACAATCAACTCTACTCTCGACAGAGATTGGAGCGGAAACAATCTGCCTAAAATTGGTAAGCACTATGCTCCATTTAATGTTGAAAGCTTTGTCATGTTATTACTTAACACGTGAGGTGCTGTTTAAGTAGTGTAAAAGATGGACGAACTCGAACACCAACAACCATGCAACAAATTGTTATAGTTTTATCGTGGATCGCGATCACGTGACCTGCGATCCTGGGTGCCTAGCACGACCATCATTATATCACGTGATATGTTATAGCACGTCATACTGTCTTGCTTACACCTTAGTGGGGTAAGCAAGACAGCATGACGTGCTATATCATAACGCGTGATAAAAGCCGCTCATGCTAGGCCGGCTGGGTAGAATATGTTAAGGCGCTACTCGGAAAAAGTATGGACTTTTTGATTTAAAACTAGAGGACAGTTTACAGTTGTTACAAATCAGGTAGTAAGTTATTTATTTCTTCTAGCTTTATCTAGATTCGTATAGTTTCAAAAACATGTTTTTATGATTTTGCCTCGACACTTTTTCTTTTCGAAAAGACCTCTAAAAAATACGAAAATTCAATATTATTCTTAAGTGGGGTTACTTACACTATTGAAAATTTTATTAATGTACACCAATAATATTTAGGATCGTATATAGAAGCATTTTTTTTTTTAAATCGCTGTAGTTTTCTAATACGAAGTGATTTTGTGTGTTTTTTTGCGTAATCTGCAAAATCGGTCTCGTTCCCGCGCGCGTCGTTTTCTCATTGCTATCTCGCTTCAGCATAATTTTTTCGAGTATCGCCTTAACTAAGATTGCGCGAGGCACGTCCTGACGTTTACCTAATCACATATATGAAGTTTCAGTGGAGTGCATCCTTGCCGCGCACGATCGTAGCCTGTTGGATCGTTCGGTGAGGCTCCAGCTAATGTACCTAATAAATCTAAAAATACTAGGTAGCAGCTTAATGTTAATTTTCTTTGACTTGATCCGTCGAACCGGATATAAATATATTTAAAAAAAAAATCTTAATTATAAATATCTATTCGTTTTACGCAGGTTCGTCTGAATAAAAACAAAAATCATTTTCTTATCTTTGACTTTAATAGGTATATTAAATTCATAGCAGTAAAGTTAGTCCTTTGTAAAATAAAAGTATATTTTTTTTCATATCATTAAAATATAAATGAGAAATTTATTAGTAAAGACAAAAGAAATAATTCTTCACTGTTTTCATAATTACGAAACCAGTACCGTAGACCGGGGTTACTTTAGAAAAAAATGGGGCTACTTTGATTAAGTGAAAAAATGGGCATATTATCTACTAGCTGTGCCCGCGACTTCGTTCGCGTGGAATAGTGACTTTCGGCAGCATTTTTCATTTTTTTAGCTAATAAGGCTTTGCGTTTTTTGTGTATTTATTTTATATATATATTACTTTAGCGCTATGATACATATTAACACATTAAAAAAATATTTCACAGCCTTCCGCCCGCGGTTTTGCCCGCATGTACTACACGACGTTATCTCGAGGGAAAGTTATACTTCCCGGGATATCAATTAGTCTTTGTCACTCTCTAGCTCCTAAAATATCCACATACTAAAAAAAAAACACACCGATCCGTTGCTCCGTTTTGACGTGAAAGACGGATATACAAACAATACAAACAGTATGTCAAAAGAAAGAACTTATCACGCTGAACAACTTCTCTTTAAGAAGACCCTTGGTGGTATTTTTTTCTATTTCTTTTCAATGTATACAGCCCCAGTACCGGCAAAAAAATATGGATATGGATGCTTCATTTGATATTTGATGCCCATATTTTGTGCTTTTAAGGGCATAATATGGGCTTCAAATGTCAAATGAAGCCCATGTCCTTACCCATAATTTTTAGCCGGTAGCCCCCTGAATAGAAGCGCATACAGTTTTATAATAAGTATGAGTTATTTTATTTATTTACTTAATATACACGGTAATTTTTTTATCACCCCGGATAAAATTAAAAGGATTATTCTGCTCATGAAAACAGCTATTCCATACAAAAGTGCAAAAATATTTAATCAAAATGTATGGAACAGCTGATATTTTTTCGCGATTTCAGTGTTGGTCCAATAATAAAAGTTGTTTGTTTTCATCAGTAAAATAATCCCTAAAATATCCGGGGTGATAAAAAAATACCGTGTTTATTACATAAACAGTACCTACGTATTAACACATTAAAATTTTATATCACATAGCCTTCCACTCGCGGTTTTGCCGCGTGTACTACACGACGTTTTTCCGAGGGAATGTGATATTTTTCCGGGGTAAAATTAGCCTATGGGACTCTCTAGCTCCTAAACTATCCACATACTAAAAAAACAGGTCGATCCGTTGCTCCGTTTGGACGTGAAAGACGGACATACAAACAAACACACTTTCACATTTATAATATTAGTATATATTGTAAGTCAAAAGAAAATACTTATCACGCTGAACAACTTCTCTTAAGATGCTGTATTTGTATCTCTTATAGTTAAGCTGGGCTGCAAAAGCTGGGCTGCAAGGGTTCCAAATCAGGAGTACCAGACCTTCGATATTTTTCCGTCAATAGAAAATGTCCATGACGTTAAACAACTTTTCTTAAGACGCTATGTTTGTATCTCATATAGTTTAATCTGGCTGCTAGGGTTCCACATCAGGTGTACCGGACCTTCAAACTTTGTAAGTCAATAGAAAGTGCTCATCACGTTTAACAATTTTCCTTAAAATGGTATTTTTATATCTCTCATAGTTTGGCTGGACTGCTATGGTTCCACATCAGAAATTGCGATCTTCAAAATAAATTATAGCTATATGTTGGCAAGGACCAATAGCTGTATAACAAAAAAACTTTCATCAAAATCCGTCCCGTTAACTTTTTTGCCGACGTCATCACACGAAAAAATTCATCCCTTGTTTTCACCCTCTTCAGGGTAGTTTTTTTTACAAACTTTGAATGTCGTATTATTTATCTAATCAAAAGCCTATAAAATAATTTTGAAGCTTTTAGCTTTAAAAATGACGTAATTTCCATACAAACTTTCATCCCCTATTTCAACCCCTTACAGCCCTTTGTCCACATAATAAAGTAGCCTATGTCCTATCTCAGGCTCTAGACTATCTTTGTAGGTACCAATTTTTATTCAAATCGGTTCCGTAGTTTAGGCGTGATTGTGTAACACACAGACAGACAGATTCGCATTTTCGCATTTATAATATAAAAAATAAAGTAAGGATAGTTATATTTAGGCTACCAAAAGTCAGTTGAAAAAAATGGATAACAATAATAATTCAGTCAAAATAAACGTTGTCAACAAAGTCAACCCTTCGAATCAAAGTACCCCCAGTTAACCGTACTTAATTTTATGTTTAACTAGCTGACCCGGCAAACGTTGTTTTGCCATATAAATTTTATTGGACACGAACTTCGTATCACCTGCCTGACACAATGTCACTTATTTTAATTTTTAGTTTTTTGCATTCACAATGCAATTTTTATAATAGAAAAATGGAAAATGAAGTATTTTAGAAATCCCATCGGAGCTAGTTGTCAGACGGGTCGATTTTTTCTAAAATACTTCATTTTCCATTTTTCTACAATGTCACTTATTAAAAAAAAAGAAATCCTAAGCGGCAAAAATGTCAGTGATTAGATTACATACTCTTTGACATACCTTCTCTTTGGAAGCGGCTAAGAAATGACAGTTGTGTGAAGTATTACAGTCCGTTCAAGGATTATTTGAGTCACCGGGGAGTCACGCTATTTAATAGAAATTCTCTAAAGGATCATACTATGCGATTATTATAAGAATAGGACGGGTTGTTGACAAACTTCACTCTGAAAAGGTACAGTTTGCAAGAAAGTGCAAAACAAAATGAAAATATTTTTTTTTATTTTGGCAGAAGGTGGTTTGGGTATTGATTTAGATTGCCGAATCTAACTTCAATCAACGTGCAGAATCTAGCTGGCCAATCCTTTTACCATAATAGACCAATACAATTTTTCACTAGACCCGTATTTTACCAATCTTATTGTAAAGTTGATTGTTAAACTATTTTCATAACTTGAATTTCTGTTTTATTTAAATACTTAAACCAGTAAATAGAATCAAAATTCACATGGCATAGTACCTACTTATTAAAGTACCCCGCAGAACAATGTATGAAAAAATGGTTTCAGTTAAATATCACAAAATTTTAATTTGATTGAGATTCAAATTACCTGATCATTTTCGTAAAAGCATACTTTCATGAGTCCTATCCTATACTTTCTAAAAAAATCAAGTCAATGATTTGTATTTATCTGCAAATTATTCATACTTATGTTTTGGTTTGCTTGCACGAACATCATATCATCATCATATCGTAAGCTATGACATGATCAGCCCCCTGATTCACGATTTTCTTTTTTGCACACCATACTGAAGTGAAGTGAAGTTAGTTTGACAGCACTTTGACAGCTTGACGTCACAACATGGCGGTGTCCCTATCCTATTCTTATAATAATCGCATAGTATGACCCACCGGTGAACATGCTTCGCGCGCGTACAAAGACCTCTTTAGACTCTTATTCCTCCTAATCTATAGTATTCGTGTATGGGCACCTTTAGCTCATAGACAATAAGGTTAAAATTTGCAGTGGTACCAACAAACAGAAAATAAAAAATCTTATAAGATTTTTTGTGGTGGGTCGTAAAAATTTTTGTTTATCTTATCGGCGGCCATTACTCAAATGTCAAGTGGCACTTGTAATTTGACACCCATTGAAATTGAATCCTAGACCGGTTAACGGTTTTCTATACAAAATTACCATTTTTATTTTATAATTTTCCTGGATAAAAAGTAGCCCATGTTACTCTCCAGCTCTCAAATTATCTCCATACCGAAAATCTCGTCGATCCGTTGCTCCGTTTTGACGTGAAAGACGGACAAACAAACAAACAAACACACTTTCACATTTATAATATTAGTATGGACGGTCGTAACTAACCGAAGCATAACTCTCGGAGTTCCAAGTACTGATCTTCTGGACGGATGTCAATGATGTGGAAATCGATGATGGGTAGTCTGTCGGTGCTACCTCTCACCGTAATGTCTGTATACCGCCACTCGTCTTGAGGTGAATCAGGCTGCAATAAGAGTAATCAGTCAAAAACGTGATTTCATTATCAAAACGTTGTCCTTGATGTAAAAAATATAAAAAAAATGTTTAAGGCGAGGATTCCCGACCGAAATAGGCACGCTAACGCTTGCTCGGCCGCGCTCGATACACTTCACGCGGACGCAGCGACAGCCGGCAGTGAACTGTGAACTCGCGAGCGCCCCGCGAATCGAAAATCACTTAAAATTCAATTAAAAATTAACTAATAAAAAAATTAAAATTATGACGGCCGGAATCCCTCGGCTAATCATAGACAATCATTTTCGTATATTTTTCATTAACTAAAACCAAGTATACTGCAAGTAATACGATATTTGGATTACGATTAGACGGATGTTTGGGATTTTATTTGACACAGTAAAATATCACCAATCGAAAAAAAAACGGCCGGAAGCACTAGATAAATAACTGTAAAATAACATATATTTTTTCCGAGTTTTAAGTACTTGTGATTTGCGAGTCCATATTTTAAAATACCCTATTTTGGGGAATCAGCGCCTTAAGATGCGAATGCTTTAAAATAAAAAGTAAAGTAATTTTTCCATGTAAAGTATGAAAAAGACATTTATCACTAAATTGTATTTTGTAACTGTGACTCAACGCTCAAAACCCAGGTTTTGTAAGTCGTCTATAAATTTAATGAATTTAATACTTTAGAGTTTCATTTCTAGCCAGCCCCCCACTGACTTTTGTTATATTTTATTAGATAAATGAAAGAAATATTCGCGAAGTGATTAGGGCTAAAATGGTCTCTCTGAATGACAATTTGACACCAAGAATATGTCTGTGTGAAGTAGGTGAGGTGGATGTATGTTCAAGGCTTTGTGGAGTGGCCTAGCGAAATCCCTATTTGAACGATTTTAGAGTATCGCTCCCTAATGAAAGACTTCATCCGTCATTCCGGCCTATTCTGCTCAGCTGGCCCTATCTATAGACATACCTTGAATGCCCGAATTAACACCAGGCAGATCATTTAAGCAATAATAAATTATACCTAAAGAACTCACCAAAGTATTATTTCAACTTACATAACCCAAAAGTTACAACGTATGTCCTTCACATTGTGCACAAGGAAATAACACTCAATTTTACCACACACCGCACCACTCTACTCAATTCTTTAGCAGAACTTTGACACTCTCGTTTGGCACGTCTGCCTCCTACCGTAGCGTACTTACGTATCCCGAGCCTTGCCCACCATTTCCTTTTCGTCCTAACCATCCCTTCTATATTCCTTTATTGCCTCTTTGTTTATCCACTCAATGGTTCCTTGCCTCCTGGAGGCAAGTATTTTTACCCGCCCCAATGGTTCCTTGCCTCCTGGAGGCAAGCTGACAGCTAATTAAAATACTTTAATTAATTGTGTCAAATCACTCTTTGTTCCTATCCAACTTATAGTAATCTTAATCTAGACACTAGACTTATTTTAATCGTAGAACAAGAAATTGGTCCAATTTAATAAAAATTTGGCGTATTATATTCGATTGAAGTTCACCGACTTGCTTGCCTCCAGGAGGCAAGGAACCATTGCGTGGTTAAGGCAATGTTAGCTAAGTATGGAAAAATAAAATATAAAAATATAATTACATATATTGCACTAAATATGTTGTAATACATTAATATATACTTCTCGTGCCCTCAATACCCATCAAAAGTATATATTTAAAATTTATCTACTTTCAAAAAAGATGTCGATACGAAATCGATCCATACTTTTGTATACAGGGAACACCCGAAGTTATATTTTCACAATAGAACGTGATAGAATATCAAGTTTTGACATTGATTCAATTTAGTATTTATTACACCTAAATCCATTAAATTAATTTTGTGGATAACATCGTACCTTATTTATCGTGTTTTCATTAAATTGTAGTTTGATTTGTGTCGGTGCCATCCGACAACAAAGCGATATGATATGGAATTTTGCTATTAATCTCATATAGTTATTCTTACATCTAAATTCATTATATTAATTATGGAGATAGCATTTTACTACATGTATCCTGTTTCTAATAAAAAGTATTTTGATTCTTGGCGGGGCCAACCGTCAACAAAGCATGATCAAGCAATTGTACTTTAATTTACCTATAAGTACTGAATAATGTGTATAAAATCATGTTATTACTTTTAATATTCATATCAATTAATTTATTACTGAAATGTAATGTAAATAAAGTATCTAAGTAGCGTGTACTTTTACGTTAGTAAGTACACGTTACTTCCGGTTGAAAAGAAAAGAAATAGATAATTATTGTAATTATTGTATTTATAAATAATGTTATGTAAAATCATTATTTGATATTAGAATACTTTTTCATAATTGTTATATTTGTATTATGGTGTTTTCTGTAATTTTCTAAAACAATAATTATCTGTTAAATTGGCGGTAGACGCTAACATTTATAAGGTGAAGCAGCCATTTTATTTGGTTAGTCTGGTTCGAGCCGTGAGCAGTGTACAAGTTAAGTAACAATTCCGTTGTTTCATATTTCTCATTCCTTGTTATTTCTTGCTGTTTAATGCTGATGTATTGTCTAGTAAATATTGCTGAAGATTTGCCCTTGTTCGAAGGATATTCGGTAACTTGTTAAATGTAAATGCTTATTTGTTGATAATATTAAATTAAAGTTGTCCTTATCGGTTTCGAATAAATTATGTGAGTACTGAAATAATATAAAGTAACAGATTATAGAAAATGCTTGATGATATTCGTAAATGTTGTTTAATCTTTTACCATGAAAAGTAATGTTGTTGTAAATGTTGTTAAATGTGTTGTATGTTCAACAACGACATGATAATTTGTAAATGTCGTTGTTTCTGTTAAAGCTGGTGAGTTTTTTTCGCCCGTTTTTCTTGTCAGCTAAAAGATGTCCTTAACGGGTGGTAGGTAAAAAAATAAAAGGACGATTCAAAAGAATAAAATAGTTTATTAGAGATTTGAGATTTTTATTAATCCTGACCTTATTGAAATAGAAGCTTTATAGTTTTGTTTATAGTTATTTGAAAAGTTTAATGCTTTTATCAGAACAGTTATATTTAGATTTGAGATTTTTATTAATCCTGACCTTATTGAAATAGAAGCTTAATAGTTTTGTTTATAGTTAATTGAACAGTTTAATGATTTTATCAGTATAGTTCTATTTCTATATTATCCGCCCTAAATCTGTCAAACGCATTTAAATCTGCTAGTAATCACTAAGGCGACTAAAGGCTTTAGTTAGCATCCTCCTAAAAAAATATGATATCTATATTGTCGTATAGAGATTACTATTTGACTTCTCTTATTAACAGTTAGGCAATTTAACGAAAGCTTAAGCTAATCCTTATTATGCTTGTTTACTGTACGTCAGCTTATTATGTCCATATCCAAGGCATTGCCTTAATGAGTTGTAGTAACTCGCTGTGGTCCTACCGTACTACGTCGTTATTTTAATATATATCATCAGATACTCATAAGTTCCACATTTTCCATAACAAAACGTAATTTAGTTTTATAATATTGATAAAACTGTAATCGTCAAATAATCCAGTATTATTACTGTATAAGGTCCAGCGTTGGCATACGCATGCCCAAGAGCCTCTACTCATGCGATCACGATTCGTAGCACGCTTAACTACATTCTGCACGTCCCATAACTAATCCACCAACATCAATGGTTTTGGAACAGAACGATTTAAAGTATTTCTATTCTTCTTATTCTGAAATTCCCATATTACCTAAATCATACATAATACCTAACCCCATTATTATATTATTTATAGAGCCATCAATTCCGCTTCAAAGTTAATAATAAACTCGCGGTTATCAATAAAATCGTACGAACATCACTCGTTTGCATGTTAACTTCCTAATTGCGATTATATAATGTTTGGTCTTTTCCTAAAATGTGTATGATATTCACTAAGAGTAGTATCATTTTGAAAACTTATAAGATTTCTTTAAATATTTCTTATATGATTTATAGGAGACAGCATCCGACATTTTATGCACTTCTATTTATTGTATTACATTTATCCCCTTCGCAATTTAAGTTAAGGCATAAATTAAGATGACGAGCAAATCAAAGCCTCTTAGAGTTAACCCATAAATAAAGGTACGATCAACGCCAACCATTGGAATTATCTCTCAATTAAAATTTGAACCACGGTATAATTTTAACCCATCCCAGTCAACCCTAATCTCCACCTGCGCATTCGTACAGAATCTGAATGTTTATTAGATACATTCTTATCCATAGACGAATTGCTATCGTTATAATTACACTTAAACATGCAACTTATCTGCCCTTTATTCAGCTCCCAACTTCCAGGAACGTTCGTACCGCCTTCCTCAGCACTGAATTGCAACCTTCGCTGCTATCAGCTACAGGAATATTAGCAGGCCGCCGCTACTCCGAGGTACCGGTGCTCGGCAACTGAGCAGTGTCCGCTTGTGTCACACCCGCACGTAATGAAAATGAGATAGTTAGAAAATTAGCAATGTCACTTGTATATAATACATCAATAACCCCTTTCTCTTTCTTACACACTTCTGTCTACCATAGTTGTCATGAGTGATAGGTTACCCTAATTAATAATATCTTTACATTTATACCTATTGATAAGTTAAATACATTCCTGACTATTTTTTTCCTGGAGGCAATGATAATTTCCTTGCCTCTGAACTGCCTTTAGCTTTACACAATGCTGCAAACATTGCATTTGGTTATTAGTTTATCGCACCAACAGTTTACAGTTATTGGACTGCATCGAAACTGTCTCACATCACACTAAGTGTAAAAGTTTAGTCATAGTTAAACCCATTAGGCTTCAAATATATTACACCTTCAACCATACCATGTGCTGCTGGAATAGTATTATTAAACTAAATTACAGAAGATAAGTACCTGTCTCAGGCTGGCAAATCGAAAGCTTTTGACCGCATGGTTTTATTTCCAGTAACTGTAGAACTCCAATACACCGCTGACATTAAAAATAGTCATTATATAAGACAGATAGTAGGCATATGAATTGCTTACTTTATTATTACACAGTTAGCTGTTTGCAAGACTCGAACCCGCAACTATGGCTATTGTATGTAGCAAGCTGAACAAACCCTGTTCGTGATTATCATAATTCTACAATGTTTTACTTTGAATCTATGTGATCTACACCTTTTATTAATTATATGTGTCAAGATTTTCCCCCAGGTTTTACTCTAAATAATTTGCTCAACCGTTGTGGCCAACCAATACTCATCACAAACTTAATAAATTGAAATGTTTTCTCGATTTATGACAGGAGTAAAGTTAAAACATTTTATGTAAATACTTAACTTATATCTGGCACTTCGTTTTGTCAACCTTCCCCTGCTGGGTCTTCTACCATCGGCGAAACTTTTCTCGCTGGTGGCTCCTAATTGAAGCGACAACGGCAAATCACACAGTAAAATTGGTGATTTGGTTTCTCAGCCTCGAAGTCCTCGTTTCAGCATGTGCCCAGATGATATGGAATGTAAGACAAAATAAGGTTGAGATGTATTGTTCCTTCCTTCTTCCTTATTTGAACCAAACTTTTATTGGGCGTAGTATCTTAATAAAAGTTTCATAATTATTTATTAGCTAACTTATATCTCATCCTAATAAACCTAAACTATAGCTTAATTGTTTATCAAAGTCTATCATATTTGAACCCTGACGAAAACGGGTTGTTTGTTTCTTAAGTATGTTAATTATTGGAAGTAAGATTGTTGTATCCATGTTTAGTAACCCTATAAGTAAAGCGTATACGCTACGTTATTAATGCTATCTGTGTCTAAATTTCGCTTGCTGAGGATTGGTTTATGCTATGTTCACAAAGTCTCAATTGGAGAAAATTAGGTCTAAACTTTTGAAAATTAATTTCTCTTCAGTTATTATAATTCTTTAATAGTTACATTAGGCAAAATGGAGTATCATAATTGTATTTATTAATATCTAGGACCAAAATGAATATTTAACCAACTTTTCCTTATGTTGGGGTTTATTCAAAATCTTATAGTATATACTTTATTTTTAACCTGGTATAGTAGTGTCAAAATTGTTTGTCGTATCAAATGCTTATAATTCTCCAGGTTTAGGTGATATACGTAATTCTTCTTCAAATGGGTTATTCAAGCCAACATTAGGCGACGGCTTTGAAGAAATATCCATTAAAACGACATTTTCCTTCCGTTTGTCCATCTTGCACATTAATTTGGCGCAAAATCAGTGACCTTTTGTTTGACAATTTTAACATTGACAGCCGACGACTTTATTCTATCTCCGCTAAAAGTCTATGAAATGGAGATAGAGCAAAACTGATTTGCAACGGAGTTGTGTTTAATGGGACATAGTATAAGTAGTAAGTTACTACCAAATTTTACACGAATTTATCAGTTATGGAATAAATAAAAAATGGACATAGAGTAATAAAAACAAACACGATGGCGTTGCTAGATTTAAAAATGTGAAAATTGGACATAGTACAAACCAATAAACTAATCCTTTTTAGCTATACGGACTATCGATTACAAACATTAAAACGTTTTAAAGCCATTTTAATTTTTACCCTCCTCCGACTCTAGATCTGTTGTAGTAGGTGTTTGTTTGTTTAACAACTAATTTCATACCTCTTTCAAAACGAACTGATTTAAACAGGTGCCTTGGCACTGTGCCTTAATGTTTATAAGGCTGATTTTCCCCGGATAAATCGGGACCTGATTTAAAACATTATTAATGTATATTTTTATTGTATTTTTTTCCCACTATCACACTAAGTTTTATTAAAGATGATTGTTACCGACTCACAGGAGGACTGAATCATAACCCCTACAATAGTAGTAATTACATAACTTTGCTTTGTTTCCTTAAACAATCACAATATATCATTAGTTCATAACAAAACTTTTATCGTTGTGAATACAGTTGTTTCTCTTCTGTTTTTTTTTATTTCATTTTATTCTTTTTTATTTACGTCTGATATTGCGTATTGAAAAACTCTATTGTTGAAATAGTTGAATAATGAGACTTGACACAAAAGGGTTGCTACCATTGTTCCATACAAATTCCTCTTAAACTCTTGGTTAATTAATTTTTTAAAACACACTTTTAGGCTTGGCAGTTATCGTTTCTTTACTTACCCGAACGTCTTTAGTTATTTAAATAAAGATCCCGTTGTAACAATAGTAATTGATACATTTGATGACGGGATCCTGGTCACGGCACCACTTTGTGACTCAACGCTCAAAACCCAGGTTTTGTAAGTCGTCTATAAATTTAATGAATTTATTACTTTAGAGTTTCATTTCTAGCCAGCCCCCCCACTGACTTTTGTTATATTTTATTAGATAAATGAAAGAAATATTCGCGAAGTGATTAGGGCTAAAATGGTCTCTCTGAATGACAATTTGTCACCAAGAATATGTCTGTGTGAAGTAGGTGAGGTGGATGTATGTTCGAGGCTTTGTGGAGTGGCCTAGCGAAATCCCTATTTGAACGATTTTAGAGTATCGCTCCCTAATGAAAGACTTCATCCGTCATTCCGGCCTATTCTGCTCAGCTGGCCCTATCTATAGACATACCTTGAATGCCCGAATTAACACCAGGCAGATCATTTAAGCAATAATAAATTATACCTAAAGAACTCACCAAAGTATTATTTCAACTTACATAACCCAAAAGTTACAACGTATGTCCTTCACATTGTGCACAAAGAAATAACACTCAATTTTACCACACACCGCACCACTCTACTCAATTCTTTAGCAGAACTTTGACACTCTCGTTTGGCACGTCTGCCTCCTACCGTAGCGTACTCACGTATCCCGAGCCTTGCCCACCATTTCCTTTTCGTCCTAACCATCCCTTCTATATTCCTTTATTGCCTCTTTGTTTATCGGAGCCTTTGTTTATACCCAACTTTCTCAAATTCTATGGGTTTAATGGTTATTAGTAAGCGCATGTTGGGTGCATCCCAAGAATTGCTTCCCCGACACGTGGCCTTTTGTCTTTACAACATCTACCTCTTGGTTATATGGTTAAAGAATATTTATTTCTCATACGAAATACAAATTTCACTTACTGAGAAACATAAACAACTTAAATAAACTTAAATAGGTACAAACGCACAAACTTAAAATATGAAAAAAAAACAAACACATAAATTGACAATAACATTGCGGGTTGACTAAAATAAACATCAAACAAATGCTGTTTGACGCGTACGATACGAATCGAACCGAGCGCAGTCTTCGGTCGTCATCGTCATGTGTCGTCACTTTGTGCTAACATGGATGTAAGACGCGGCTGAGCGTACTGGACGCGGCAATGATGCATTCTGAATGTAAATGAATATTTTCTTTGTTTTGTTGATATTTGAATGCTGTTAAGATTTATTAATAAATTGAGAGTATTAAAACTAATTGCTAAATTATAATAAAAATACGGAATTTTTATTATAAATTTATGGAGCATCAATTTTTGAAGAAATAATTATTTAATATTATATATTGAAATATTTGGCAAAAACTTAATGTATTATAAATAGTAACATTAATAATAATATGTATACCTACATATATATATTAATTAATTATTATTATCATCATATATTTATGAATTTCATTTTGTAGCCAGTTTTAAGATAAATTTTAATTATGAATTGATCTGTTATTTTATTACCTTTTGAATTTTAAAAACGGTTTTAGTTATTTATTTAAAAATATTTATTTATAATATGTTAAAGAATTTAAATAATTTTTATTTTGTTAATAATGCGAGCTTTAAGCAACCGTTTGTATGAAGTCATTGATTTGGTGTTTTTTATAGAATCTGGTAATTTATTATAAAGTGAAACTCCATCATAATGAATATTATATTTACCATAGTTTGTTCTAGGATGACGTGAAACAAGATCATTAGCGCTTCGTAATTGTTTTTTTAGAATTTGGTGTTTTTTCGTAAATGTTATATTTGTATTTATGTCACCATTTAATATTTTGCGAATAAGTACACAAGTAGCATAGACATAAGTTTGGTATAAACTCAATATCTCCGTTTTTTGAAATATTTTACTAGTGGATGTGCGAAAATTGTATTTAAAAAGAATTTTTACTAATTTATTTTGAACTGTTTGTATTGTTTTTAAGTTACTTTTAGATGCAGTACCCCATATTTCTATTAGATAATCTACGTGAGGTTTGATAAGCGAGTTATAGATAAGGTAGCAGACTTTCTTCGGTAGGCAATTTACAATATTGTAGATTTACTAATTTGGATTTAATTTTTTCTAAGTGTGGTTTCCAATTTAATCTATTGTCAAAGATAATACCAAGATATTTTTCTTCCGACTTCCTTTTAATCGGTTCATTATTGATCAAGAGTATAAAATTTTCATATTTTTTTTTGTTTTTGGCCGAAAAGATAACAAAATTAGTTTTATTTGAATTCAAAGTAAGTAAGTTATATTTAAACCAATCGCTTAAAACATTTAAATCATTTTGAGCTTGTGAAATGATAGCATGCAGTGAGTGCCCATAGTAAAAAACACTGGTGTCATCTGCGTAAAGAGATATGTCACCCGTTAGGTTCGTTTTCTGTATATCATTGATATATATAAGGAACAGAAGTGGTCCTAATATTGAGCCCTGGGGGACACCGCAAGTAATAAATCTCGGTTCACTCTGAGAATCGCCTATCCTAACAATCTATCTACGATGTGATAAATAGGATTTAAGTATTTTATATGCATTTCCCCTTATACCAGCGTCGAATAACTTTTCTAGAAGTATTTCATGTGACACAGTGTCGAACGCTTTCTTAAGATCAATAAATATTCCCGGTACTATTTGTTTTTTATCAATTTTGTCTTTTATTTTAGTAACAAGGTCAATCGTTGCTGAAAGGGTGTTTGTTTTACGTGTAAAACCATATTGTTTTTGATAGAAAAAGTTATTTGAATTGAGAAATGTTTCAAGGCACAAGTGAAGAACCTTTTTATATATTTTTGACAGAACGGGGAGCACAGATATTAGCCTATAGTTGCAAGGATCATGTTTTGTTCCTGATTTGTGGATTGGAATAATTTTAGCGGTTTTTAAACTTTCCGGAAAACACCCTTCCTTAAAAGACTTGTTTATTGCAGAAGCGAGATTTTATACGTTTTATTGATTTTGTATTGATAGCATCAATGCCGCAGCTAGTATTTGCATCTAAGTTGTCTAAAATTTTAAATATTTCACTTGCTGTTACCGGGGTAAGTTCATTTAATTGTGTCTTCTGCGATGACCCTTCGTCTTGAGTAGTTGGAATACTTCGTTTATGATACTTGGCTGGGATTTCATTAGCTAGTAAAGCGCCTATTTTTGAGAAGTAATTATTAAACTCTTCGCAAATTTGCTTTTTGTCCGTGATTACTTTTGATTCCACGTTTAGTTTATCTGGTCCAGAATCTGCTTTAACCCTGTTGTTAGTCAAGTCACTTATTAATTCCACATTTTCCTCGGGTTTTTTGCAGTTTCTTCAAATTTTTTATGATAGTAAGTATTCTTTGTTTCCTGTATTATTCTTGCTGTCTTTGTTTTTTCTTTTTTATATTGTTCTTCTATAGTCTTGTCGTTTTTGTTTTTTATGTGGCTTTTCCATAATCGGTTTCTGTTATCCAATTTTTTTATTATTTCTTTGTTGATCCAATCTTGCTTAGGGGGATTTAGAATTTTGGTTTTGACGATTTGGCTTTGAGATATACAGTATAATAATTTCCTCTCTATTTTTTCATAAGAAATTTCATTTGGGTCTATCGTTAGTTTTGCATAGGATTCGTATTGCTTGTCATAATCGGTTTTTGTATATTGAACCCTTTTTAATGCTGGAGGTTGTATCTGTTTTGCCTCAAAGTATATGTGCTTGTGATCAGACATCGCTGAGTTAATAATAGCAAAATGAAAATGAAATTTTTTTACGTTTGAACATACGTGGTCCAGAATAGTTTTTGTTTTAGATGTTTCTCGTGTACAATATTTCTCATTAATTTTATTTATTATATGATAGTTGTTTTCTTTATACATACTTTTATATTTTTGCGTTGAACTATCAGAAGGTTTCAATAAATCAAAGTTGAAGTCGCCAAAAACAATGCATCTCTTCGCTTTTTGGAGTTGATGGGAATAAGTATCCAAGAAATTGCTTACATTCGTTCTTCCAGGTTTGTAGACTACACAAATATCCAAAGAAAACTTGGATATATGTACCCACAGATAGTGATTGTCATCATCGCATATGCTCTCGATAAGATTATGGTCTATGTTATCGTGCACAAATATTGAAACTCCTCCTCCTCTACTTAGTTGTCTGTAGTTATAATAGTGTGTGTATCCAGGAATCTGCAGTCTTTTAGCCTCATCTTCAGTTTTTATCCATGTTTCAGAGAGGACAATCAGGTCAATGGTGCCTTGGAATGATTTAATTATACATTTTAGTTCATCTAATTTGCCTAGTTTCATAATACTTCGAGCATTTGTATAAAAACATTTAAGAGATTTTTTTGTTCTACTTACGTTGGCATAAGTATCAGCAAGCTCGTATGTACTTTTCTCGTTTATAAAAAAGACTGCGTCGTGTTGCTACTGGTTCCCATGGATCTTGATGTAGATGGTTCTATTCACAATTGTTTTAAATTCAATGCAAGCATCCAACATGTTGCATGACCATTGAAATATCTAACAATAGTTTCCCATTTCCTGAGTTTTAACTACTCCATTACTTGTTTGAGACCTAAAGTAATTTAGCCTTAACTAACCTTTTTTTTTAGAATAAATGTGCAACAAAACCAATAGCCTACATCAAAATATTATGGTAAAGTTAAAATTTATTTGTAATATACCTAGCGGCGTTACATAACTTTAGGTATTATTAAAATAAAATTCTAATTCTTATTTTTTTGTAGCAGAACAGACCACTCTGATGATCACAATCTTAGTCGATGGTTTCGGACCTTTCGTTTTTAATGGATATTGTTATGATCCCTTACACATAGGCTAGATGTATAGATGTACTATGCGATTATTATGAGAATAGGATAGGGACACCGCCATGTTGTGACGTCAAGGTGTCAAATTTCGAAATTTTAAGTCAATAAAAAAAATCAGTCAAATACCCAATAATAATTATGATGATATCCAGCACAAAATTTTTAGCAAGTATAAATATAAGCAAGGCGTTCATTTTTCCTTGTAAACGCCCCTGTGGTCTAGTGGTTTACACCACCGATTTCAATAACATGCGTCTGAGAGGCGCACAGTTTTAAATACCAATTATTTCGCAGATAAAAATAAATATACTTATTTGTGTACTTTTTTTTCGTTTAACACTATTAATTAATAAATAAATAAAACAAAAATGTGTATTATTATTTGTTTGTTGTATTTAAAGCGCTACTCGCGTTGACATAACCAAGAATTTTTCTAGCTCGGTATACTTGTGGAGGTCTCCAAAAATTGAACGGATAAGTTCCTCTTCGGAAGACAGCTGACCATTTTCTTCTGGAAGGAGCCTTTCACAATTTTATAATAAAATGCCGGAAAATTCTTATGCATGTGAAATACTGCCAAGATGGACTCTCATATTAACTGTTAATCCCAGTTTTTGTATCTGGGAATAAGAATGTTTTAATGAGGCGTTAATCTCATCTGCTCTGGTCCCCTGACTTATAACTGGAAGGGTTTGATGAAAATCTCCCGAGAACAAAACTGTAATGTTACCCATTGGCCTGTCATCTCGGCGATTATCCCGAAATTTTCTATCCACAGCTTTGAATTCATTTATAGCGACTGGTCTCCAGGCTCATAAGATCAGACTTAAAGTTGGTGTTCCAATATTGCTAATGCGAAATCTTACTCCGCCAAAACTATGTATCGGAAGTCGGAACCCGACTGTGACCGACCGTATGTGCTTTGCAGAGAAATATAATCGAAGCTGAAATTCTCATCGGGTGTGGTGCAGGTAAAACTGTATTTATACCAGTATTCCACTCATCCCTAACAATTTTCCATTTGAGTTCAAACGCACAATAGTTTCCTCTGACAACTTGCTTTGCGATGACAATAAATAAGTCGCAGAGACAGACGCTGAAAACCGCTGGTATTGACCTGAGAACTGGTTGTTTTTCACACGGCCAACTTTATGTTGCTTTCTCGCGGGTCAGTAACGCTTCGGGACTTATATTGGCCCCCGAAGGAAAAACTACCAATGTAGTTTATAAAGAAATTCTACGACGGTCGTAAGTCATAAAGGTCGTAAAGTCTGCGCGAACGAAGTCGCGGGCACCAGCTAGTAGTAAATAACTTCCTTATCATTTTCTTATCTGTAACTTTGATATATCAAATTCTTAGCAGTAAAGTTAGTCCTTTGTATTTTTATGTTGTATGGGTATGCTGTTGGCTTCACACTGAACCTTAGGGTTAAGAAGAAGCCTAAGATGGAGCGAGCTTACCCAAAAGCAGCCTATTCACTCTAGCTTTAAAAATTATAGGGTTGTAGTCATTCGGGAAAACAAACGCAGGCAGGTATTAAGTACCTATGTTTTTTTTTACTTTTAATGGGTTTGCTCTTGATCCCAATCAAGCCCATGGGCTAAGATAGGATCCACGATAGAGCGAGCTAACCCAGAAGGTGCCCATTCACCATTGCTTTGAAGGTGGTCGGGTTATAAGTACTCGGGAATACAGACGCAGGGAGGGAGTTCCATTCCTTATTCCATTCCTTGGCGGTGCGCATCACAAAGGAAGAAGAAAAGCGCTTGGTACGCATTCGCGTGATGTTAACCAAGTAAGGATGATAGCCCGCTGTGCGTCTAGGTTTTCGGTGGTAGAACGGGGATGGCGAAGTGATCTTATGCAGCTCAGAAGCACACTCACCGAAATACAGCCTGTAATATACCGACAAGCAAGCCACTTTACGTAGATGGGTTAGACTATGGAGCTTGGTTTTTACCAGCTCATCGTCTCCGATTAGTTTTCTGGCTCTGGATTCCGCTGAGTCAAGTGCTGCTAATTGGTATTTAGCTGAACCATCCCAGAGGTGAGAGCAATACTCCATGCATGACCGGACTTGCGCTTTGTTAAGAGTCAGAAGCTGCCCGGCGTGAAGTATCGCTTAACCTTATTCAGAATTCCCAGCTTTTTGACAGTAGTTTGAGTTTTACACCCAATGTTGTCGCGGAAGTTAAGGCGATACTCGGAAAAATTATGCTAAAGCGAGACAGCAATGATAAAATGACGCGCGCGGGAGCGAGACGAATTTTGCAGAATAACCAAAAAACACAAAATCACTTCGTATTAAAAACTATAGCGATTTTTAAAAAATGCTTCTATACGATCCTAAATATTATTGGTGTCTACTAATTACACCAATTTTCAATAGTATATGTAACCCCATTTAAGAATAATCTTGATATTTCGTACCTGTGTTTTAGAGGTATTTTCGAAAAGAAACGAGGCAAAATCATTAAATCGTGTTTCTGAAACTATACGATTCTAGATAAAGGTATGAAGAAATAATAATATCTTATTACCAGATTTATAACAACTCTAAAGCTGGCCATTGACGGTCAAATTTTCCTAAAACTGTGGCGTAAAACTCCGGCGTCAATCCAAAATTTGATCGTGAATGTCGAATCGTCACTCCAGAGTTTTAACTGACGACGCGCCACGCTATTTTCCGTGGCTATCATAAATCCAACGGCGCGTCGCGCCAAACTGACCGTCAGTGTGTGATCGTCATTCCAATAGCGTCAGTTTGCTCGCAGCGCCCGCCCGCGGTGGTGCGGTGGTCGAGCGTGCTGTGTATAGTTTTGCCACAGTTTAAAGCAATCTTTCTATACAGTTGGACGACGCCCTTGAAGCTGGGCGATGCCGACGCCTGTATAGGTATTTACGTAAGTACGTAAGGGTTGTCACTTTAAAATGTGACAGTGGACCTTTTACGACCCCGAGTGGGTACATTGGTATTGCGATATTAAATTAATAAAATAATTTAATAATACAATGCAATGTCAAAAATATAAAAAAAATCAAAATGGCGGCGTAATTTTTTGTTTGCTGGCTGATTTCGATGAAATTCAGTTTCTGGTACTATTTTGACAAGAAAACAGCAACGAAATGTTAAACATATTAAAAATCCAAGATGGCGGCCGACTTTTTTGTTTGTGGGCCGATTTTGATAAAACTCAGTTTCTGGTTCTATTTTGACAAGAAAACAGCAACGCAATGTTAAAAATATAAAAATCAAGATGGCGGACAATTTTTTGTTTGCAGGCCGATTTCAATGAAACTCAGTTTGTGGTTCTATTTTGACTAGAAAACAGCAACACAATGATAAAAATATTAAAAATCCAAGATGGCTGCCAACTTTTTTGTTTGTGAGCCGATTTTGATGAAACTTGGTTTTTAGTACAATTTTGACAAGAAAACAACAATACAATGTCAAAAATAAAAAAAATCCAAGATGGTGGCCAACTTTTTTGTTTGTAAGCTGATTTTGATGAAACTTAGTTTCTGATACCTATTTTGACAAGAAAACAGCAACGCAATGTTAAAAGTATTAAAAATCCAAGATGGCGGCCAACTTTTTTGTTAGCAAGCTGATTTCAATGAAACTCAGTTTGTGGTTCTATTTTGACTAGAAAACTGCAACTCAATGTTAAAAATATAAAAATCCAAGAAGGCGGCCAAATTTTTTGTTTGCTGGCTGATTTTGATTTAATTCAGTTTCTGGTACTATTGACAAGAAAACAACAACGCAATGTCAAAAGTATTAAAAAATCCAAGATGGCGGCCAATTTTTTTGTTTGTGAGCCGATTTTGATGAAACTTAAGTTTTTAGTACAATTTTGACAAGAAAACAACAACACAATGTCAAAAATAAAAAAAAACAAGATAGCGGCCAACTTTTTTTTTGTAAGCTGATTTTGATGAATCTTAGTTTCTGGTAAAATCGAGTTTTATCCAAATCGGCTCACAAATTAAAAAGTTGGCTGCCACCTTGAATTTTTTTATTTGTTTGAAATTGCGTTGCTGTTTTCTTGTCAAAATAGAACCAGAAACTAAGTTTCATCGAAATCGGCCTGCTAACAGAGAAGTTGGCCGCCATTTTGTATTTTTTTATACTTTTAACATTGCGTTGTTGTTTTCTTGTCAAAATAGTACCAGAAACTGAATTTAATCGAAATCGGCCAGCAAACAAAAAATTTGTCCGTATCTTGGATTTTTATATTTTTAACATTGCGTTGCTGTTTTCTGGTCAAAATAGAACCACAAACTGAGTTTCATTGAAATCGGCCTGCAAACAAAAAGTCGGCAGCCATCTTGGATTTTTAATATTTTTAACATTGCGTTGCTGTTTTCTTGTCAAAATAGTACCAGAAACTGAGTTTCATCGAAATCAGCCTGCAAACAAAAAAGTTGGCCGCCATCTTGGATTTTTATACTTTTAACATTGCGTTGTAGTTTTCTTGTCAAAATTGTACTAAAAACCAAGTTTCATCAAAATCGGCTCACAAACAAAAAAGTTGGCCGCCATCTTGTTTTTTTTTTATGTTTGACACTGTGTTGTTGTTTTCTTGTCAAAATTGTACCAAAAACCAAGTTTCATCAAAATCGGCTTAAAAAAGAAAAGTTGCCCGTCATTTTGGTTTATTTTTATTTTTGACATTGCGTTGTTGCTTTCTTGTCAAAATAGTATCAGAAACTAAATTTCATCAAAATCGGATTGCAAAAAAAATGTTGGCCGCCATCTTGTTTTTTTTATATTTTTGACATTGTGTTGTTGTTTTCTTGTCAAAATTGTACCAAAAACCAAGTTTCATCAAAGTCAAAAAAGTTGGCTGCCATCTTGGATTTTGGAAATTGCCTTTTTTTAATAAGCGAGATGAAGATTTGCACTCACTCACACTACATGTCGTATGCACCATAATATTAATTTAAAAATAAATTATAACGATAAAGACGTGATAGCCCTGGAAGACTTGTCCCGAGTTACTATGAACGGCGTTGTATGTAACTCGGGACAACCACTCCCCCGTCTCACCCCGCAAGCCCCGCACGATTGACCTGTCTAGACTTCTCCGTCGGCCTACTGTATGAAAAGTTGCTTATTCTGTGGTTTTGCTTTTACAAGTAGAACGTGACGTACCGAAAATTTAAAAATAACTAGCTAGCGATAACTTTTTCATTCATTGCTTTCTTTCTTGTCTTTAGGGTTCCGTACCCAAAGGGTAAAAACGGGACCCCTAACTCCGCTGTCCGTCTGTCTGTCTGTCACCAGGCTAATATCACATGAACCGTGATAGCTAGAAAATTATGGTTTAACAGATGATGTATTTCTATTGCCGCTATAACAACAAATAGGTACTAAAAACAGAATAAAATTAACATTTAAGGGGGCCTCCCATAAAGTAAACGTGATTATTTTGCTGTTTCTTGCTCGATGTTAATAATGGCAATTATGTAGATGTTTGAAGTATTTTCAGAATATTTAGTTGTATACTCACTTTAAATATAAACATAATAAATTAAAATGAAGTTCATATTTGGAGGGTTCCCCTACAACAAACGTGATTTTTTGCCGTTTTTTGCTCGATATTATATAACGGCAAATATGTAAACGCTTGAAAAATTCTCAGAATATTTAGTTGTAAGTATACTTACTCACTTTAAAAATAGATAAGTTATATTAAAATAAAATTCATATTTCAGGGGGGCTCTCATACAACAAACGTGATTTTTTGCCGTTTTTTGATCAATATTAATAATGGCAACATGTAGATGCTTAAAATATTTACAATATATTTAGTTGTATTTCTTATTCGGAATAAGAATCCATTTTTTTTTATCGACAAAAATAAGTAGTACACGTCTTTCAAAAGCCCGGCCGGTCGAAAACTGAAGAGACGGCGGCGCCACGCCAGTCAGTGGGGAAATCTAGTAGGCCTAAAACCATTTGGAGTGACGCCACAGTTTTAGGACAAAACTGATCGTCAATGTCCAGCTTTAAACTTTATATCAAAAAGTCCATACTTTTTCCGAGTAGCGCCTTAACTTTGTGAAACTTTGTAAAATAAAACCTTTATTTTTTAATAATAAGTATTGAAATATAATGAGCAACTTTTATTATTAAAGACAGTAGAAATAATTCTTCACTGTTTTCATAATGACGTAACCAATACTTATAATTGTATTATTGGTACGTTACAATTTTATGTTTAATGCTCTTAGCTAACCGAAGCATAACTCTCGGAGTTCCAAGTAAAAGTACTGATCTTCTGCACGGTTGTCTCTGATGTAGAAGTCTATGATGGGTAGTCTGTTAGTGCTACCTATCACCGTAATGTCTGTATACCGCCACTCGTCTTTAGGTGCACTAATCTGCAATAGACGTGATTTCATTATCAAAAAGATCTCTTTACTGCTGTAAAAGTAAATTAAAAATGGTTGCGAATGCTTCAAAAGCGGTGATTTTTCTTTTCTACATGTCTAGCTGGACCCGGCATGCGTTGCAATTCTATGCAAAGTATGAAAAATAAAATTTATGAGTAGACTGTATTTGTAACTTTGTTATGAAAATAAAATTCTAATTCATATTTATTTTGTTTTTGTAACAGAACTGAACACTCTAATTAAGACTCATCACATCTCGGTTGATGGTTTCAGACATTTCCTTTTGAGTGGATAATGATTACACCCCGTATACACCCATGGAGTGGTGTACGTCAGTAGATATTAACGCCGCCCAGAAAAAAAATAAACAAAATATTTTCAAGTAATTACTTACCGTGCATGCATGTTTACTGCCGTGCAACACAGTCCAAGATACAGGACTATAGTCAGAAGGATAAGGTCCGATTCTGACTTCGTTCCATGAGTACAACTGTAAAGATGTTTCGTTACTCTCCATGACATACGAGTTTTTGCAGTGATACCTTATTGTTTGTGTGACTTGTTTAGTTTTGTCCCGTAGCCAAGATAACTGAGTCATTGTAATCTGCAACAGAAATATGGGTAAATAAAACTCTTGTCTCTTTCTTAGTACCTATCGTATATGAAAACATCCATTATCACATTCGCTAAACCACTTTTTTTTCGTAATAAAGTGGTTGTGATATACGGACGGACAGACAAATATGAATAAGACAAATATGTTAAGGGTTTCGTTTTTTGCTATTCAGGTACGAAACCTTAAAAAAAATGTCTTTACTCTTTTGATATTTGTGTACGTGTATAATGTACTGGTGCTCCCATACTGTGTTATAAAATGTTAACAAACATTAGTAAACTTTGTTATCAAACTTTTGATCACAAAGTAAAAAAATGTTGGGCTATGTCAGTAAACATTTCTAAACAAAAAGTATTGCAGCACATAAAACATTAAACAATTCCCAACATTTGTTAGTAAATGTTTGTAAGAGAATGTTTGAAACATTTTCTAACAGCAGTGTGGGAGCACCATAACATAGAAACTTCAATATTAAGTAGTTTCTACAAATAATTAATTACTAGCTTCCCGCCCGCGCCTTCGCCTGTGAGAATATGATGTTTTTCCGGGATAAAAAGTAGCCTATGTCACTCTCCAGCTCTCAAACTGTTCTCAGACCAAAAATCACGTTGATACGTTGCTTCGTTTTAACGTGAAAGACGGACAAACAAAAAACAAACACACTTTCTAAAACTAGTATTCACATTTATAAATTTTTACTTTTGTTGAATAATAAGTTTATGCAGCATTATGTGCTTTCTCTGTGACTGTCGTGTTGAAAACAACTGACTTTAACATTTCAATGTTATTACTAATGTGTGAGTATTGGAGCAATTATACCTAATTTCACTAACATAAGTGTTTCAAAGTTATAATGTGATAAGTAACACCACCTACACCCCCACCAATAAAAATGAAGTCTCCATTCAGTAAATTTTTATATATTCAGTAGGTATTTAAGGTACTTTCCCTCCATGTGGCATAGTTTTGGGACGCCCTGTATATAGTAGTAACTTTTATCTCATAATAAAAGTTGCTCCATTTAGGTATTCGTACTTACATTATAGAACTCTGTCAAATTGAATCGCCTACTGGAGCTTTCGTCGAAGTAGTTGCTCATCCAAAGATTTTCAGTTTGGTTTTTAAGGGTGTAAAATGCTTTCTCTTGAATGGCTGACATTGGTAGTTCCGGTAAATTAAGACAAGTATGGTGTGTAGGCAGTCCTTTGCATTTTACTTCAAATTTGTTTGAGCCGGGAAATACCCAAATTCTGTCTGTAAAAAAAGAGGTCCTTAATAAGTAGTAGTTAATGTAACTGTCACATTATAGGGGTTATTAATTAAAAGACGAGTTTTTAATAGTATCCCACGAGTGCAAATCCCCAAGTGCCTTCCTTAAGTTATGTGCAGTCTCATACACTACTTTATCTGCACTCATGTACATTTACAATATTTTTTCAAAAAATAAGAAAAATATGTGGATTTGCGCCAAACCCTGCTTATAGGAGTCTATACGGTCTACGCCTTGAAACGGCGCAAACGGCTGAAAATAGAAACACCATTTACTGATTAGCATACAACTAGAGTCCAAACGACTGAAGATAGAGACACCATTTTAGAAGGTAGATACCTTTTATGGTGTAGGTGAGCACTAAAAACGGATTTTAGGTCCTACAATCCTACTCGTATAACACGACCACCTTCAAAGCAAGGGGTGAATAGGCACCTTCTGGGCTAGCTCGCTCCATCGTGGATCCTATTTTAACCCCTCGGCTTGTTTGGCATCAAGAGCAAACCCATTATAAGTAAAAAAAAGAGTTACATAAGAACCACGTGTAGCCGTTATAATAACGAATAAACTCAGAAACTACAGGACTGATTTCGTAAAATATTTCACCTATATAAGATACAATTATTCCTGAGTTACATAGGGTACATTATATCCTAATATTTATCACCCTATATTCAAATCACGCCGACAAAGTGGTGAAGTAAAATTTTGAGAAAATTTTTCATTCACCTCCCTAGACGTGAAGTGGCGATGTCATTTTTTTCTTGTCTATCCCATAGTGTAGGGTGTCGTTGGATAGCAAACAGTTTTCTGATTGAGGCATCCGTTTGTAAATTATTAAGAGCTCTAAAATGCAAAATTTTCTTAGAGTCAAGTGTCTCCACCCCTTGCCAGCTAAACGGATGTTTTTGGATACGTGAAAAACTTCACGATAGTTTTATTTAATAATATGACGAAGTTAAAAGGAAAACTATCACAGCTTAGTAAGCTTTACAGGTTTAACCTTTTTTCTTCGTTTAAAAAAAAGTTAGTCTGGCCATATAAAGTTTTCGTTTAGTTCGTGTGCCTTCATCTAGTACTATTGTTGATCGAAGCCAAGGAATTTATAAGTACTACGGTTGTACGTAGTACTTATAAATTCCTTGATCGAAGCCTTCAGCAGTCAGTCGCGCTAGGGTTGGACCTGGACAACAACTGACAGCAAAATGACATTTATAAAATCACGCTATTACACTTATTGGCCACAAAACAGGAAAGATTGTCGCATTTTTTTTGGTGGGGTCTAACGTTCGTGCAGGGTGACCTTTTCTACCCAGCCACAACATAATTCGAGGGGTGAAAGGCTAATGGAGTTAAGCGACATTTTTGGAACTTTACAGTAGAACGTTTTAAAGTTTTGAAAATCAGAAAAAAATTCGTAGAACTTCAGTTTTTTATTTAATTTAGATTCTAAGTATACAGTTCTATTTGAAATTAAAATCCTTATCAAACGTTGTAGTTTTTAAACAAATAAAATAAAGGGTTACAGAAATAAATGTCGCTTGAGTCAAAAATGTTTGTTTGCTTATTTTTTTTGTGTAAGGAAAACAGACTTAAGCGTCGGTTCCCCTTATTTTGGAGTAAAGCCATAAGATTTAAGATACAATGGCTATCAAAATTAGTGGAAGGCTAAATGACTCAAGGAGTCGTTATAGTGTTTTTCATGTAAAGCCAATAGATTGAACTACATATCTATGGATGCAACAGATTACGTCTAATATGCTGAAAGACCAATTCATTCTTATTTAAGTACAGGAAAAGTGACTCAAGTAATGATCAATATTCAAATCTCATTGACTTAAATCCTCATAATTTTGAACTTTACGTGAGATTGGTCGTTAAAACCATAACCAAAACTTCTTTATTCAAAAGAGTTTTAGTTGCGGTTAGGCGAAAATAAAATAAAAAGAATATTATTATTAGAATCTACAACTTGCCAGTTTCCTTGGCGTTCGTGGATTATGAGAAAGCCTTTACATCAAGATGCTAAGGTACTTAGAAAGTACTTATACCAAAACACCACCATGTCGGTTCGATTACAGAACCAGAGCCCTGACCCTATCTAATTATAGCGAGGTGTGGGACAGGGAGATGTCATATCTCCGAAACCGTTCACTGCTGCTTTCGAGGATGTTTTAAAGCTTTTGGACTGGAAAGGATGCGGCATCAACACCAATAGCGAATGCCTAACACACCTACCTACGGCCAATGATGTAGTTCTTATGGCTGAGACCCTGGAAGACCTGGCCATAATGCTTGAAGATCTCAGTAATGCTTCTCAAAGAGTGGGTCTTAAGATGAACATGGATGAGACGGAAATCATGTCCAATGTTGGGAGCATTACACTCGAAGTTGTTGACCACTATGTTTACCTGGGACAGACGGTCCAAATAGGTAAGTCCAACTTCGAGAAAGAGATCTCTCGTCGAATTTAGCTTGGGTGGTGCTTAACCATTTGAGTTTAAAAGAAAAAAAGGAAAAATGATTCAAGTAACTACCCTTAGTATCTTTACATAGTTTAAGTCAACCATGTTATAGAAAAGGCATTTTTTTGTGTCGCTTGAGTCAATAGTGCAGTAGAAAACAGAGGCCAATCTATTTGATTCAAGCGCCAAAAAAGTGCTCAGATCGGCATGAAACTCGGCTCAAAAGACGCAGAAAAATTCGCTGATTCCGAATATGTACATAACTCAATATCGCTCTTGATATCGCTTAACGCCATATTTAGCCTTTCACCCCTCGATATTATGCTGAGGCAGGGTCCTAACCTGATTGGCCCACCACTAAGTCGTTATTATCTTCTTATTTTATTTTACACTAGCTTCTGCCCGCGACTTCGTCCGCGTGGACATTTGAGAAAATCCTTAGGAGACCAATAACAATGGATAAAAAGTATTATATGTAAGATTTTAAATTATTTTTATGCATTCACAATGCAATTTTTTAAGTATAGGAAAAATGTGATAGTAAAAAAGTATTATATGTTTTAATTTCATCAAAATCTGATCAGCCGTTTTTACGTGATTAGGCGGGTCCTCACCAAGCGCGCTGCCTCGCGCGAGGCAGAACGTATGCCACGTGCAGCGGGCCTCGCACGAGGCTGCTGCTACAAAATTTGAAGATTCTAACCTCAAAACCGACAGACTTTCATACAAACATTCATCCCCTATTTTACCCCCTTAGGGGTGGAATTTCCAAATATCATTTCTTAATAGATGCCTACACTTTATAAGATATCTATGTGCAAATTTTCAAGTCCCTAGGTTAAGCGGTTTGGGCTCTACGTTGATATCTCCATTCAGAGCCCGTGGTCCTACTGCGTGGTCCTATTAGTAGTACCACGGGTATTTTTTTTTGCCCGTAGTTCTATCAGTAGGACTAGTGGCCGTTTTTGACACATTTGCTATCTACTTCTACGAATGGCTATGAGGGAATGTAGCGATACCTACTGAAAATACTAGACCATGGGCCCTAAAAATTCCCCTTAAAGTTTTATAAAAATCCTTTTCTATTAGCAACTTATTAAATAAAAACCTCTGAGGGCGCCACTTTCGGTCAGGGTATTGCCTTAAGTCATAGGACCTCAGAGCCAGTAACATTTCATAATATTGACGTTGATTTGATGAGTAGGACTATTGCCTATAAAAAAAATTATGTTTTTATTACAGTCCTACTGATAGAACTACGAACAAAAAAAATTACCTCTGGTTCTACCAGTAGGACCATTGCCCATACAAAATAATCATGTTTTTGTTATAGTCCTACTGATAGAACTACGGGCAAAAAAAATACCCGTGGTACTACTAATAGGACCACGCAGTAGGACCACGGGCTCTGAATGGATATCTCAGTCAATCAGTCAGGACTTGGAATTTTATATAGGGCAGAAGCCCCGGTTTTGGCCACTGTACCGGTTTTGGCCACATTTTGCTCTAAAAGTTTCCTAAACAACTTTTCGCCATTTTTGATATAGGCAATTAAAATAAGGTATTTTAAGGTAATAATAACAACCGTTAGAATTTTTTATATTATATATACGATTTTTTTCAAGAAATTACATTTTCTGTTTTAAAAAATGTTTTGTATGAAAATTTTTAGAAGTTTGTTTTGGATGAAATACTTTATTAATAAACCTTTGTTTTTTACAATTAAATTGTTGTTTTGCAATTGATTGGTTTCTAGAGCATTAGAATATATTGATTAAACCTGGGTTTGGTTTGGATTTTTCGCTATACTTACAAAAGTTTAACTATGAATAAGTGGCCAAAACCGGTACATTTGGCACCTCTCACACATTTTGTGTTATACATATACAAAAAACTATTTCGCTTTTTTAAATTTGTATTATGTATGTTGAATCCCACATGACAAGCCGGCTTGCCATTTCATTTGACTCCGTTATTAAATACGTCGCACACTAGTCTGTGTTTTTTCCCTCATGTTCGCCCAACGTTCGCCCAACGTTAGCAAATAATATGTTCAATGCCACAAAGAAAAAAAAAGAAGAAAAAGTTGAAGCTAATCTTAGCTACAGTGCCACAAACTTTGCTGTGCCGGTGGCCAAAATGTGAAACTAACGTGATTTTTTTTAATGTCATTTTGCTGTCAAGTTGATGTCCAACCATAGCGCTGCTGGCGGCTGAAGTTCTTAGAAGTCAGGGCCGGTTAAATTACTACAAAAAAAAGAAAAACGTACGTAGCGCCGCTGTTACAGAAAAGGTTGTGGCACTGTACTCGGCTTTGACATATGTTGACGGCAATATGATAAACAACAGATTTTGTGTTTTTTGCTTGGGATTGTTTGAAAATCAGCGGTCACAGCTTAATGTTGTGGCATATAAACTGAGCGGAGACCTTTTTGGCACCTTTTCAACTGTATTTTTTATTTTATTTTTTAGTTTAAAAATTATTTATTGTAATGTCTGGTGCTAAATAAACGTTTTTAATTCATTCATTCAAAATGGTATGTAAAGTGTTGTTTTATTAATTATTTATAATAATTAATATATTATAAATGATAGCAACAGTGTTTTGTGGTATATTTTTGTTATCAATCGTGTTTCAAAATAAGGTTCTTATTATAATGGCTGTTTTTTTTTGTCACCGATTCATCTAATGACCAAACCAGAAAACTGGCTCTATTGTATATCAAATGATACATAATTTATCAAGGAATTTGATTATGCGTATAACTTTTTATTTTAGTTATGTTTCGTTCATAATATTATCACAAAACTGAATTTGGAACTTGCCGTGCTGGAACGATATTTTCTTGGCATCATATTGTTACATTTCAGATGCGTGTGTAATGATTTCTTACTTTGAACACATATATATATTTTATGTCTATAATATAGGCAATTTAATGCAAAATTTGAATATGTAACATACACTAATTGATATTGTTCGATGTATTTGTTCTAAGCATTTTATTTCAACTCGACCGCTGTTTATCTTTTCATACGACGGTCCGCCCACTTCAAACGACTCTAATAAATTACACGGTTATCGCATTCATTTCAAACTATTGTAAGTGTTTAGACCCATTCAAAAGCTTCTCAGAACTGTGCGCCTTATCGCTTAGACAAAAGATTTGTGAGCGCACGAAAACAAACAACGCATCTGGGCCCTGTTTAACCATTTTTACAAGTCTACAATTATGTACGAAAGCTACAAAGGAGATCAGTCAAATTGGACCAAAAAAGTAAAAGTGCCGGCCAACAAAAATAAATTGCAAATTACTATTGTAAACAGTGTAACAATCAGTTTTTGTTATGACGACAACAGTGTGCGTTTAGCGGCCAAGCAGTTATTCAAGTTTGAAAATGTCATATTTTTTCTCTTTATTTTCAAACTTGAATACAGCACGGCCAAAGTGCGGCCAACGAAAAAAAATTGCACATTACTATTGTAAACAGTGTAACGATAATTTTTTGTTATAGCGTCAACAGTGTACGATTAGCGGCCAAGCAGTTACTCAAGTATGACAATGACATTTTTTTCTTCATTTTCAAACTTGAATACAGCTTGGCCAAAGAGCGGCCAACGAAAAAAAATTGCATATCACTATTGTAAACAGTGTAACAAGCATTTTTTTTATGACGTCAACAGTGTAGGATTAGCGGCCAAGCAGTTATTGAAGTTTGAAAATGACATTTTTTTCTTCATTTTCAAACTTGAATACAGCTTGGCCAAAGTGCGGCCAACAAAAAAAATTGCAGATTACTATTGTAAATAGTGTAACGATATTTTTTTGTGAAAACGTCAACAGTGTACGATTAGTGGCCAAGCAGTTATTCAAGTTTGAAAATGACATTTTTTTCTCTTTATTTTCAAACTTGAATACAGCTTGGCCAAAGTGCGGCCAACGAAAAAAAATTGCACATTACTATTGTAAACAGTGTAACGATAATTTTTTGTTATAGCGTCAACAGTGTACGATTAGCGGCCAAGCAGTTACTCAAGTATGACAATGACATTTTTTTCTTCATTTTCAAACTTGAATACAGCTTGGCCAAAGAGCGGCCAACGAAAAAAAATTGCATATCACTATTGTAAACAGTGTAACAAGCATTTTTGTTAAAACGTCAACAGTGTACGATTAGTGGCCAAGCAGTTATTCAAGTTTGAAAATGACATTTTTTTCTCTTTATTTTCAAACTTGAATACAGCTTGGCCAAAGTGCGGCCAACGAAAAAAAATTGCACATTACTATTGTAAACAGTGTAACGATAATTTTTTGTTATAGCGTCAACAGTGTACGATTAGCGGCCAAGCAGTTACTCAAGTATGACAATGACATTTTTTTCTTCATTTTCAAACTTGAATACAGCTTGGCCAAAGAGCGGCCAACGAAAAAAAATTGCATATCACTATTGTAAACAGTGTAACAAGCATTTTTTTTATGACGTCAACAGTGTAGGATTAGCGGCCAAGCAGTTATTGAAGTTTGAAAATGACATTTTTTTCTTCATTTTCAAACTTGAATACAGCTTGGCCAAAGTGCGGCCAACAAAAAAAATTGCAGATTACTATTGTAAATAGTGTAACAATATTTTTTTGTTAAAACGTCAACAGTGTACGATTAGTGGCCAAGCAGTTATTCAAGTTTGAAAATGTAATTTTTTTCTTTTTATTTTCAAATTTGAATACAGCTTGGCCAAAGTCACTTTGTGTTGTAGTCAATATCTATTTTAGGGAGATATATTTCCTTATTCTGGCTCTGTAGTGTACTAGACCTTAGTTAAAGTTACTATTTAGCGAAAAGTATTGCATTATTGTTTAGTCGATTCACGTACCCAGCAGGTAGGACGTTCGTAGGTCAGTTATAATGCTGAAGAGGAACTCAATGTAATAACTGATATTCTGATAATCGATTACATTTTACGTGGTGAGTGAATCCGTTTTGCGATCGTATTTATACCTAAAATAATGACATTTTTTAACTTGAATAATCGTTGACGCCATAACAAAAAATGATCGTTACACTGTTTACAATAGTAATGTGCAATTTTTTTTCGTTGGCCGCACTTTGGCCAAGCTGTATTCAAGTTTGAAAATAAAGAGAAAAAAAATTACATTTTCAAACTTGAATAACTGCTTGGCCGCTAATCGTACACTGTTGACGCCATAACAAAAAATGATCGTTACACTGTTCACAATAGTAATGTGCAATTTTTTTTGTTGGCCGCACTTTGGCCAAGCTGTATTCAAGTTTGAAAATAAAGAGAAAAAAAATGACATTTTCAAACTTGAATAACTGCTTGGCCGCTAATCGTACACTGTTGACGCCTTAACAAAAAATGATCGTTACACTGTTTACAATAGTAATGTGCAATTTTTTTTCGTTGGCCGCACTTTGGCCAAGCTGTATTCAAGATTGAAAATAAAGAAAAAATAATTACATTTTCAAACTTGAATAACTGCTTGGCCGCTAATCGTACACTGTTGACGCTTTAACAAAAAATGATCGTTAGACTGTTAACAATAGTAATGTGCAATTTTTTTTCTTTGACCGCACTTTGGCCAAGCTGTATTCAAGTTTGAAAATAAAGAGAAAAAAAAAATACATTTTCAAACTTGAATAACTGCTTGGCCGCTAATCGTACACTGTTGTCGCTATAACAAAAAATTATCGTTTCACTGTTTACAATAGTAATGTGCAATTTTTTTTTGTTGGCCGCACTTTGGCCGTGCTGTATTCAAGTTTGAAAATAAAGAGAAAAAATATGACATTTTCAAACTTGAATAACTGCTTGGCCGCTAATCGTACACTGTTGACGCCATAACAAAAAATGATCGCTACACTGTTTACAATAGTAATATGCAATTTTTTTTCGTTGGCCGATACTTTTACTTTTTTGGTCCAAACATGTATGAAGCGTGACTGATCTCCTTTGTAGACTTGTAATACAAGTGCTGTTTAAGCAACATTACAAATATGTAAAACTTCTACAACTAAAAATCTTACATATTTGTAAAGTCTAATGCTGTTTAACCAAAGTCTACAATTGTAGAAAACGCCTGTAGATTACAATTTACATATTTGTATTTACTTATTTTTAGTTGTAAAATACAATTTACAAGTTGTAAATTTTTGAAGATGGTAGATTAAAAACAATAGAAAATTAATCATCATCAGCCATTATAAGTCTCGTAAGTAATAACTGATGGGGTAAAGACCTTCCTTATGGATGGATATGGAGAATGGGTTATGACCCACCACGCGGGCCCAAAGCAGATTGATGGGTATTAACGACGGCAAACGCAGCCGGGATTAACGGCTTAAAGTGCCTCCGAAGTACGGAGGAGCATGAGATAATAAAATTTTGGTCATCCATCCCGTGACCAACCATAGCGAAAGTTGCTTAACTTCAACGATTGTAGGCCGAATGCGTTTACCACTGCGCCACTTGCTACTCTGTTTTTTTTCTAATAAAAATATTTATTTAAAAATTTGTTTGAAGAGTACTAGGTAAGTAAATACCTACTGCGGTTTTAACTAAAAAGAAAGTCATGGAAAACTTTAATAATAATACAATTCATTCACTACTAGTGGCTTGAAGCATTTTTATGTGAATAACAATTTAATTTCTTTACTTATTCGGCTGGTGCAAACAATTGTAAAGTTCTGACACAGGGTGAGTCCGCCTGTAGAAATCGTGCTACAATTTACATATTTGTAGACTTGTAATTACAATTCTTCGTTTAACGAAACGGTTTTCCTTACAAATTTGTAAATTGTCACCTGTAACTTGTAAATGTTGGTTAAACAGAAATATGTAGAATTGTATCTACAATTTACAAATTTGTAAATTTTCCACCATGGTAAACTTGTAACTTGTAAATGTTGGTTTAACAGAAACTTGTAGACTTGTAGCCTAAACAGGCCACTGGTCGCACCGGTCAGCGCGGTGTCAGATTACAAAGTCTGGGAACGAGCAATTTCGCGCATTTTTGCCGTTTGTTAAAGGATAGGTTTACTATACTTTAAGATATTATTTGTGTCTTAAATACCTAAGACCATTTAGTACTTAGAACTTAAAAGACAAAAAATCCTTAAAGTGGCCACAAAGGGTACTTCTGCCCTATATAGATAGATTTACCCCTGGGTTTGATTTTCGGAAAATTACGAAATGGAATGACTTTTTGTTTTTAGAAGTAAGCCTACAAACAAATTGAAATGCCAATTTACCCCCTGATTTTTCATTGAAAATTTCACCTCTATTTCAACTTTTTAGGGGTTGAGTCATGTTCAGCGTGTAAAACATCAAAATAAATGTAATTTTTGCAATCGTCATCCCATAAAACCTCAATAACGACATCCATATCGATTTTTAGGTTTATATTATTATATCCCATTTAACTTCTAAGGGGTTGATTTTCTAAAAAATACAAAATATGTGTTTGCTTATTTTATTTTACTTTCCAACCATAGACCTAAAAAATAAATTTAGTGAAGGACTTTCGAAATACAAAATTTTATCCCCCTTTTTACCCCTTCGTGAGTAGAACTGTGTAAAACGCTGACACATGTAAATATTATTTTCAATTGTCAGCCTAAATACAAAATTTGAAGATCCTAACTTCAAAACTGAGGGACTTTCATACAAACATTCATTCTCTATTTTACCCTCTTAGGGGTAAATTTCCAAAAATCCTTTCTTAGCGGATGCCTACGTCATAACATCTACCTGCATGCCAAATTTCAGCCCGATCCGTCGAGTGGTTTGGGCTGTGCGTTGATAAATCACTATGTCAGTCAGTCACCTTTGAGTTTTATAAATTTAGATTTAGCTATGTTTTTTTTATATTTTTAATGTTCAAACATAGTAAAAAATATTTTTTTATATATTGTAAATTTGTGATAGGTCAATTAATGTCTTTCATTTCAATTCAAGTTAATTTCATTGTTTTTACTTTTTTGTTACTGAGCGTTACAAGCCGAGCACTTTTGGATTTTCCAAATATTTATACCTTTAAACACTTTGCCGCTGTTGCGGATCATATAGCAGGGATAATCAGATGGTTTTCCTTGAGTTCCGATTTCTGCCTTCTCATCCTCAGCGTTACTCTCAGCCTCTTCTGAAACAGAATCAAGCGCTTTACGTTTAGCCGATGTAAAATAAACATAACTACACACATTTGTACACAATAGACTACTGCACCTGAAAGTGCTGAAACGTCTAATAAAAAGAGGGTTCACACTGCTGTAAGAACAAACATACATTAGTACAAACATTGGTAAACATCTTCCAAAAATAAAATTGTTTGTTGACAAATTGTAAACGGAGAGTGTGGGACTCATCTTATAGGCATATCTAGAGCATGGGTCGTTTTTCTAATAGTATCTACACACGTTCCGATCCGACAGCTGATTTGGGGCGTTTGTGCACTACACTGAATTTTACCGATCCGGCGGTCCGTGTTTTTACGGACCGGCGTGGCATGAAAAACACGGATGATTGGCTTGTGCACTTGTCCGGTTTTTTACTGGCCGGGGCAGCGCAGTGATCTCTTTGAAACTACACTCTACGGACGCGTTTTAAACGAGAGGAATAATGAGTTCCTTGGAACGTCAGCAATTACTTGCTTTATTGGTTTATGTACGAAGACATAGAAGACAGAAAGAATTTTGGGTTCATCCTCTTATCAGTGAAAGGTACCTGACAGGGTCATTTTACCGAAATCACAATAAATTGAGGCAGGATGAAAAATTATTTTTTAACTACTATCGAATGTCTACAGCTAGCTATATAACAAAAAAAGTTTCATCAAAATCCGCTTAGTAGTTTTTGCGTGAAACACGGACAACAGACAGATAGACAGACAAACAAAAATTTCAAAATCCATATTTTTGGTGCTAGATATATTACGTGTTATTGGTGAGAAATAATAATAATAAATAAATAACTTCTTACATTCACACCAATTATCTAAGCCCATACTGTATCATGGAAAACTTGATAACGGATAAATATATACTTAAATAGGTACTTTTTGTTTGTAAATACATACATATTATACATAGTTAACACCCAAGACAAATAGACATGTTCATGCACACAAATATTTGTCTTGTTCGGGAATCGAACCCGAGACCACTGGCGCAGAAGGTGGGTAGCCTACTCCTGCGCCAAATCGGTCGTCAATCGAGAAAGGCGCTTGAATTTATTTTGGCGTGCGTTCATTTATTTGCGATAACTCCTAAGATATTAATTTAAATTATGTGGTGTAAAAGAGTAAAATAATGTGCATGAAATGTTTAAAGCAACTAACGTATTTAGATTGATAAGAGTTAATACTGTATCCGTTTAAATAGCTTTCCAAATTACCGCATTGTTCATAACCATTTTTTAGGAGATAATATGGCTATAATATGCTATCCTTAAAAGATAGACAAATGCTATCGCGGACTTTTTTGTAGATCTATAGAAGAGGAATATCCCAACATGCATTATTTTTTTTAACCTCGAAAGGGTTAGGCAGCGTTTTTGCTGAAAGCTACCGGGCGGCTTGCCGTTTGCCGGCACTTTCGACAATTATCGTTTTATTTCTACCAATTTACACAAAACTTTCATAAATTATATATTAAAACCTTCCTGAAGAACTACGCTACCTATTAGTGAAAACCGCATGAAAATTTGTTTCGTAGTTTTAAAGATTTAAGCATATATAGGGACAGACAGACGGGATACGACTTTGTTTTATACTATGTAGTGATTTATGATTAAAATAGAACCATCCGTTTTTTTCCGGACGGTAAAATTCAGTGTAGTGCACAAGCGCACATATGTTTTTCATTGCCGTCATCTCGGAACGGAAAAAAACGGTCCGGTATGGGGAAAAGTAAAATGACGGACGGTAAAATTCAGTGTGGTGCACAAGCGCCCATTTGTTTTTCATAGCTGCCATATCGGTCCGTAAAAAACCGGACCGCCGGATCGGTAAAATTCAGTGTAGTGCACAAACGCCCTTTGTCTGCTCCCAGGTCTGCTCCCAGACCAAATCTGCGCTACTCACGTTACGATTTGGTACCAAATCTGCGCTACACACGTTCCGGTTTGGTCCGGGAGCACACCAAATCGGTGGTCGGATAGGAACGTGTGTAGACACTATAATATTTTATTTAATATTTTTTTTATAAATGCAGAAGAGTAAAAGTTATTTGAAACTAGCTTTCCGCCCGCGGCTTCGCCCGCGTGAACTACATGACGTTATCCCGCGGGAATGTGATTTTTTCCGGGATAAAAAGTAGCCTATGTTCCTCTCCAGGCTACAAAGTATCTGTGTTCCAAATTTCAGCCAAATCCGTTCAGCCGTTATGACGTGATTGAGTAACAAACATCCAAACATCCAAACATCTAAACATCCAAACATCTAAACTTTCGCATTTATAATATTATATTATAGTAGGATATTAGTAGGATAACAATTATTGTCAAATATCTGGAAAGATACCTCGCTACAAGAAGGACTCCATAGCTCAGCGCTCAATGGTAAGAGCATTTGCCCGGACAGTTAAAGGTTCTGGGTTCGATTCCCAAGGATGGGTCGTTTTTTTAAATAAACATTGCGAATGCAAAAAAGTTAAAGTCAACCAAAGTGGACTAAAACATATTATAAAGGTATTAACCGAACCCAATATGTATTTTCACTGGGAATCGAACCCAAGATACCTGGAAGAATGACTCTAGTTATGACTCAAATGGTCTCCACCAGTATTATCGACTATTTTATAGACAAGGTACCTGTTGCATATTCCCTTCTTTAACATACCTGAGTTATATCGCGGCGGACAGGTGACCTCACAAACTGCATCCAACCCGGGAAGACCGGAGGATCCGATTTGTCCCTAAGGGCACAGTAATTAGTTTCATGCTAAAGTTAGATTGTGTAAATGCGTTTATTTTTGAGACTGCAAACAAATTTGATTAGTTCTTACTCTGATATTTTTTGGGGTCTTTATAAACTCGCCACCTACGTTAACTCGTCACGATTTGAAAAGATCAATGAGTACATAGTACATTGAAAGAAATTCGCCACTCCTATGGAATTTATGTATTAATTTGTCACAGGTCACAGGTTTGTAACAGAACATGTAATTGTTAACTCGCTACTATTACTGATTTAATATCATATTTTATTTTCAAGAAGTACCGTTAGCAAGCAAGTTGGCCGGTAATAAATATTTGGAAGTAATAACTGACAATGCCAAGATGATGGATGCATGCATGGATGTAGAGTGCGGGGTAGCAGTGAAATATCATAGACAGTATGGTACTATTGGATTATTTTGCAAAAAATTAAGGCGATGATTTCCGACCGAAATAGGCACGCTAACGCATGCTCGGTCGCGCGCGATACACTTCACGCGGACGCAGCGGCAGCCGGCAGTAAACTGTGAACTCGCGAGCGCCCCGCGAATCGAAAATCACTTAAAATTCAATTAAAAATTAAATAATAACAAATTTAAACTTATGACGGCCGGAATCTCTCGGCTATTCAAAGAGAATTATTTTCGTATATTTTTCATTAACTAAAACCAAGTACACTGCAAGTAATAGGATATTTGGATTACGATTAGACGGATGTTTGGGATATCACCAATCGAAAAAAACAGCCGGAAGCACTAGATAAATATCTGTAAATAACATATATTTTTTCCAAATTTTAAGTACTTGTGATTTGCGAGTAATCCATAATTTAAAATACCCTATTTTGGGGAATGCCAGCCTAATAAATTTTTCAATCGATTTTTGCACCTTATTAATTTGGCTGTATGTACTTATAACAAACGTGCATTTTTAACCGGCTTCAAAAAAGAAGGAAGTTATCAGTTTGACCTGTCTTATGTGATATTGTTGG